>CALYLW010000386.1:0-570000 GCA_944989445.1 Ampullaceana balthica | reverse complement strand
TAAATAAGTTCATTCAGAACATCTCAAAGTAAGAATTTTACAATTACTTTTTTTCAATAATTAACATAAATAATTTGCAATATATGCCCCGTCGGTCCGTTCCCTACTTCCGTCCTGTCAGTCACGCTACTAATTTTAGAAAGCAGTGTACCAAATTACTGCACCAAAAATAACTCTTTTCGAACGTTCCGCATACAATTGTTCATATGAAAATAAATGAATACCAGAAAAATAAATTTAAAAAATGAAAGTTCTGTATCATATTATTTTTTTAAATTCTGATGTGTATTTATTTTGAAAACTTCCGTCATTTTTGACGGGTGATACCCTAGTGTTTTAAAATATTTTACAAAACATGTATCAATTTCTAGCCCTGTTACAAATGTCTTATCTGACAAAACTAACTAGAGATGTTTCCATACAACATGGTGCCATTTTCTATCAGACATTTTCAATATGAATTTTCTTATTTCCATAACTTGAAATTTAAAGTTGAACACTCTCACTCTCACACTCACTATCACACTCACTATCACACTCACTATCACACTCACTATCACACTCACTCATCTTATCTTATCTTATCTATACAGACGCTCCTTCTATGCAGAAGATAGTTGCGTCCACAGACCATGACAGATGATCTGTTGGCAAGTGATGCAGCGTTCACAGGCCACGGCTTTGTGGGTTCCACGCATTACCCAGCCGCCTAACTACTGTAGTGTTAGGTACCCATTCGGAGCGGGGTGACTCAGGGACGCCCTAGGCCCCGGGAACAAACCCTTGCCTTCGCACGGATTCGAACCCGTGACCATCGGTACGACAGTCCAGTGCGCTGCCACTCGACCGCCGCGTACTCAAACCAGAAGGAATGCTACAACAAAATGTTAAAAAATCACAGCGTTAACATTTTTTTAATCGTTAATTTTATTTTTATTCTACTCTCTTGTGCTGATAATGTTACTTGAAATCCTCAATGCTATTGTCAATAAAGATATTTCAAAATAAGCGAAATGCCTTGAACTTTTACCTTATATAAGATTCCTAATAAATGCCGTGTCTTGTCAATAGTATTGTTTCTTTTTTTAAAATTATTGCATGGAATCCTCATTTAGACGGAAGTTTGACTTGAAATGTGATATTGGAATCATAAATATCATAAATATAACAAAACAATGTGGGAAGCCGTAACTAAAACTCTCTGTTAGTTTTCAAGTGCTAAATAATTCAGGGAAACGTCTTGACACGACATGTAATTGTAATAGAGTTATTTTAGCTATCGTTGGACTGCATCCAGGTCACAGTTGTCCAGACTCTGTGAAACGTGCTATTATACAAGTCCACTCTTAGGAGATACACACATGTTACACAATGGCAATGGGTAATATACAAGTCCACTCTTAGGAGATACACACATGTTACACAATGGCAATGGGTAATATACAAGTCCACTCTTAGGAGATACAGACATGTTACACAATGGCAATGGGTAATATACAAGTCCACTCTTAGGAGATACAGACATGTTACACAATGGCAATGGGTAATATACAAGTCCACTCTTAGGAGATACAGACATGTTACACAATGGCAATGGGTAATATACAAGTCCACTCTTAGGAGATACAGACATGTTACACAATGGCAATGGGTAATGTGTAACTTTTAAAAGACTATAGAGAAGTTTGGTTTGACCCAAAAGGCTGTCAAAAGAAAATAACGATAATTAAATATAACCTTTATGAACTTTCTAATTACATTTTAAGTTTCAGTGACATGAAGTTTATTCAAAACAAATGAAAACCAGCCAAAACCCTCGAATGAGTATTTAAACGCAATTTCAAAAAAAAATAAAAAATAAAAATAAATAAAAAATTTAAAAAAAATATTAAAAAATTTTTTAAAAAATTGAATTTCAGATTTTTTTATTCAAGGGGAAAGCATTATAGATTACATTAAAAGTCGATTCAAAGATGTAATTCGGAAACTAAACGCAATATGACGTCATATACCCTCACACTACATCACACACATCTATATAGCAACGCGCAACAATCTAACATTAACATTCACAAAGCGGGAAAACCCCATTAACTATCGTTCTAGATTACATTAAAAGTCATTTCAAATCAATAATTCTGAAACTAAACAAAACAATTGCTTTCTACAAATTGCTGCTAAAATTACGGGAGTAAAACGAAGACAGATTTATTAACAATACCTATTCCAAAATTGTCCAAAATATTATTAGCTGTTGTTTGGCGTTTGTTTCAACACGATAGATGTTATGGTTGGCGAGAAATTGACAAAATGCTGATATTTTTTCGTTTTAATTTTTATTTTCCAGGAAATCCAGTATACCTTTTCGGTATTTTTTTTTCCGTTGCACATCCTTGGGACCTCCTTAGCATATTTGCAAAAGACCCGAGCCCGCTATCTGGTATGGTTCAGGAGGAGTTGCATGTGCAAGCTCGAACAGTGCACAGACATTTCAACTGCTTAAACGCAATTCCAAAGGGAGATTGCGTTAAAATGACATTTAAATGAATACACTTTTTAGCACTTTAGCTATTTAAGGGGATAGAGGTGTTTATTTCCTTTTTGTACCCCAAGTTATTTTAGTTGACATTTCCAGAAAATACTCGTATTGTAAGAAAACCTTTATACAATTAATATTGTCTTTACAGTCTCTTACTTTCACATTGAATTTGTCAATACCTATATTTAGTTTTTGGACCCTAGGACATTAACCGCTTGGTTGCATGCATTTTACAATAATTGTTGTTAGAAATGTAAGTTTCAGTTAGATAAGTCCGATTTGCACTTAACAAGTTTAGCTGTTTATTAAATTTTTTCTTTAGGAAAAATATCTTGACATTTCGAACACACGTTAAATTAATTTCTTACATGTTTGAAGTTTTCATTTTCTAAAGATCTTATTACCACACATTTGTCTGGCTCTTAAAATTAATATTATATATAATATAATATATTTATTTTGTGTGTCCCAAAACCTCGTGGTCGTAGGGGTTCTAACGTTTCCATTATGAACTTTCTCGGAGCTTGGTACAACAGCGGCGCCCATCTCCTCTCCAGGTCAGTGGAGGACTTTTTAGCAATAGTCATTCATCAACATTTTTTATTGTGGCTTTAAGGCGGGCTACATCCCACGCCCGTCAGCTTGTGAGGCGAGAGCACTATCGAATTCGCTATCCAGCTGCCCTATATAATATATAATCATTTAAAACTTGAACATGAAGTATCTGTTCATCCGGCGTTGACGATGCCCACTTAGAAACCACTTAAGACTAGTGAATTATTTTGAATGAAGTATACCATTCTCTAAAAGAACGGGAGACACTGATAATAAACTTATTTAAAACGTACCCATCACAGCTCCCCCTCAACCCATGTTTTCTAATTTTTTTAAAATTTTGACAGGTGAAGGATCCTAACCGTTGTAGTGAGGGTCTCCGAATCCCATGAAAACACTTTCCCCGTTTACTTCTGCGTTGTTATATGCTAGAATAAACAAGAAGCCAATGACCAGTTGGGTAAGGCTTCCAACCACCGAGACGATCTAACGAACAGAGCGTTGTATTTCACTATCTGATGTTGGTTGATTAGTTTTACTCAGCACCAATACCGTATTATAGAGTGGTGAATGAACCGCTATACGGGGCCACCGCGGTGCCACGTGATGTTAGGGTGGGAGAAGGTGGTTTTTTTAAAGAAAACTCCGTAGCAAGAATAATGAGTATCGATTCAACAAAAAAAAAGGCTCCAGAATTTGACCATAGCCTTACTAATGGACAAAACTTTACAATGACCTTCACCTTTGAAATTTTCTAGCAGAAGTATAAGGAAAGAGATGCCACTTAATGTTTGTTAAAATATTTTGTAATCTGTCAACCCAAGCACTCATGACAGCAGCTAGTTAATATGTGATCACATTGATAAAAATTGTGTGTGTATTTTATTTATTTTAAAATTCAATTCTAAATTTCTGGGTCAGGATAAAAGTACCAGATGATAGTGTCTAGGAAACAGAACAAACGTCTAGGAGTCAGAACAAATGTCTAGGAGTCAGATCTAAAGTCTAAATGACAAGATCACATGTCTAAGTGTTAGGATCAAAAGTCTAGGTTTCAGTGTCAATTGTATAAATTTAAGGGAACAAATGTCTAGACTTCAGGGTCAAATGTATAAATGCCAGGCTAAAATGTCTACGTGTCCGGATCAAATGTTTCCATGTAAGTTTAAAATTTCAATATGTCAAGATCAAATGCATTGATGTAAGTTTTAAATGTCAATATGTCACGATCAAATGCATTGATGTAAGTTTATAATGTCAATATGTCAAGATCAAATGCATTGATGTAAGTTTAAAATGTCAATATGTCAAGATCAAATGCATTGATGTAAGTTTAAAATGTCAATATGTCAAGATCAAATGCATTGATGTAAGTTTAAAATGTCAATATGTCAAGATCAAATTTATTGATGTAAGTTTAAAATGTCAATATGTCAAGATCAAATGCATTGATGTAAGTTTAAAATGTCAATATGTCAAGATCAAATGCATTTATGTAAGTTTAAAATGTCAATGTGTCACGATCAAATGCATTGATGTAATTTTAAAATGTCAATATGTCACGATCAAATGTATTGATGTAAGTTTAAAATGTCAATATGTCACGATCAAATGTATTGATGTAAGTTAAAAATGTAAATATGTCAATACCAAATGACTGAATGTCCGGTTAAACTCACACCCTTTGTCTCATTGTTTCACCCCTCTCTCTTTCAATATATATTCAATATATTAATCAACTATAACACTATTGATGTACGACCTTTAGTATATAAATATCTTCTTTTAACTCCATAGTTTCAAGGAAGAAAAAGACAAAAACGAATATATGAGCTTATTGCATGATAACATGCATTCAGTGAAATAGTCAACTTTAGCAATTTAAGTTAAAGACTTACTTTTTCGTATTTTAGATGGAACTCAAAATGTACGAATAAAATATAGAGCTCAGTTAAAATTATCCCATTAAAAATTGCACACTTAATATAAAAATATTCAAAGTGGATTTTTTAAATTAAAATAATAAAAATTTTAACTAGAAAATAATTAAGTAGGAATCTATAAACCCTGTTTAACCACACATTTGTATTTTCCATTTTTTAAGGAAATACGTCACAATCTATTAACTTAACGCATGGGGAATATCTTTATATCCTAACTAGATTTTAGTTCTTGAAATGAAATATTTTTTATTGTCTCCACTATATCTATAGGAACGAAGAAAGGTTAGATTAAACGCCTTAAGCACTAGCGAAAATCAAATCGATCTCCAGTGGAATCTAACAGACCTCTAGAGACAGACATGAAGAACGATTAATAAATTAATTATTAGTGAGAAAGTTCCTTATCTCATTTTATATATAACTAATTTTTTTTCTATTCACGGGATTGTCTCCTAAAGGCTAGTCTTCCATTTTTAATAGAGATTTGAATGTTCATTGTGTGTTGGTTTTCCTGTTATTTTTTCAAGCAACCCATCCCACGGCCGAATTCCAGACGGAAAGAAGGAATATTTGTATATATGTGTTCATGCGAATTGAATAAGAAAAGTGTTTTTATCCCTTTGTCTATCTGAGTTTTATATTAGATTAAATTAATTGTTTTTTACAAGTAATAATTAAACGCCTCATTTATTATTACTACCACTAAGCTCTTTGTTCTTTAATATTCTAGTGTTTCTAGGTTTACTGATTTAAATAATGGTGTTAATCTTGTCAATTTTGAATATTCACAAGTAATGAATTTTACATATCTTTTTTTTAATAATTTTTCTAGATTATCTAATTTTTCTTTGTTAGATGGGTCTCATACAGGAGATACATATTCTAGTATAGGTCAGACCAATGCAAGGTAGATTTATAGTTGTTTGTGACGATGTGTGACGAGGGGGGCGTGTTTAAGAAATGTGACGTCACGACAAAACGCGCAACTTTAAAAAAATTTCCACTTTTCTTAAATGGCAAACATTTAATTTGAAACATGCTCATTTTCAAACAGAAAAAACGGTTTTTTATTGAGGGGGGTCAAAGCTTTGTCACGTCTTATTGAAGAAGGGGTCTAAGTTTTTGTGACGACGTTTGACGAGGGGGGAAGGGGGTGTAAAGTCAGCCAAAATAGCGTGCTTCATTTATGGACGGCCACTTAGTCGATTATATTATGGTTTTTAAAAATTAATAAACATGAAGTAAATAATTAAAATTGAAACAAAGTAAAGGTTGGGAACATGTTTACCATTGCATGCCATTTTTATGTAAGCAGTAATAAAAGAGGCCGCATAAGATTATATATAAAAATACACATTTATAAAATACACGATACTTTTTTTAAAGGCCACAAGATAGTTACTGAGCCCCTCCCCCCCCATGAGATAAAACATATTCAAAATTAACATCCAAAAACACATTACCAATTACTATTCTTTACTTTTTTATTTTCAGATAAATGATTTGTTTTTTACAAATAAAGAAATTGCATACATTAGCAGTGGCGTAACAACGGCCTGGCATTGGGGCAGTTGCCAAGGGCACCGGACTGCGCCAGTTCAAAAGGGCGCCGCTTAATCTCTAATTTTTTAAATTTTTATTTAAATAAAAGGCACCAAAAATAAATTAGCCAAGGGCGTCAAAAACCCAGTTACGCCACTGGGCATTAGCATGTAAACATATTTATACATTTACTTTTCTAACTTTCACAATAGAAATATCCTGTATTATGCTATCAAAATTAAAATTATTTGTAATATCATGTTAAATGGAGAGTATTGTAAAATTTTGTTGTCTTTAATCGCTCATTGCGGAACGAAGATAATTTTTATCAACTTCAGTTTGGAGCAGCTCCTTTCACAACTAGCGACACTGATAGCGAAAAGTTGAAATAATTCATAGCAAAATTAAAATGCTGGGTACAGAATTTTCCAATCGATACTGTTGAATAAATTTTAATAGATCAAGGTTGCCTTTTCCCCCGTTTTTCTAACCTAATGCCTCTTCTTGTAGTGTAGGTACAGCCATAAAAACATGGATCTTTTTTCTTTCCATATTGAACTGTCAATGTCAATAAAGTAATTTATTTGATGTTCAAATGCTTCATTTAGTAGGTTACATGGTATTATATTATTTATATACGAATATTTTCTTGCAAGGACATGCAACTCATCAAAGTGTTATTTTATGTTATTTTATAATTCCATCCATGGATAAAAATAATTCTCGTTGTACTTCTTGTTCTAAAGATAGAACCACGTCTTCTGAATTTTCCCTACTCATATTTTTTCTCCTTCTAACTAGGCGTTCAGTTGATATCTCCATCTCTTCACAAATTCTTTGGCTGATATAACAGCATTTTGAACTAGCACATCTCCGTGTTCCATGCAATTGCTTTGCATTAATTTAAAAAATTGACGGGTTCCCATAAATTAGATAAACATAGAAGAGAAAAAGATTGCATTGCATTGAGTAAAATTCCAGCATCTGATCTCGTTTTCCTAGTTACTTCTTCAAATGTCAATTTTTCCAAGACACTTGGAAGTTTAAAGTATGTCTTTTTCGAAATTATTATCATTATGGATGTTGTGGTGTTTATTAAAGGAGAAATTAGAATATTGAAATATTCTTGTTATAAATCTTAATAATTTTCCATAAAATAGACGAATTCAAATTATTTACACATTACTATTAATTTAATTGGATAGGCGTAACATGCTTAATGAATAACCGTATTTTAATGAAAAACACAAATTATTTGTGCTACTTTAATGCAATAAAAAAAATAAATTTAAATTTTAATAACTTACCTTACAAAAATTTACTGAAAACTGAAGCAGTAATATAAATTACTACTTGCAAGTTAAACACAATATTTGAACCACCATGCCTTGTAGGTACTTTTTCGCGCAACATTCTGTGAATGTCGAAATTCCACGTAAAAACTGTCGTGGCGATATTAATAGTAAACATTATTCGGCCCGGGGGTGATGTGTTTTCTTTTTGGGTAGTTTTCTTATAAAAGCGTCATCTGTGACTTATACCGCTTAGTTTTCCAAACAAATGAATACGTTTTTTGAGCGATTAAAAATTTTGAACGTTTTGCGTTAGTTATAATATTCACTATGTAATCAAACAAATGTTGTGCGAATCCGTTAATTAAGACTCAAAATTACGAATATTTTTGTTTCACCTTGGTTTTCCCCCTTCAAAAGAAAAAGGGCGGTTGTCGGAAATGTTTGTACTTTTCAAATGACCACAAATACCGCCCCTAAATGAGTGCCGCCCGGGGCGGACCGCCCCCCCTAGCTACGCCACTGGACATAACTAAAAGAATTTTCATTATAATACGCAGCACAAGACAATCCAAAAATACAAAATTGTATAGTTATGTTTCGTAAAACATGTTTAATATAATGCGGACCGATCAGGAATATGTTTTTAAAAAGTATTATCAATAAAATACGCACCTTATTGTGCGACAGGAAAGGTTGTTCAATATAATACGCACTTCAAAACTATAGCAACAACATTTAACATGTTACATATGGATAAATAAAGATAATCTAAAATTTCATTAATTTAATTACAGTACATTAGATTTATCTGAAATTTTGATACATCATTTTTATCATCGGCACGAGTCTACCTGCAAAATTTAAGCTCGCTTGCTTACGAGGAAGTGGGTTAAAAATCGATCTAAAGTTTTTTCGGCACCGCCTCAAGCAGACACCACGAGTTAATATAAGGGATTTATAAATAAAAAAAACTAAAAAACCAAGTTATCTATATATATAAAAATCAAAGTATGTATGTATGCATGTCTGTTATAGCTGACTAAACCATTCATCCGATCGCCATGAAACTTTTGGAGACTTTTGAGTACGCTCCAGGGATGGAAATAGGCTACTTTTTTTTCAAAATTTAACACTCATGGGGCGCCGGGGGCCCATAATGAGAATTTTTTCTTATATGAGCTATATAAAAATTAGTTTAGGGCTTAGCTGCTTGGAAAATGAATGGATCTTGACCAAACTTGGTACATAACAACTTGATAGCCTATATTAAAGTATCATATGGCATTGAACTCCTAATGTCCGTTCCTTCGGGGCCGGGGGCCCAAAATCTTTATTTTTGTAAGCGTTAAATACTTTATTCCCGTTAGCTGACTATACCATTCATTCGGTCGCCATGAAACTTTTGGAGACTTTTGAGTACGCTCCAGGGATGGAAATAGGCTACTTTTTTTCAAAATTTAACACTCATGGGGCGCCGGGGGCCCATAATGAGAATTTTTTCTTATATGAGCTATATAAAAATTAGTTTAGGGCTTAGCTGCTTGGAAAATGAATGGATCTTGACCAAACTTGGTACATAACAACTTGATAGCCTATATTAAAGTATCATATGGCATTGAACTCCTAATGTCCGTTCCTTCGGGGCCGGGGGCCCAAAATCTTTTTTTTTGTAAGCGTTAAATACTTTATTCCCGTTAGCTGACTATACCATTCATTCGGTCGTCATGAAACTTTTGAGTACGCTCCGGGGATGGAAATAGGCTACTTTTTTCAAAATTTAACACTCATGGAGCGCCGGGGGCCCATAATGAGAATTTTTTCTTATATGAGCTATATAAAAATTAGTTTAGGGCTTAGCTGCTTGGAAAATGAATGGATCTTGACCAAACTTGGTACATAACAACTTGATAGCCTATATTAAAGTATCATATGGCATTGAACACCTAATGTCCGTTCCTTCGGGAGCCGGGGGCCCAAAATCTTTATTTTTGTAAGCGTTAAATACTTTATTCCCGTTAGCTGACTATACCATTCATTCGGTCGCCATGAAACTTTTGGAGACTTTTGAGTACGCTCCAGGGATGGAAATAGGCTACTTTTTTTCAAAATTTAACCCTCATGGGGCGCCGGGGGCCCATAAAATGATTTATTTTCTTATATATGAGCTATATAAAAATTAGTTTAAGCGTTAGCTATTAGGTAAATTGATGGATCTTAACCAAACTTTGTATATAACAACTTGGTAGCCAATATAGAAATACTAAAGGGACTAATTTCCTAATGTCCATTTCTTCGGGACTGGGGGCCCAAAATGTCTTATTTCATAAACGTTTAATATTTTATTCCCCATTCAATTATTAAAGATCTTGAAAAATATAGATAAATATATCCACAATGAAATTGATTGAAATAAACAGGCGTTTTGAACTTGACATATTGCACTAAATGGGCCCTGGGGCCCTTAATGTCGTTTTTTGCTTTTATGAGCTATATAAAAATGAGTTTATGCGTTAACTACTGAGTAAATGAATGGATCTTAACCAAACTTGGTATATAAAAACTTGGTAGCCCATATTAAAATAACAAAGGGCACTGCACTTCTAATTTTTAATTGTTCAGGGCCGGGGGCCCCAAATGTATTTTTTCGTATGTGTTTGAGATATTATTTCCCATTCTATTTTAACGATCTTAAGAAATATATCAATGATGAGACTGAATTAAAATGAACAGCATTTTGAAATTTACATCTTACATCGAATGGGCCGGGGGCCCCAAATGTCTTTTTTTGTGTGTATACTCTAAGATAGTATTTCCCACTCAGTTTTTAACGATCTTGAGAAATATATCCATGATTAAAATGAATTTAAATGAACATGTTTTCAAAATGTACATCTTGAATTGAACGGGCCTGGGAGCCCCTTAATGTAGTTTTCCTTATATCTACATATATATAAAAATTAGTTTAGGTGTTAGATAATGAGAAAATAAATGGATTTTGACCAAACGCGGTATATAAAAACTTAAAAGCCTATATTAAATTTCGATAGGGCACTGATCTCATAATGTCCATTTCATCGGGGCTAGGGGCCCTAAATGTGTTTTTACTAAATTTTTAATATTGTATTCCCCATTCAATTTTACACGATATTGAGAAATATAGATACATATATTTATATTTTTGTTATGAAATTGATTGAAATGAACAGATTTTCGAACTTCATATTTTAAACTGATGGGCCTGGTGACCCTTAATGTAATTTATTTTTAAATCCTTTATATTAACTCGTGGTGTCTGCGGCGGACCTTGCTTGCTTGCTTGCTTGCTTGCTTGCTTGTCGCCAAAACTTTTGATCGATTTTTAACCCACTTGCTCGCAAGATAGCGAGCTGAAATTTTGCAGGCAGTTTCGTACCGATGATAAAAACAATGTATCAAAATTTCAGATCGATCGCATGTACCGTAATTAAATTATTGATTTTTTAGATTATTTTTTTATTCCTATGTATCATGCTATTTTTTGAGATAGAGCGTCGCGGTGCGTATTATATTGAACAACCTTTCTGTCGCGCAATAAGGTGCGTATTTTATTGACAGCTCTTTTTATAAACATATTCCTGATCGGTGCGTATTATATTAAACATGTTTTACGACACAACTTCAATTTTGTATTTCTGGATGGTCTGGCGCTGCGTATTATAATGAACATTCTTTTAGTTACTTCTCGTACATAAAGGATTTATAGTCAAAAACTTGGTTTTTTACGGGTTTTTCTTATTTATCTATATATGTTCCTTTTTACTCAGATCGTTGCAACGCACGACGGGTCTGCTAGTTTACTATAAATGTTTTATGTACGAGACATAACTAAAAGAATGCTCATTGTAATACGCAGCGCAAGACAATCCAAAAATACAAAATTGTTGTTATGTGTCGTAAAACATGTTTAATATAATGAGCACCGGTCATGAATATGTTTTTAAAAAGTAGTATCCATACAATACGCACCTTATTGTGCGACCGGAAAGGTTGTTCAATATAATACGCACCACGACACTATAGCAAAAAAATTTAACATGTTAAAAAGAGATAAATAAAAATTATCTAAAAATTATTAATTTAATTACGGTACATTCGATTTATCTGAAATTTGATGCGTCATTTTTATTATCGGTACAAATCTGCCTGCTAAATTTCAGCTCGCTAGCTTACGAGGAAGTGGGTTAAAAATCAATCCAAATTATTATCTTCACCACCCGCCTGCCGCAAGCAAGCAGACACCACCAGTTAATATATAAAGGATTTTTATATATACTAGCAGACCCGTCGTGCGTTGCAATGATCTTAAGTAAAAGGTATACATATAATTAAAAAAAGAATTAATTTAAGCGTCACCGGACCCATAAGTTTAACATAAGAAGTTCGAAAATCTATTCATTTCAATCAATTTCATAACAAATATATAAATATTTTTATCTATATTTCTCAATATCGTGTAAAATTGAATGGGGGAATACAATATTAAAAGTTTAGTTTAAAAAAAACACATTTAAGGCCCCCAACCCCGAGGAAATCGACTTTATGAGTTCGGTGCCCTATAGTAATTTAATATAGGCTCTTAAGTTTTTAAATACGGAGTTTGGTCAAAATCCAGTTATTTTTTCAATATCTAACACTTAAACTATTTTTATATAGCTAATATGAGGAAAAAATACATTAAGAGGCCCCCGGGCCCATTCAGTTCAAGATGTACATTTTGAAAACCTGTTCATTTAAATTCAGTTTCATCATTGATATATTTCTGAAGTTCTTTAAAAACTGAGTGGGAGATAATATCTTAGAGTATACAACAACAACAAAAAAAAGAAATATGAGGAAAAAATACATTAAGAGGCCCCCGGGCCCATTCGATCTAAGATGTAAATTTCAAAATGCTGTTCATTTTAATTCAGTTCCATCATGGATATATTTCTCAAGATCGTTAAAAATAGAATGGCTAATAATATCTCAAACATATACTACGAAAAAAAAACATTTGTTGCCCCCAGGCCAATCCATCTAAGATGTAAATTTCAACATGCTGTTCATTTTCACTCAGTTTCATCATGTATATGTTTCTCAAAAATCGTTAAAAATAGAATGGCATATAATATCTCAATCATATTCGAAAAAAAGACATTTGGGGCCCCCAGGCCTGAACGATTGGACATTAGACGTGCAGTGCCCTTTTTATTTTAATATGGGCTTCCAAGTTTTTATATACAAAATTTGGTAAAGATCCATTCATTTACTCAGTAGCTATCACATAAACTATTTTATATCGCTCATATAAGCAAAAAACGACATTTAGGGCCCCAGGGACCCAATTAGTGCAAGATGTCAAGTTCAAAACACCTGTTTATTTCAATCATTTTCATAGCGGATATATTTCTCTGTATTTTTCTAGATCTTTAATGCTTGAATGGGGAATAAAGCCTTAAACGTTTAGGAAAAAAGATCTTTTGGGCCCCCAGCCCAGAAGAAATCTACATTAGAAAATTAGTGCCTATAGTATTTCAATATTCGCTACCAAGTTGTTATATGCAAAGTTTGGTTAAGATCCATCAAATTACCTAATATCTAACGCTTAAAGTAATTTTTATATAGCTCATATTAGAAAAAAACCATATTATGGGCCCCCGGCGAACCATGAAAGTTAATTATTGTAAAAAAAAGTAGTCAGTTACTACCACAGGAGCATATTCAAAAGTCTCCAAAAGTTTCATGGCGATCGGATGAATGGTCTAGTCAGCTATAATATGACATACATACATACATATATACATACATACATACTTTGATGTTTATATATATATTATATATATATATATATATATATATATATATATATATATATTCAAAAACATTAGGCATCAGTGAAGAAAAACAAAACAAACAACGGTTAATAATAAACACTTTGTCTGATTAAATTATATATACAGTAAATTATCAGCTTCACGCTTTGCACAATATCCTGGATATGACACAATTTACCTGACTTAACCTCAAAAATTAAATACACGATAATAACGTAATTTATAATTTAAAAAAATTATTCTAAAAGTTAATCATCATCATATATATATTTACGCTCATTTATCGCTGATTGTGGCCTAACGCTAAATCATAATCCTTTTGGTTTCCAGATTAACATTAACCAAAAAACACACGAAACCATGACGTCAGCATTTGTGTTGTAAACAGTGCTGACTGACTCAAAGAGTTATTTTTTTTGGTGTAGTTATTTGGTGCGCTGCTTTCTAAAATTACTTTTAAAATCGTGTGGTGATTAGCACTGTAAAAAAATATTATATACATACTTTGTGTACATTTCAGGAATATTTCGTATTTATCATACAAGGATAAGTTACTTGGACTTTTGACCAAAAAAACCCCACCTTATTATAAAATACTTTGTGTACATTTAAGAAAGTTTAATATTACGTATTTATCATACAAGAACAAGTTAGTTGGGCTTTTGAAAAAGGTGGGTGCCTTAGGCGCCCTTAAAAAAGGGGGCGCCGCAGGCGCCACGGCGCCGCAGCACAAACTAGATATTATATAAAATATTAATTTATAATTATAATTTTTTTTATAAACAAACATTTCAGATGTTTACCCTTAGGCATTATTTATAACTTTTCAGATATTCCAATTTTTAAATTATGGAATCAGAACTCTCTAAACAAATAGATACAAAAGCGCCTTTAAAGGCAGCGAGTGAAAGAAAATGTTTCAGTGATGCTAAGTGGGCATGAAGGTGGAAAAGATTAAATTTCATGTGTACATAGAGAAAGTATGAGTGTGCACATAGAATTACAGGATTTGCACAGAGAACTACAGGATATTCACAGAGAACTACAGGGCGTGCACAGAGAACTACAGGATGTGCACAAGAACTACAGTATGTGCACATAGAACTACAGGATGTTCACAGAGAACTACAGGGCGTGCACAGAGAACTACAGGATGTTCACAGAGAACTACAGGATGTGCACATAGAACTACAGGATGTTCACAGAGAACTACAGGATGTGCACATAGAACTACAGGATGTGCACATAGAACTACAGGATGTTCACAGAGAACTACAGGATGTGCACATAGAACTACAGGATGTTCACAGAGAACTACAGGATGTTCACAGAGAACTACGGGATGTGCACATAGAACTACAGGATGTTCACAGAGAACTACAGGATGTGCACATAGAACTACAGGATGTTCACCGAGAACTACAGGGTGTGCATAGAGAATTACAAGGTGTACGCAGAAAATTTAGGCGTATTCACATCTATCCTAGAATGTGGTTCATGCTAATAGCAACATTATAAAGCTTCGCTTTTATTGTAAATATTTATTATACTTCCTTCACTTTCTTTCATATTCACAATAAATATTCAAAGTATTTTTATATAACTTTCGAATCACACTGCCAACAATGTCATAGCACTATCCCTGTATACTTTCGGCTCGTGTATTTCACGAGTTCTCAGAGCCTGAACTCTAAAAAAATTAACTTTCGTTATCAGTGTGTTATACGCTTTCTATAAAAATGTATCATGTAATAGAATATAACTTAATATATGCTCAATTGTCAATATCCTAATAATCAAATTTTTTAAATTAAAATTTTAAATTTTTGTGTGACCTATATCTTTTAGAAAAATTTTCTACTTTTTTAAAACGTTCTTCTGGTATAGAAACCTTATGCACACCCGATACCACGTCTGTTTTATAAATCCATTCCTCAAGGACATAAGTCCAAGTTACATTAAAATTTATTTTGTGAAATAAAAGTGATTATTTAATTTTTAAAACTTCAGTTTTTCAAGATCTGACTAAATATCCAACTACGTATGATGCTCGGGCCATGTTCAACCATTGCCATTTTAAACAAAATCTAACACAATCCTTGACACATATGATTACCGAAAGAACCTTTAAAAACTTTTTTTATTCCTTCAATGTTTCTTTGTGTGTAAATTTCAACATATACTATATTTAATCACTGTTTCCAACCCGAGCATTTTCATTTTCATTTTCAAACCTAAAAGAAACTAGACAAACTTATATTTGAGCCAAAAATACTTCGTTCCCTTTATTTTTCGATTATTTGCGTCTGACCCCTTAAATTCTCTACTATAGATCTCACTTCCGCCTCAGAGCTTTTCGGATATTATCCCCTGATCATCGTTCCCAAAATAGAATGGAATGAACTCGGTGCCATTCAAAGCGCTCTCCCGCCTTAACCCCAACTGTATGGGTGTGGGGGTGGGCGAGGGTTACATTGCTGTTTGTATAGAAACTAAAAACTATCTCGGGGAATGGTTTGGAAAACTTAGGGAACAGTTTTTGTCTTTTTAAACACAATAATATTTACTAAAGAATTTCAATTCTAACTTATGTAGTTCTTAAAGTACCTAATATCTAGAAAATGTTAAATAGAATAAGTATCGGTGCAGGAAGGAAGCATAGTGGTTTTAAGCTTTGTTATTTTCTTTTACTTATACTAACATTACCAAAGGAATGCTGTACCAGTGAATTTAGTGTCTAAAAGAAATCATATTTGCATAATGTGTTGAATATTTCCAATCTTTTTCTTTTATTTAATTTTTCTTAAGGCCAACGCTCAATGTTTATGATTATTATGGCGCCTATGAATTGTAGCATGAGAATCGAAAATTTTGAGGCATAAATCATGTTTTAAAATAGATTAGCAATTGGAAATGGCCACATTTGTAAATATTGTTTTCTGAAAAGCTACCTTTATTTTCGAACACTAACATATTCAAAGTAACTATAAAAAGTATACGTTTTTTCCTTTAATAATACTGTAACATTTTCTATAAAAAATGAACGATAACAATGGTCATTGACGGTAACATCGATTCCGGTATACGATTACCAACCAGTTAGTTTTAAAAAGAAAAAACAAATGTGGCGAAATATCGGCTGAACATTAAAAACCGAGGAGAAAAATTGTGTCATTCAGAAGGGAATCAAAAAGTATCTGTAAAACTTGGAATTATAATTTGAAGTTTTTTTTACTACATTCGTTGTAACAAAAGAATAGAGTGTCAAGTCAATTCATGCTAGAAAGTGGAATAGAAAGAGAGATAGAGGGGACAGTGTGTGTGTGTGTGTGTTTGTGAGAGGAGAGAGAGAAGTGGATAGACAAAAAGAGAGAAGTGAATAGACAAAAAAAGATAAGTGGATAGACAAAAAGAGAGAAGTAAAGAGACAAAAAGAGAAACATGAAGAGTCATACAGAAATAAATAGAGTTTTTTTAGGAAGAGTGAAAATGTGAGATGGTGGGAAAGAGAGAAGGGGGACGGCGGGTTGAAGGTGACGGGACAATAAAGAGATTTGACGTTTGTACTAATACGTTGCTAAAATAGCATCAAACAAATCTGGGAAATACGTATGTTTTGCTATAAACACTAAACCATTTAAAAGACCATAATAGGCTTCAAATATCCGCCCATCGAACATACCTGCGTCATTGCCTCTGTCATCATGCCTTTATTGATATTACCTTCACCGCAATGCTTTGTTTCCTACAGAAGACTAAGTTTTCATATCCGCTATTGATCGGCCACTTTTATATGGAATCAGTTATCGATATGAAAATGTAAGCATTTAGGATTATAACGGACAATTTCCTGCTTCATTCAGACTAGCCATGTAGTTATCAATAATGTCCGTTATATCAGAAAAAATATTGTGCAATGCGCCAATGAGATCCGACGCTAGTAGCAATGGGTTTGCATTGATATAGTTCAAATCATCAGCAGCGTAGCTTGGGTATTTTGTGGCCTTGGACAAACTATAAATTAGTGGTCCCCAACCCGTACTCTTTAAATCATATTTTTATTACATTAAATATGAAAAAAAATTCTTATATTTTTTTTAAAACATGCAAGTATATAGAATATATATTACATGACTCACTCAGTCACTGTCGTAGACTTGTTGACATGGTTTACTAAAGATGTATTTCTCTTTTACTTTCTCGTATACGGAGTATAGGGGGAGAAATGTAATTGTGCATAAAATCGATTTAGAGATTTTTTACAATTCTCGACCTTTTTACGCCTTCATGAGTTGGAAAACCCCAGTTAGTTTTGCAATCTTGTCTGTATGTGTATGTTTGTCTGTAGGTCTGTGTGTGTAAAAACGATAGCTTGATTACCGTTTCAGGTGAGTGGACGAAATTATATTTATTAGTATTGGATTGTATTCGTAGGTTTCCTTCAACTTCTGAGCGATATCCCATAAACCTAATTGGTACTTGCCCCGATTCCACTTGAAGTGCCATCCAAACCGTTACTGTAATTAGCGAATATACGAGAAAGTTTAAGGGAGCCCGCCCTCGAAATATTTTCTTAAATAACGTAAAGTTGGTCCGTGACGTGCTCGAAAGCCTTTTCCTCAAAGTTTCCCTTTCAATACGAGCAACTATCGATCTCTGCTTTTTAAAAAGAAATAAAATGTACAGTAAAATTCACAGATTCTGCAATATGTCGTCCCCATACAATATAACACTATCACCAAGATATGGACCCGTTTCTAGAGGCATTAATTTTAAATTATATGATCATTTAGGTACATGTTGTTGAAATGTGTAAATTCGACGTATTTATTGGATATAAGAATGTTAACTTTCATCAGAAACAAAAGAACCGTGTGTTCAGATATGTTAGTGCTAACAAACAAGTCGACATACACTTTTTAAGTAGGTCAACTGTCTCTGCATAACGGTTACAATTTCTGCTTCTGCTGAACTTCTGCGTCTCTTTCCTTTCTTCAGACCTTTATCAATGTCGCAAAATTCTTCTATCCAACTCTATTCACCGTGATGTGCATTTATTTGGCGTTTTCAACAGCATTTTGGCTAAAATCATAAAGAAGCTTGACATATTCTTGAACTAAAAATTAACATTATTCTGCTCTCTTTAAATTCATAGCGGGATAATAGAACTGTTTACTTGATTCGTTTTCCCAGAATGACGCTACCAAAAGAAAGTAAAAATTTAATATGCATTGCCGTATGTTGTCCATCCCTTTTGGTTACAAGCGTCATAGCAGAGACTTCCAATAATTTCTAGAAGACCTACCTAGATATACCTATCCAGTATTTCGTGAATACCTTTAACAGCTTCTTTTCGTGCATTCAGGCGTGTTTGAGACCCCCGATTTGGGGGGGGGAAGCTTTTAAATAACTATTCCCAAAATAGTTGAGTATTTTCAATAAGGAATATATATTTACAAGCGTTCCATGAAAAAAATGAGCATTATAAACCACTAGATACGCCCCGCGACGTAGCATACGCCGCAGTCTTGCTCATGAATAGTACAAAGAAAGATGGGAAAGAACAGACGCAAACTACAACACGAATAAATCAAGACAACGCGAGTGAATGTCGGTGGGGGAGGGGGGAAGCACCGACGCATTGTTGGTCTCGAGACATTCGCACAGCGGTTATCTACCTGCTTACCACCCTTCAGCACCCATAGCTTGCCAACCATAAACTGTGATTGGTCGACCCTCGACTAGGGTCGGCCATGTTCGCAATAAAGGGTGAAAAGAACGGTTATAAACACACACTTTTAAAAATAAAAAAAAATTCTCTCCACTGGGACTTGAACCCAGGACCTTCACCGTGTAAGCCGGGCATGATAACCACTACACTACAAATATCATGTTATTCTGTGAAGGCACAACGCAAATGAACGCAAGAACCATTTTCGGTCTCCAGACATTTGTCGACCTCAGCGATTGTTATTCGTCATGCTCGTTTGCACCTACTCACTTCGGTGAATTGTATATAGATAGTCTGACAAATACGGCCAACCAGTTCACGGAACAGAGGCACCGACGAGTCAATACTGTAATCAAAGCACGACAACAGATATTATCAAAGCAGTTTTCCGCTGTATTATACTTAACCAAACACTACTTTGAACTATTTAAACCACAAAAAACTACCTTGACGTAGGTGTTTTTATCTCGCTACCACATTAATCAATGCGTCCCAAATGACCTCTTTTTTAACAACGCTAACCACGTTTAAGCGGAACCTGCTGTGCGCAGAATCTATATTTTATATGGCTGCAATTAGTGGCTGGCAACATCATCAATGATGATATAACACGTCTAGTCGAGCCTCTGAAGTTATGTAGTGTCGATGTATTTACCCAGATCATTTATTTAAATGTAACATTGAAAGGTGCATTTTGTCACCCTGTACTTTGCTGCATGGACGCATATGTTCCCTACTGCCGACCCCCTCGCTACGCATCTGCGTTACATGAGTGAGTGCTTTACCACACAAACAAGTTTCATTTCTCTTATCTATTGAAGACGCTCATTCTATACAGAAGATTATAGCCTGATTGTGGCCCTCTCCATACCAAAGTCTTCTCCGTACCAAAGTCTTCTCCTTACCCAAGTCTTCTCCGTACCCAAGTCTTCTCCGTACCCAAGTCTTCTCCGTACCCAAGTCTTCTCCGTACCCAAGTCCTCTCCGTACCCAAGTCTTCTCCGTACCAAAGTCTTCTATGTACCCAAGTCTTCTCCGTACCCAGTCTTCTCCGTACCAAAGTCTTCTCCATACCAAGGTCTTCTCCGTACCCAAGTCTTCTCCGTACCCACGTCTTCTCCGTACCCAAGTCTTCTCCGTACCCAAGTCTTCTCTGTACCCAGGTCTTCTCCATACCCAAGTCTTCTCCGTACTCAAGTCTTCTCCGTACCCAAGTCTTATCCGTACCCAAGTCTTCTCCGTACCCAAGTCTTCCCGTACCCAAGTCTTCTCCATACCTGCCAGACAGTCAGATTTTACTGGAACGTTTAAATGTTTTAGAAATTAGGTTAAACAATTTTTAAAACAACAACATCAACAGTGAAATGAACTGCGTCCAAATACCCAAAATACTACAGAATATTTAGTTGTGTTTTGTCGTTGCCTTCGTAGTCTTTGTATTACATTTGTCAATGCACTTCAGTAAGGAAGTTGTCAAAAAATTTCATTTGCTTTTAAGAAAGTCATATTTAATTGCACTTAAAATACTTTTAGCTTAACTTACTTTTTAAAAAAATGTGTGTGTGTGTGTCTATTCACACTGAATATATCAGGAATTTCTCACGTCAGTAGCTTTTAGAATTTTATAGGTAAAAAATAAATTATTTTTTTTCTCCCTTTGTATTTTTATTGACATGAACACATCTGACATCTGGTCTTTGTTCAGCTGGGTCAGGTGTGTGCGCAGACACTCTTGAAATACCACATATAATTTATATGCATAGCCCTTGGGCCCAAGTGTTAACGTATACAACAATAGGTAAATCATTAAAAACAAAACTGAGAACTGAAATAACAACCTGAAGATTGTTTCTGCCTTAAAGGCAATGTATCCTGGGAATTGACATAAAGTTTAATTGTTTATGTTTTTCTCTGAAAAAGCCTGTACCACCATGGGCTTAACAAGCTCATTATGCTTGTTGCTCCTGGTAGGGGACGATTCTTGTGATAGATTTTCAATAAGCTTGCTTAAGACACGATATTAAAACTACCGGGTAGAGGGCCCAAAAAAAAGTGAATGGGGGTGGGGGGGGCAAAACTGCAGTTAAATGCTTAGATTAGACTATCGTGATATTTTGAATCCCCATGCTAGCAAAAGATTTTAGGACTGAAAATAAATCCGCATATTAGAATAAAGATGAAATCCCTGTATCACGGAGATTGGGATTTTAGTTATACTGAAAGAACATCACGCAGCACTACTTCGCAACAATTTTTTTTAGTTTGATCTCTTTAGATTCTTAAAGGAGTAAAACAAAATACATATCTTTATGCCGATAGAAATTAATCCTCACTTGATCTTGATAAACAATGAAAAAGAAGAAAATCCCATTTAAAGTATAGAAATAAACACATTTATTTACCATGTACTTACCCTCGCGCAAAAAGCTAATTTTATGATTCATGTAAAATAGACATTTTAAAATAATTTAATCAGACTAATTGTTTTCCATTTGAAGGATAACTAGACACTCGTGACAATACTGCGAGAGCAGCTTTATACTCTAGCCCTCGACTTAACATGTATGTGTTGTGCTCCGAATTTTAAAACTGCTGCAAATACAAATGCAACAGTAAAAATAATTATACCATATTTTGTAATTTAGTTTTGTTTATTAATTTGGTTTAATTAAAAGAATAAATACTATTACAAATCAAAAATTTCTTGATAATAGAAAGACGATTAACAATAATCAAAATCCTTTACGACTCTATTGTTTTCTAGTACTTACTTATAGTTGTTTCACAATATCACAATATCGAGATGTAGAGATATTATATGTGTGCAAAATAGAAAACTGACCAATTATTAAGAAGCATCAGCAACACTTTGACTATAAAATTCCTTCAGTACAGTTTTATTCAAAGCTAAATTCTAATTAATCTAAAAGGAAGCTTCGAGTTTTTCTTTCTATTTTTTTTTCTTTCTTTTTTATTTTCTTTCAGATAATGTAGCTCCAGGTTTAATAGTATAGTTACAGGAGATGTGTTACCCGGCCGATGCAGCTTGGTCTATTTCAACCTATCAATAATTGATTAACCCCTACATTAGTAAACATTAAACTCTCTGCGGGACATCTACACATTTAACTTATTTTCAAGAATCTTTAGTATCGGAAGTCTGAGGGAGATATTTTTTCGCAGACTTGCCACCCGCTGGTAAGCACATGAATAAGGAAACTATGTCCCAGTGCTCTATCTTTTCCCGTTAGTTCGAAATCGGTAATAGGGTTTTTTTTAGCAGGATGCTCCACAGACGAGCAACACTGTTTTAACTGTGTACCGAAATCTGTAGACCTTGTGACAGTAGCACGAATCCGCATATAGCAGAATCGATGCAAGTTCTCGTCTCCTGACCTTACTCCGTAGAGTCGTTTAGTTGAGTAAATTCCGGTACTCGAGAACTTCATTGCAGTAGCACGATACCGCATTTAAAACATCAAGGCTTAAACTTTTTGCCAAAGTCCCTCGTATCGTTTCACAATGTGCGGCTGAAAGTTGGCGTCCCCAAAATTCTTCAGAATTAATTTAGAAAAGTGTCAAGGCCGAGCGAATAGCTGCGCGCACGTTCGTGTCGTTAGTGAATTATATGAGTTGCCAGAGTGCGTTTTGGACAGGGTCAGCGAAAGCTTTGTATCTGTCAATAAGAGTAAGTGTAGTCACATCCAAGTCAGTATATGTGACAGACTTAAACGACATAGCGTATAACAAATTAAAATAATTGGAGAAATTATTTAGGGACATTTTAAAAAAATTGGCAATCGAAGCATGGATACAAATAATTATCATTTTTATCAATTATTAAATAAATGACCTGACGTTTGCTTAACCTTTTATTGTTTATCTCAATTTCATGTTCATCTTGTCAACAGGCGCGTGTAAGTTAACTGGTGGGAAGACGCAAAAATATATTTTTGTTTTAAATATAGCCTTGATTTGTTCTACAAAATTATAATATTGTATAAAACAAACCCGTAAAAACAAAGTTTTTGACTATAAATCCCTTATATATGAGACATAAACTAACAGTATTGATTATTTTCAAACATTTACAGACTGAATCTGTCTTAACTCAAGTTTGCATCATAACCCTAGTGGGGGGGGAGGGTGGGTGGGGGGGAGAGGGGAAAAGTCTGGTCACCGATTCGCTTGACCGAGCTCAGAGTGACACGTAAAATGTAAACAAAAGCGCCCGTCGCTTCGTTGGGTCGCCTCAATGCGTCAGCTCAAAATTTCACGTGGCAAAAAAACAATAACAAACCATGAATTTAAATTACATACCTCATATAAGGATAAACTAAAAATGCATTAATTTAATTACGGTACATTCGATCGATCTGAAATTTTGAAACGATGCATTGCTAGGTCAGACGGGTCCGTGTGCAAAATTTCAGTTCGATCGGATCATGGGAAGTGGGTCATTTTCTACTTCTGTTTTTCCACCCGCCCGCCGAGCCCAAGACAGAGACGGCCGCGAAGTTAATATAAAGGATTTAAAAATGTGCACAATTAATCAATACAAAAGGACGCGTTAAAAATTAGTTTAAAATTGTGCTTAAAGGTAAATGTAGTCCTTGCAAATTGTTATGGAGAAAGTTTGAATAACTAAATTTTTCCCCATTTTCTTTTGAAGACAAGCGCCACAAATATCCTACCTCTAATTTTTTAGAACTCTGTTTAATTGATTTTGCAATTGTATCCAATACGGTACGCACTGCACTTTATCCATTTTGCGTCGTTAGTGAAGTTAAACGATGTATCAATTTCTAATACATTATTATAACTGCTTGTTCGGGACTATGCTTGTCCCTTTCCGCCCATTAAAGTTCGATAACCGGGCTTAATCACGTGTTTCAAGACAAGACAAAAAAATTGAAATGAATATAAAAAAATGAAACAACCATGTAATAAAAACAACCCCATAATAAAAACCATCCCATAATTAAAATACCCCGTAAAGCAAAGTTTTTGACTATAAATCCATTATATATGAGACAGAACTTTAAGTATTGATTATGTTCCAACGTGACAAACATTTACAGCCTGAAACCGAGTGAACTCCGCCTTGTGTTAAACACGAGATGTGGTCATCAATGGCCGGCATGAAATCAAGTGACCCGTAAAATGTAAACAATAGCGATCGCTACGTATAGTTTATAGAGATAAATTAAAAATGCATTAATTTAATTACGGTACATTTGATCGAACTGAAATTTTGAAACGATGCATTTTTAGGTGACACGAGTCAATGCGCAAAATTTCAGCTCGATAGCATCACGGGAAGTGAGTCATTTTTAAATCCCTTATATTAGCTTCACCGCCGTCTCTCTCTGTCTCTCTCTCTCTCTCTCTCTCGTCGTCGTAGGGCGTTTTTCCGCCCGACCGACGTACGAAGAGATGACGACAGACACAGAGAGAGAGAGAGAGAGAGAGAGAGAGAGAGAGAGAGAGAGAGAGAGAGAGAGAGAGAGAAAGAGAGAGAGGAGATTTCGTAGTTAATATAAGGGATTTAAAAATAACACACTTCCCGTGATGCTATCGAGCTGAAATATGGCTCATGGACCCGTGTCACCTAACAATGCATCGTATCAAAATTTCAGATCGATCAAACGTACCGTAATTAAATTAATGCATTTTTAGTTTATATCTATACAAACGTATGTAATTCAAATTCACTTTTTTTTCACGTGACAGTTCAGTCACGCGTTGACGCACCCGTCGATGCCCACACTCCCTCCCGTCCCTCCACCCATTTTTAAAGCCGGAGGATTTCACTCGGTGTCAGTCTGTAAAGGTTTGTCGCGTTTGAAAATAATCAATACTTTTTGTTATGTCTCATATATAAGGGATTTAAAGTCACAAACTTTGTTTTTACGGGTCTTTGTAATCGACGTTTGTTTTTGCGCCCGCGAACCCACGAGATGGCAGTGAAGTTAATATAAGGGATTTAAAAACGTGAATGAACACAAATCTATGCAGGAAGAATTTACAACCTGTTTCTCCCAATTCTCTTACTCACGCAGCTGATAACTAAACATGTATTCTACACAATTAATGAGTTTGTATCAATTATTTTTTTTCCATGACTTTTCTTTGCTAAGCTTCTAAAACATAAAATAGCAGCAACAGTAATATATTAAAAAAAGAAGCAACCTCTTGTACTTTGCGTTGATTAAAACGAAGGTATTTTTTTATGGACACACAATCCTATAGCTTTCGTTGAATCTGAATGGAGTTTATTCTAAAATAACGTTTGACGTAGAATTCCCGTTTAGTAACACATGCTTAAACTAGTCGCTTGAGACATTGTCATACCACAGATTAAAAAAAAATACAAGAAAAGAACGTCGTACAAGGTCATGGATGTTTTTATTTAGAGCTTTTCAAACCGGCCATGAATAGAGTTATTTTGGGAACCAGGTGAAATTATCTCTAACTTTTCAGCCACGTTTTTTTTTACATTTATTATTTACGGGCTGATCTTAAATAATATGTTGATACCGCCCTCCCCCGGAAACAACAACAAGCCAGTACCAAACGACTTCAGAGGTCTGACAAATCCAAAGGGAACCCATTATTTAGACTATGTTGTATCTTGTTATTAAGTATTTAGTTGTTTGATTATAATAATGTGCCTGAAGGACGTCCCAGATAACCGAATTTTTTCGGCTACACGAACGATGCGATATATATCAGGACTACATCACTATACAACTTCTAAAAAATAGAAACTAAAATAACCAGCATTTCGAGCCATTAAATAATGTAAAATGTGGGTAACAGTTTGGTTTTTTTTACGAAAAAAATTGTGACTGAAATAATTTCGCCTGCATTTTAAAAAGAATAAATGTTTTCTATTCATTTTTAATTGAAATGAAAAGTTATTTTAACTTAAATAGTTCATTTATAATCTATGAATACCATTTTAAATAAGCTCTCATATTAATTTTGATAAATATAGTCACTTTCAAAATAAAGCGAACTATTTCAATGACTTATTAGTTAGCAATAAATAATAAATAAATTCAAGTACTATAGAGTTTTTATTAAAAATGGAAGGAAAAAAATAGGAAAGTATTAAATTATTGAGAGAAATAATGTAGCATGGTGAATTTTAAAAGAAAAGAAATCAAATTTAAAATAGTGGAAAATCATTAAATCTAAGATCTTGCAATGCTTACACAGAGTGCAGGCTTCGTGTGTATTGCCATACATATGGGGATTAAAAGCTATGCTTCAACATGGTACGTTAATTTTTAACTTAAAACTAGGATCAATTGCTCATTTCTTCGGGTTTTTTTACAGCTAGCATCAATGACTGGTGTATCAAGTTTGTGTATAAGTGGCTCATGTATTAGTGGCTCATGTATCAGTGGCTCGTGTATCAGTGGCTCATGTATCAGTGGCTCATGTATCAGCTTTGATTATAACTACGGTCAATGGGTCAAGTACTGGCTTTGGTTATAACTATAACATTTACAACTCAACAACCGTTAGTCATGGGGAATGCTGGTATGAGCCCTAAGATATTTCCATTATTGAAAAATAAATACTTATGATAAATATTCTTCTAAATTAGCATCAAAATATTTCTAGGTATCAAAACTCATTTGAAAGTGAAGTGTACTCCAGCCTTTAACTGTACGTGTTTCCCGGAATTCGTCTAACTTCGCCTTGTCTTTTTTTTTACCACGTTTTTATTAACTCACTTTCGTTCATGTTTGTTGGTTTGTCTGTCCACAATTTTTCAAATCTGCCAAAGTAAAATTAAACCCCTTTTGATGGTCCAAGAGATCTCAAAATTTTACCACAGATTGATCTTGGATGACAATGCATTGTATCAAAATTTCAGATTGATCAAATGTACAATATTAAATTATAGAACTTTTTACTTTATCTATACATAAGCCTATGTATTATCCGTTTCCCCTTGTTTACATTACATTCACGTGCCGAGTTCACACCAACCCCGACCACAAAAACCATGTTTAACATCAAGGGGAGATCAGTCATTTCCAGTCTGTTAATGTTTGTCGGGTAATGTGTGTTATATTTGAACATAATCAATACTTCAAAACTCATCATAGCATACACTTAGACTAAAAAGAATAAAATAAATAGATGTTATAAAAAAAACGTAACAAATACAAGTTTTTCACTATAAATCCTTTCTGTACTAGACGTAACTAAAAGAATGTTTATTATAATACGCAGCGCAAGACCATCAAAAAATACAAAATTGCAGTTGTGTCATAAAACATGTTTAACATAATGCGCACCGATCAGGAATATGTTTATAATTTTAAAAAACCGTAAAAAACCAAGTTTTTGACTATAAATCCTTTATGTTCGAGAAGTAACTAAAAGAATGTTCATTATAATACGCAGCGAAAGACCATCCAAAAATACACAATTGTAGTTGTGTCGTAAAACATGTTTAATATAATGCGCACTGATCAGGAATATGCTTATAAAACTTGTTGTCAATAAAATACGCACCTTATTAAGCGACAGAAAGGTTGTTCAATATAATACGCACCGCGACACTCTATCTCAAAAAATAACATGATACATAGGAATAAATAAAATAATCTAACAATTCAATAATTTAATTACAGTACATGCGATCGATCTGAAATTTTGATACATATTTTTTATCATTGCCACCAAACTGCCTGCTAAATTTCACCTCGCTAGCTTACGAGGAAGAGGGTTAAAAATCGATCCAAAGTTTTGGCGACCGACAATCAAGCAATCAAGGGTTCATTCAAACAACCAGACACCACGAGTTAATAAAATGGATTTTAAAAAAAAAGATTTCTAAAAACCACGTTTTTATAAGCGGACTAAAAAGAAGAAAATAATTTTTAAAATTTAAAATTTAGAATAAGTATTATGATGTAATATTACTTAAAACGTGGGCGGCGCTTTTTAGGCGTTTGGCTAAAATGATTAGGGTTTACAAATGATCAGTAAGAAAATGAGTGAATTGAATTAGTTAAGCCTGAAAAGCGCCCGCCCCACGTTTTTAGTCATATTATATTATAGTACTTATTTTAAATTTAAACTTTTTTAATTTCTTCTTTTTAGTCCGCTAATAAAAACGTGGTTTTAAAAAATCTTTTTTTTTACTTCTATTAATTCTTCTTTTTTTTGTTTTTCTTATCCCCCCCCCCAATCCCTAATATATTTGCAAATTACGGGCCTTAAAATATTGTATTTTTGCTTGGATACATAAATGACATTTCAATGGGGAGAAGAAAAGTAATATACATTAGGGCTTAGACATTCAACTAACTAATTATTTTTTTTTAAAAAATGTTGTAAACTATAAATAATAACAAATTATTTATTGTTATTAACTTCACCAATTTTATTTACGAAGATATGCCCTCGTTCCCACAAACTACATTTTTAAATGAGACATTGTATTAGTCACAGACGAGGAGTAAGTTACACGCATGTAATTGTTGATATTAGTCACAGACGGGGAGCAAGTTACACGCATTTAATTGCTGATATTAGTCACAGACAGCGATTAGGTTACTCGCATTTAACTAATGGTATTAGTCACAGACGATGAGTAGATTACCTGCATTTAACTAATGGTATTAGTCAGAGACGGCCAGTAGGTTACCCGCATTTAACTAATGGTATTAGTCAGAGACGGCCAGTAGGTTACCCGCATTTAACTAATGGTATTAGTCAGAGACGGCCAGTAGGTTACCCGCATTTAACTAATGGTATTAGTCAGAGAAGGCCAGTAGGTTACCCGCATTTAACTAATGGTATTAGTGACAGACGGTGAGTAAGTTACCCGCATTTAACAAACGGTATTAGTCAAAGACGGTAAGTAGGTTACTCGTATTTAAATAATGGTATTTGTCACAGGCGGCGAGTTGGTTACACGCATTTAACTAATGGTATTAGTAACAGGCGGCGAGTTGGTTACCCGCATTTAACTAGTAGTATTAGTCACAGACCGTGAGTAAATGACTCATATTCAACTATTTGGACAAGTTACAGACGGTGACTCAGCTACTCATATTTAACTATGACAGTTACTTTGACTAACGTGATTGCCCAGCAAATCAAGATGTCATCGATGGCATCCAAAGCCTCCCTCTCATGGCAGAACTGGACGACATACCCACCCTGGCAGAGCTAAAGGAAGCTATTGAGCGATTACATATAGCCAAGGCCCCAGCTCAGGACGGAATCCCACCAGAGATCATCAAGTGCGGCAGTAGGGTATTGCTGGAACACCTTCATGGCCTCCTCTGCCAGTGCTGGGAAGATGGAGCAGTACCAGAGGATATGAGAAATGCAAACATAATCACCCTGTATAAAAATAAAGGAGATAGAAGCGACTGTAACAACTACAGAGGCATTTCTCTCATTAGCATCGTGGGTAAGGTCTTTGCACGCGTTGTTTTAAAGAAACTGCAAAGACTTGCTGAGAGAGTATATCCTGAATCACAGTGCGGCTCCCGGGCAGAAAGGTTAACAATCGACATGATCTTTTATCTAAGACAACTTCAAGAAAAGTTCCGAGAGCAACACATGCCCCTCTATCTGGCTTTCATTGACTTAACAAAGGCTTTTGACCTGGTCAGCAGAGATGGTCTGTTTACAGTTTTGGCAAAAGTTGGCTGCCCACCAAAACTGCTTAACATCATATAGTCATTCTATGATGGTATGAAAGACACGGTGCAGTATGACGGATCAACATCCCCTCCATTTGATATCCTCCGCGGAGTCAAACAGGTCTGCGTCCTCGCCCCGACACTCTTTTGCATCTTTTTTGCCTGTCTGTTGAGACACGCCTTTGGAACCTCAACCGAGGGGATCTACCTACACACCCGTTCTGATGGCAAACTATTCAATCTGGCCAGGCTGAAATCAAAGAGGAAGATACGTGAAACAGTCATTAGGGACATGCTTTTTGCGGATGATGCTGCCATAGCTACCCCCAATGAAGCAGATTTGCAAAGCCTAATGGACCGCTTTGCCAAGGCCGCCAGCGACTTCAGCCTAACCATCAACCTCAAAAAGACTAAGGTGATGGCCCAGGATGCTGATCCACCCATTATCACCATCAATGGTTGCCAACTTGAGGCCATGGATCACTTTACGTACCTTGGCACAAACATCAACAACAACCTGTCCCTTGATTCCGACCTAGACATAAGGATCGGCAAGGCCTTCACAACTCTGGCAAGGCTCTCAAAAAGAGTCTGGAACAACAAAAAGCAAAACATTAGAACCAAAACTGCTGTGTACCGAGCATGTGTGCTAATCACCCTTCTTTATGCCAGTGAATCCTGGACCCTATACTCCAGGCAAGAAAGGAGATTGAGTGCTTTCCACATGCGCTTTCTCCGGCGTATCCTGGGAATCGCCTGGCAGGACCATGTCACCAAAAATGAGGTGCTACAACAGGCAAATATACAAAGTATGACATCTCTTCTCCGCCAGCGTCGGCTCAGATGGTTGAGACACGTTCACAGATTGGAGGATGACAGAATCCCAAAGGACATCCTCTACTCTGAGCTAGCCAAAGGAAAGAGGACTACAGGCCGGCCTCACCTCCGTTTCAAAGATGTCCGCAAGAGAGACCTCACAGCTATTGGCATCGACATAAATGGCTGGGAGGAACTCGCTGGGGACAGACACATATGGAGACAATCGTTGACTTCCGGGCTAGAAGCAGGAGAAAGAGACCTGCGACAGGTCGCAGACGCGGACCGCCAAAAGAGGAAAAGGAGAGCTAATCAGACATCCACAGGTGCTGCCTTTCAGTGCCAGAAGTGCTGCCATTGGCGAGATGGCTTGTACAGCCACAGCAGAAGCTGCAGGGCCATGCGCGAGGATCCCACAAGAGCACAGAATCTTCCATCGTGTCACGAGACATAAGGAAAGCCAACCATACTTTGATCGCACCTCGAGTAAATCAATCAGTTGTTAGTTACTGCAAAAGTAAACATTCTTCAAAAGACTTAGGAAACGGGAGTCCAAACTTTTTCCAAAAAGGGCCGAATTCCATGAAATAAAAATATGTCGGGGCCAGATTAAAATTATAAACAAAAATGAAAAACGTTTAGACTGAATTACATACATTTTAATTGTATGATTGTTCTTTGTTTGTAAGAGTGATATATTGTGGGGGGGGATTACTATAGCGATTATCTAAATGTCTTATTGTAACATAACAAATTACGAAATATGTTTAAATAATGGCAAAATTATAGAACCAGGCTATTAAGGTCATACTGCGTATCTTACCACAATTTTGAAATATAATAAGAGACGAAAATATTGAGTTATAAATTGTGATAAAAAAGTATAAGAAAAGTACAACAACGCATAACGTTGGTAAGCAATGACACGCCATCAGTTTTCGACTTCATTTGACGTTATATATTTTGTTCTTGAAACAGCTTATAAATTCGGCTTTTCTTATAAATATATTTTATTTTTTAAAGAAATAATCCACGAGTCAGTTGATAATTTTAGATGAGTCCCTGAGCAATGTACAATTTGAGCGCTGGCCGTAATTTGCCCGCGGGCCGGACTTTGGACAACCCTGGCTTAGACGTAATGTGTACAAATCAGACACACGGAATACAAATGTAAGCACCATTCTTCAATTTGGTAAATTGCACAAGGCGCGTTTGCAAGCATTTCCGTTAACCATAATCCTGGATCACTTTTTTGAACCTAATTTTACTTGGAAAAATTGAGTTTATAGATTCGAAATGTCTGCCAAGCTTGACAATGCAACTCCTCCCGAACCATACCAGATAGAGGGTTCGGGTCTTTTGCAAATATGCTAAGGAGGTCTCAAGGATGTGAAACGACCACAAAAAAAATTACCGAAAAGGTTTACTTGATATCCTTAAAAATTAAAAAAAAACGAAAAATTATCATTATTTTGTCAATTTATCGCCAACAATAACATCTATCGAGTTGAAATAAACGCCAAACAATATCTAATAATATTTAGAACAATGATGAAGCCGTTGTATAGTAGTAACTACCATCTTTAGACTCTCGTAATTTTAGCAGCAATTTTTGAAAGCAATTGTTTTGTTTAGTTTCAAATTATTGAATTGAAATGACCTTTAATGCAATCTAGAATGATAGTTAATGGGGTTTTCCCGCTTTGTGAATGCTTATGTTAGATTGTTGCGTCGTGTGCGAATTATATTGACACATTCTTGGTGTCTTGTAGCGTGAGGGGATATGACGTCATATTGTGTTTAGTTTCATAATTACTGATTTGAAATGACTTTTAATGTAATCTAGAATGATTTCCCTTGAATAAATAAAATCTTTAATTCTTTGTTGGAAATTGCATTTAAATACTCATTCGAGTTTTTATTACTTGCTTTTTCCTAACTTCAAACCTTTTCGTCTTAAAGATTCACTTCGAGACTGATTTCATATAACTTAGAGAAAATTTCAGTATCAAAGGCTGGAAAAGAAAGAATTTGGCGTAAGTGTGGCTCACTCGTTTTTAGGTCTTTATTACAGAAAATGTTTGTCAGAGATCGGCCCTGTTACAGACTATGACAGTCGGAGACTGTCGTCTTTTATGCACCGACATAGACAGATGACAACCATAACAGAAATGCATCGTTTTGTGAACAGCAACCCACCGTTATCCAATCATGTCACATTGTTGCAATGTACAATCTGTGACCTCGACCCGAAGATTCGAAGGCATTTTCATGAAATCCACATTTAAAAAAACAAACTGTCATAAACATGTTGTAATGAGGTCAAAGTTGAAAGAGTGCAGTCTTTCGTGTTAGATGCGAGAGGAGAGAGGAAAAATACCATATCGAAAAGACAAAAATCACCTGTTGTGTTATATTATATGTCATCTCGGAGTAATAGGTAAAATGCAACTAAGATAAATAATTTAAAGTCTAAACTGATAGGCCTATTAATTTATCTGATTGCTTGTGTTTAATTCTCGGTAACTGTTAACCGAAAACCGAAAAGGCATTCAACAAAAAAAGTCGATAATATTACCGAAAACAAACCATAGAAGAAGCTTGATGCTACGAAGCCTTGCACATTCCGTTTTCTTAAGTTCACTAGTACCCAACATCTCAGAATGCTTATGTACCACTGAATTCACGCATGACCCGGGACACATTGGCTGATGAAATGTAAAATGATATCCAGATCTCTATTAGCCCCATGGGGATAAAATAAATGTATCATTTCAGGGGTCCTTTCATTTTATCTACTTTAACTTCTTTCCAGGAATAGTAAACGCTACGATAGGCGGGTTTCACTTTTATAAGATAACTAGATAGAAACCCTCCATTTCAGAAAGAGGAAACTCAATTTAAAAAATCAGAAAATATTCTTAAAGAAAAAAATGAAGACAGAAACTGTTACCAAAATATTGCTATTTTCATTCATTATTTTCCAATATTTTTAAATTTAATTTTAATAATAGCATTTTCGTTACGAGAAGCAAATATAAAATCTTACGACATGATATTGGTAAATATTTCTTTATTTTAACTTACTTCAGCTCAAAGACAAAAGCTGAATACGATTAGAAAGTCTTTACATTTTTAATAATTTAAATAATAATTCTTAGTTGAGTTTTGATACTTTTAAATAATTGTTAAATCAGATCAGATTTTTAGCGATAAGGACAAACTTTTTTTAAATGCTAAACGGATGAACTAAATCAGTAATATCATTAATCCATTACATACAAATTTCTACACGTATTTTGGAGATGTCACACACAGGCTATTTTGTATTTTGCTTGAAAGGTTTAAAGGGACTCTCAAAAGGCTTTGGTTAATAGATAGAAGTAATCTAAAACGCTTAGAACAAAATAAACGCCTAGAATCTTACTTACACTAAATTTGAAAGTGTTCATATATTTGAAATTGTTTTGTTTTTTTCGTTTTTATGTGTAATGTTTGCCTTTTTGTTTTATAACATCAATCTCTCATTGTTGGTTGTCAGAGAAGAGTAAATTTTAAACAGAAAAACTACATGGTAAGCAAAACAAAATTATACAACTTCTTTTTGCTTGAATATATATATTGTTAGCAGTGTTAAGCGGGAAAAAAAGTTTCAAGTTATTTCGACATCAGGAAATGGGTAATAATCAAATGCAAGTTACCTGGCACTCAAAAGTAAGTAACTACTGGGCATGAGAGGCATGTTGTTGTGTTTACATTGTATGAGCATGCAAGGATGTGACCTAGTATGAATCACGTGGTTTGTGATGTGAACTGACTATAGCTGACTATAGACGTACGGTTCAAGAGGTAACCGAGGTTGATTGCATGCGAGCTGCTTAGGTTGATGATTGTAATGTTGTTGATTGCATGCGAGCTGCTTAGGTTGATGATTGTAATGTTGTTGATTGCATGCGAGCTGCTTAGGTTGATGATTGTAATGTTGTGGATTGCATGCGAGCTGCTTAGGTTGATGATTGTAATGTTGTTGATTGCATGCGAGCTGCTTAGGTTGATGATTGTAATGTTGTTGATTGCATACGAGCTGCTTAGGGAGTGGTTGATTGTACAGTTGATTCCAGTTGATTGTATAGAGTGATTAAAGACAGTTGTTAACCAGAACACAGAGTGTGTTAAAGTCGTGTTACTTGACCTATAAGTTGTATTACACTGGGATAAGGGTGATACTTGTGCCCTACTGATCATTACGTGCGCAATGTTTCAGCTCATTCAGTCTTGAAATATATGTCAGTGAAGATAAATAGGAGCTCAAAAGTATCATGCAATGTTCAACAGGTGCGCAAAGTTGAAAAAAAATTCTAAAATGTATCTCAATAATGGGACATCCGAATTCGGGTCTAAAATGCGAGGTGATGGTCATTTCTGACTTGCTCAAAATGAAAATGCTTATTGACATATATTTTTTAATCCTGCTGTAAAAAAAAATTGCCATTGAAAATCCTTATGTGTGTCATACACAAACTGTGATCCGAAAAGTCGTTTAAATGTAAGGGGATGTTTTTGCGGGTGTTCTGATTATAAGGGTTTGTATTGTTATCTCAGTATGTTCAGCGCAAAAAAAATTTTCAGCTCATTTAAACATCTGGATAGAGAGCAAAATTGAATTCAACAAAAATGAAGAAACAAACCCATTAAATCAAAGCGTAAAAACAACAACAATCCAAGAAAGCTGGTCAGTTAGGGGGTAGGGAATAATTCTAACAAATAATTTCCTTCCCTCTTGTTTCCCTTGCGTTCAATGCAAACCGAGAAATCAGCGAGGGCTTCGATGTGGTTTAATCTGAATTGACCTTTAAGATGAGAGCTTATTTAAAATTCCTTTAAACCACGTCGTAATTCAAACAAGGGGGGGGGATACGTGAGGGGATATCTTGTCCCGTGATTTCTCATTTAAAAAAAAATTTGGTTTCGTGAATGGAAAATTCGTTAAAATCTTTACCAAACAATATAATGATGTTTGACTAAAAGATCCTGCATTATTTTGATTCTGCTGTTTGCCGAGCCTTGACGCGATGGCTTATTTGTTGTCCTTTATTACAGGGCAACACGAACATCATTTCGTTGTTTCGTCAAGAGGAAAAAAAGAGATATTTGGTTTCTGCTCTCATTACCAAAGAAATGAAATCAGCTGAGGAGAATATGTCAAAAATTAAGTGGGTCATTTTTGATGGATGGCAGTTTGCCTTTCTATAATGTGCAATTTTCACTTCAGTTTATTTGTAAATAACCTCAACTAGAGCTATCGACTATCACATTAAATAGAAGATAGTGAAATTTATACTTACATTAGTGAGAAAACGTAGCGAAATTCACATGTTTTTAGAAACCGCTTTAAATAGCTTTTCTATAATTGCCCAAACTTTTTTGTAGCAAAAGGCTAGAAATTCAAATTAATAAACTTATTTCTGAATGTATAGGAAGGAATTTGTAAAAAACAAAAAAATAATAATTCAAATAATATTTACATGTTCACTACCAGTAAAAGTAATGTGCATTGGTTTCACGTTTAATTGGAATGAAATAAATGTCCGTTTTAAAAAAAAATTATGAAGTACGTTTTGTTCGGAATGGAAAATGACTTCCGTAAGTTTTCTATCTTCAATGATCCTACATGTGGAAGAAAATCAGAAGCCCCGAGACTAATGCTCTTTATGGGTCATCCCGGAGGTGGTCGGGCACTTCGACCCCGGACGATTCGACCCCGGAGGGCTCGACCCTGCCAGTTCGACCACAGGACGTTTCGACCCCAGGACGTTTCGACCCCGGTTGGTTCGACAACGGACGGTTCGACCCCGTGCGATTCGATCCCGGACAGTTCGACCACATGATGTTTCGACCCCAGGGCGTTTCGACCCCGGACGTTTCAACCCATTCATTTTTGTTTATTCTTTGTCTTTTTATTATTATATTTTTTTAAATTAATCTTTTGGTATTATTATCCATACAAAATTAAAAACAGAATCTCCACTCCTATCCCAAACACACTTAGAAAAGGACCTAATTTTTTAATGGGTTTTAAAAATGTTTATATTTAAGTCGTTCTACGATTTTCACTGTGATAACAAAAATAAATGGAAGGGTTTTTTTAAAAATATTTTTTTAAAGGTCTTGACATGCTGATCGATGCACATCGCAGGCGCTGAAACCATTACAAGTCCGTGCCCTTCCATTCACTTCTGTGTTCTTTAACACGTGAAGTCCTCCCTCGCAGAAATACTGATTTTAATAAGACGTACAAATTTGTCAGTATTTAAAGTTAATAAATTTCAATAGCTAATACGGCCGCCTAGCCGACAATAACATTCAAGCTGCTGGGTCCGTATGACCTGAATGAACGTTACGTCATTGATAAGCACATTTCGTACGAGCGTTTCATAATGACATGTTACGAAGGCTAGACTCAGTGACCACCACAGCAGACTGTGTAATGGCGAGGGTTATGGGGAATGTAAATAAAGTGAGTGGGGGGAGAGAGAATGTAGGCATCTTTAGAAAGGGCCATCGGACCACATTGCCTTTTTATTGTCCGATTACATCGGACGAGGTGGGGATAAAGTTGGATAGGTTTGGAAGATACTCAGTGGAATGGCGCATTTATCACAATCATGAATTCGCGTTGAATGTTGACTGGTTGTACGTGTATATGCTTTTTTCAAATCGTCGTAAATTAAACGTTACAAATAACATTTCAAACTTATTTAATTTTTAATGGATAAATATATTAAGTTAAATTATTTCTGTACCATACGTTAATTTTAAAAATAATAAATTTTAAAATTATATTTGGAAAAACAACAACAATTTCTACGGTGTAGATACGAAGGGGTCGAAACGTCCGGGGTCGAAACGTCCTGGAGTCGAAACGTCCTGGGGTCGAAACGTCCTGTGGTCGAACTGTCCGGGGTCGAATTGTCCGTGGTCGAACACCGTCCGTGGTCGAACCGACCGGGTTCGAACCTTCCCGGGTCGAAACGTCCTGGGGTCGAAACGTCCTGTGGTCGAACTGGCAGGGTCGAACCGTCCGGGGTCGAATCGTCCGGGGTCGAAGTGTCCGTAATTCCTTCCCGGAAGACCCTCTCAGCTATCTGGCCCCCTAGGGGACGTAACAGCTGTACCCCCCCCCTCCGGAAGCGGTCGCTTTTGAAGCTGCCACCTGGGAATCCAGGACATAAAGTCGAAAATGCCTCCCACTAAATTGACCTCACAAGGACCGCCGCAGAACGGGGGGTCATCAAAGACCTACCTAGGGTGTAACCCCCACGAACGTTTCCTCAGAGCTGGCGTCCGCTGGGTTCTTCGTGGTACCTTTTGCTTATCCGTACTGGCACTCCGGGCCCTAAACCGGCGTTGCTTGTAAAATGATGGAGACAAAACGGTCGCTTCGGATTTACCCGATCCTCAACGGTTACTTTGATTTTCATCATCGACANNAGTATATAAGATGCTTTGTCTAAGATCCGTACAGCGACTGTAATGTGATCATATGTGACTAGCACCTAAACCTAACATATCGGACTTCTATCTTCATAAATAACATCATCAGCCGTAGCACTAAAGCAGTTTAGAGCCCTAGTCTGCTCATTTACTTTCTGTCTCTAAGTTTTTTTAATGGCTATAATTGCTGCCCTACAAGCCGGATCATCAGTTCTTAAGGCCATATTATTAAATATATATAATTTGCAATGTCACGTCTGTAGTGTCTGTCTGTGACGCTACTAATTTTAGAAAGCAGCGCACCAAATTACTGCACCAAATGCATTAAAAGGCGTGAAAATTAAAGATACGCTGTAAAAAATATTTTATGACGTCACTGTTTTAGCTCATATTTTAATTTTGGAAAAGGGAACAATGTAAAAAGAGGATTTGATGATGGTTAATTATAAAATCAAAAAACATAGGGGGCGCCGTAGGCACCCTACAACTCCTTTATAAAATACTTTGTGTGCATTTCAGAAAGTTTAATATTTCGTATTTATCAAACAAGGACAAGTTAGTTGGGCTTTTGAAAAAGGTGGGCGCCGTGGGCGCCCTACAAAAGTGCATTATTTCAAAATAAATAGATTTCAGCTGAAAACTTCCCTTATTATTAACGGGTGATACGCTAGTATATATATATAAATGAAAGTATGTATGTATATATCTCAGTCTATGTCCTTTATAGCTGACAATACCATTCATACGATCGCCATGAAACTTTTGGAAACTTTTGAGTACGCTCCTGGGATGGTCACTGGCTACTTTTTTTCAAAAGTTAACCCTCATGGGGCGCCGGGGGCCCTTAATATGATTTTTTTCTTATATGAGCTATATAAAATTAGTTTAAGCTTTAGCTATTAAGTAAATTGACAGATCTAAACCAAACTTTGTATATAACAACTTAGTAGCTAATATTGAAATACTATATGGAACTAATTTCCTAAAGTCCATTTCTTCGGGACTAGGGGCCCAAAATTTCTTTTTTCATAAAACTTTAATATTTTATTCCCCATTCAATCATTAAAGATTTTGACAAATATAGATAAATATATCCACTATGAAATTGAATGAAATAAACAGGTGTTTTGAACTTAAAATCTTGCCATTAAATGGGCCCTGGGGCCCCTAATGTCGTTTTTTGTTTATATGAGCTATATAAAAATTAGTTTATGCGTTAGCACTGAGTAAATGAATGGATCCTAACCAAACTTTGTATATAAAACTTGGTAGCCCATATTAAAATAATAAAAGGCACTGCACTTCTAATTGCCAATTGTTCAGGGCCGGGGGCGCCAAATTTCTATTTCGTATGTGTTTGAGATATTATTTCCCATTCTATTTTAAAGATCTTGGGAAATATATCCATGATGAAACTGAATTAAAATGAACAGCATTTTGAAATTTACATCTTACATCGAATGGGCCGGGGGCCCAAAATGTCTTTTTTTTGTATACTCTAAGATATTATTTCCCACTCAGTTTTTAACGATCTTGAGAAATATATCCATGATGAAACTGAATTTAAATGAACAGGTTTTGAAAATGTACATCTTGAATTGAATGGGCCTGGGGGCCCCTTAATGAATTTTTCCATATATCTATATATATAAAAATTGTTTAAGTGTTATATAATGAGAAAACAATTGGATTTTGACCAAACTCGGTATATAAAATAAAAATTAAAAGCCTGTATTAAATTACTATAGGGCACTGAACACTTAATGTCCATTTCCTCGGGGCTACGGGCCCTAAATGTGTTTTTTAAAAACTTTTAATATGGAATTTTCCATTCAATTTTACCCGATATTGAGAAATATACATAAATGTATTTATATATTTGTTATGAAATTGATTTAAATGAACAGATTTTCGAGCTTCATGTGTTAAACTGATGGGCCCGGTGACCCTTAATGTAATTCGATTTTTATCTATATGTATTCCTTTTTACTGAGATCGTTGCAAGGCACAACGGGTCTTCCTATGGTGGATTAAAGGGGAGGGGGCTGAACGGGCTAAAGGCAGGGGCGCCCGATGATTTAGGGGCTCCAAAATTTAGAATATTTTATAATAAAGATGGACAAATGTTTCCACGAATCGCTGAAAATATGATAAATTAAATACATTAATAAAACCTTATCTATTATTATTAATCTGATATCTATTCCGATACCATAGTCTTAAAATAGTAATCGAAAAAACCTGATTTGATTGTCTAACATTGAGAAATTATTAAAGAACATCACTTATATATCTTAAATTGAAAATGTTCTTCGAGCTCTGGTGGTCTAATCAGATATATATAGGCTTTTGGCGCAAGCGTTCGCGGGATCGATCCCGCGGTGGGGTGTTGCATTTTTTAAAATTTGTATTTTTATTTTTAATTTGTCTTTTACAGTCAATTTTACGATACCGGCAAACAGTTATTTCTTCGTGTTCGGTTTTTCATGAATAATCTATTTGGCTGAATAGTTACAAGTTATAGTCTTATATTAGCTGCTAGCAATCATTTATCTAAAGCTACACTGGCTGGATAGGGCCCCAGTTTGATTTGCAGCCAGGGGCCCCGTGCAGTGTTTATCTGCCCCTGGGGTCTGCTAGTAAAATATAATTTATCTTTTTTCCACAAGTGTAAAAATAAAATAGATACTAGATGTCCAGTGAGAGAGACCGCTTAAAACAAATGCCATGAAACTGTAGTAAAACTGACACAATTTCTTGAGCTCATTTCGAATGTATAAGAGAAATATAGAATTCTCTTAGCTTTTAAGATAAAATAATTATAGCTAAGGAAGTTATTTAATTCATTAAATGTGATACAAAATCTTTCCATAACATTATCATTATTCGTTAAATTATGTTAATAAGTGGGGAACAGCCGAATATCAGGAATAATAATAATAATAATAAATAAATTGATTATTTATATAGCGCTGTATCCCAGTAAGGAACTGGGCTCACAGCGCTTTACATGAAAGAAATAACTTACTTATAAGTATTAAATTAACTTTCATATCACAACAAACACACAAAATTACAATACATTATACATAAGCTACGTTAATCAGTTACAAGAAATGTTGTTTCATCAATTTTAAAAATAAATTTTGAAAAGATGTGTCTAAAGTGCAGTCTTGAAGGACTTGGTTGTTTGAATACTACGTATGTGTAATGGTAGAGAATTCCATTGTTTGGCTGCACAAAAAGAGAACGACCTTTCACCAAACGTTTTGGTGCGTGTCGTAGGAACAGAGAGAACGCGTGTGTCTGCAGAAGATCTTAGCTTGCGAGTGGGTGAGTAGACCGACAAAAGTTCAGTAAGATACGATGGGCATGAGTCCGAAAAGAAATTGTGACAGAGAACGGCCAGTTTGTAATCAATACGGGCTTGTATAGGCAGCCAATGAAGTGAGCGAAGAAGTGGAGTAACATGGTCATGTTTTTTTGCCTTGAGCACCAGTCTGGCAGCTGAATTTTGAACTTTCTGTAGTTTTTCAATGCATTGTTTTGGCACACCTGACAGAAGAGAATTGCAGTAATCCCTACGAGCCAGTACAAGAGCACAGACTAGTGTTTTTGTGGCACTAACTGTTAAGTAATGACGGATTGAGCTGATCTGACGAATGGCAGTGTAGGCAGAGCAACAGATGTGATTGATGAAGTTGTTAATAGACATGTTGTCAGAAATAATGTAGCCAAGATTCCTAGTCGATGTTGTGAACAGAATATCCGAACTGGCTACGTGAATTGACTTCGGAAGAGACAAAGTACTGCGTGATTTATTGTTGCAAAATAGAAGTGCTTCAGTCTTGTCATCATTCAGCTTGAGTTTGCTTAACGTCATCCAAGACTTCACTTCACCAATGCACCCCTGCAACAATTTGACACCGGAGTCCATATTAGAGGGATCAGTGTGAGTATATAGTTGAATATCATCTGCAAATGATGATATTCAACTATATACTCACACTGATCCCTGCAAATGATGAATGCCGGACCAGATATCGGTACTTCCGTCACTATCCGGATTCGGCAAATACCTATGGCAGATCCGAATAGTATCCGGATATCAATGTAGTAAAGAATGATTGAAATTAAATGAAATTAATATTAATTAGTTTATAAACAAATATATAAAAAGTATTAAAAAGTATTTAAAAAACAACTATAACCAGAAATCAGTACATTAAACAAGAATCTAATGTAACAACACAAAGTTTAACCGGAATTTACCAAATAGTAACTATTTTATTTACTCATTTCATTAAATTATTTTCATTGTTATAGCTGATATATTAATTTTATGTTACAAAATAATAGTTTTAAGTTAATTTGTAATTATTAGTTTATACTATAAACTATATAGTTAAACAGGAGCTTTGGAAACTGGAACAGGCTGAGAGTTGACTTTCGTTTTTAATTTCTTTGTCATTGACTAGTACGTTGACAGTAGTCAGTCTTTCAATTCAGTATTTAAATTTAAACATTTGACTTATATGCTATAAGTTATATCATTGTAATAATTTTATATTCATTGTTTTTTCCGTTGAACTTTAAATGTCAGTTGCAATTGTGATTTGATTTGCGAACTTAAAAATAAAAATGTTGCTTGTCTCACGTGTTATATCTTATTCAGTCTTATAATTTTAAAATTCTAGTCTATTATGAATATAATAATTTGGGAAAAAAGTTAAGTAAAAATTAAGTTATACATTAAATTATTAATATATAACAAAATAAACAAATTAACAATTTTTGATCACTTCAAATCATTCACATTATTCAAAATATAGTAAAAGAATCAACTTCAATGCGAGAAAAATATATTCAGTTAAAAAGTTATAAGTATAGATATTACTTTACTACATAAGATAACAAACTAAGTTAGCTAACAGCATATTAAACTTAAATTGTCTGAATAAAAGGAATCCGGCAAATATTAAGGCCAAACTATCCGAACTCGACAAAAAGTAAAAATCCATATCCGGCTGATCCCTTTTAATAAGGAAACAACATATTTTTAAACATGTGGAAGTCAAATAATGCTAGGTAGCTGAAACATGTGTGGCAAGTCTAAATCTAAGTTAACTAACGATTGTTACCTAATTTGTGATTAAAGGTATGAACAATCCATTCAGTTGTAGTGAAATGTATACATTTAATTCACCAAAGCGAGTATGCGCAAATAAACATTACAAATGACCCTCGCAGGGGTCGACCAATCAGTATATGGTTTGGCAAACGGAGGTGGTAGAGGGTTCTTGCGTTAACTTGCGTTGCTCCTTCACAGAATAAGATGTGATTCGTAGTGTATTGGTTATCACGTCCGCCGTACACGCGAGAGGTCCTGTGTTCAAGCCCCAGGAAGAAAACCCATTATTTTTGTTTAATTTTTAAAAATGTATGTTTGTGCCCGTTCTTTTGCCCCTTTTTGCGACAATGGCTGACCCTTACTAGGGTCAGCCAATCACTTTTTATGTTTGGCAAACTAGGGTGGTGAAGGGTGGTGGGCAGGTAGATAACCGCAGTGAGAATGTCTCGAGACCCACAATGCGTCGGTGTGGGACACCGACGTCCACTCGCGTTGTTTTGATTTCTTCGTGCTGTAGTTTGTGTCCGTTCTTTCCCCCCTTTCTTTGCACTATCCATGTGCAAGTCTGCGGCGTACGCTATGCCGCGGGGCGTATCTAGTATTACTTTAATTCAGAATGCATTGATCAATATTGATGACGTCGAAAGAAAAGACCTCTATCTTTTTATCGAATTTATTACTTGTTGCTCTTTAACAACAATATTTATATTTTTTCAAAATTGTTATAGGTAGAGCATCTTTTTTTCTGACAGAAAATAACAAAAGTTGAACCGGGTTTGGGAGGTGGGGGACAGGGGGGTTGTTCATGTATAATATTTTACTTTCTTATAAAAGAATACAATTTTTAAAGAGATAACCGGAGTTGCATTTAGCTGTTATTTGTTAAGCTTGTGAAATAATTAAAATGTCCAGTGAAAATTTAAAAGAGTACACAAACACACATACGCTTTTAGTATCTTTAGTTTTTAATTCCGACTGCACCAGGAGAATAAAGTCAAGAAACATTAAACTCTGCCCAGCAGCTAAATCAATATAAGTCCTTGAAAGGGCTTGAGTGCATACTTCTCTATTATCTTTCTGTTTTATTTTTTTTAAATAAAAAAAAACAAGAAAAAACAAGTTAATCTTCAGCATTTTCCTTCAGATTTCTCCCCAGCTAATTTCTACTGTCTAACTACTCCTGGTTTCCTCCATCAACGGGTCCATGTAAAGAATAGCATGGACTGAAACCCTGGAAGGAACATAAGTTGAGGCTAGGAAAGCACTGGACTTGTGTCAGGCCACTTTGTGACAAGTAGGTTCACTGGGAGAGACGCCTGGAGCAGAATCATTCCGGGTCACCTGCACCGGTCGAGACATGGTCCTTTTTAATCACATGACAAAAAAATACCGTCTTATGTGATGGTGGTTACGTTGTTTAAATATCCTAATGTCTTACACTTACATAACTAAATCGAGCCTTTGCTATACTGACCATATTATTTTTTGATTAACTTCTATAACCCTTTCTGGCATAGACTTGAACGAAAATACTGAATATTTTAAGTTAAACTTATTGATGTAAACTAATGGTAGGTCACCAAGTTAAATATAATAACTTTCAATCGAGACAACTACAATAATGAAACTTTTACAAATCTATTACGTTCAGTAATTTAGAACATGTTTTGCCTGAAACACGTGCAAACTCATTGCACTAAAACGGAAAATCGAACCAAATAAACAAACTAAGCACACGCACACCATGTTTCTCGCGAAAGTTGTAAACGTAACGTCGATGACAAAAATTAAATTAGCTCTCCCGGGAGTGAAGCTCATCCGAATGAGGTCTGTGGTCGTACATCATACCACCTGATCACTTTCTCGTACAATAATTAAGTGCTTTCAAAAATTGTATTCGTAATCACAAAGGTCTTTTAGGAGCCCATCGATGACTTTTGAAAATTGAACAGCAAAGCCTCAAACCTCCAGCGATCCCTAGTTTTCAGATCGGAGGGAATCAGACCGTGTGACGTTATGCGAATAAGACAAAAAACTTTGTCAAATTTGTGTTAAATATAGTATAAACACCCTCAAGTATAGCTGATGCCTTAACGCTAAGGGACATCACTCTGTTTTTTAAAAAAATTGAAAATATAGACTTAAAAATCATAATCATTTTGGTTTACAGATAAATATTTCTAAGTAATGCGATAGTAGCATGTATATGATCAATATTGTGGAACTTTTAATGTTTATTAATATTCTTACAAATTTGTATTTATTTTTCACGGATTTCATCTGTAATCATAGACAATTTTTATTTTATTCTTTTTAGTGCACTTTCTAAATGTAAATAAAAGCGTGTCCTTTTTCTTAACAAGTAAACATTTTTTAAAAGTATTTTAATTTCTACTTTTTAGTCTAAAAATTTTTAATCGATTTTTCGACCTTAATAATTCATTGGCAATGAAGTTTAACTAATTAAATTAACTTAAATGTGATAGTGGTAAAAAGATAGATTATTAAATACACATTTATGTATTTTTAAAAAAACAGTTTTCTCCATCTGAAAATTGACCACCGTACCTTCAAGCCGGCAATAGATCACATTAACCATTCGACCATAGGGCTTAATACATTCATCATCAAACAGTAACATGAGTTTTTCTTCAGCTTATCAAAATATACAGTCTTAAAGGTTATTAAGGACACAATATCTTGAAATATAAGACCTCATAAATCATTAGTTTTAAAAGTAATCTCATTTAATCTTGTCTTGATTTTAAAATAAAATAAATAAAAAAAGTAATTACCACACAAACAAAACATCAGAGAATTTCTTTTAACTGACAATTGCTCTTGTTAAAAAGAGCAACTAATATATATATAATATATATATATATATACATATAACAAACTTTCTTTATGGTATATAAATTCATAACTTCAAAACATATTAACCTGTCCCGCTTACATTGCAAGAATTGGTTTGAAATTGAATAAAATGATTCTGAAGTATTGCGTTCAATTACTGCGCAATTTGTATTGAGTGAACTTCTACCCGTGATTTTCCTTCAGTGCCTTCAGAGAGAGAGAGAGAGAGAGAGAGAGAGAGAGAGAGAGAGAGAGAGAGAGAGAGAGAAAGAAAGAGAGAGAGAGAGAGAGAGAGAGAGAGAGAGAGAGAAAGGGAAAGTGAGAGTGAGAGAAATAGAGGTTTCTGAGATAAGTTGATTTGTATATATTTCAGGATGTTAACGCGATTATGTTATAGATAATTTAATCATTTATTTTCTTTACTTAAAAAAAAATTGATCTGTGTTATTTTGGACTTATCAAATTGATTATACATGAGAGTAAAAAAAATATCTTGTAAAGAAAACTATTTTTTTTGTAAATAAGTTCATCAACCCGCTCTATTGGAACTAGAACAAAAACAATACTTCAGTATTGTTTCGGTGAACCTCTCCCTAGACAACTGTTTACGTCACATGCAGTAAATTAGTAGTAGAAGAATGTATGTCTACAGAGCCGTCGTTACACCATTTCGAGCCCCTGGGCAAAGAAAGAGTGCGCCCCCCCCCCTTTATGAGGAATAAAAAAATAAATATACATAATATATATAAACACATTCCCATGGGGCCCCTATGCTCGTGGGCTCCCGGGCCAATGCCAAAGGGCCTATGCGTTAAGACGGCACTGTATATCTACGATTTTATGAAATCTTCAAAATTAAAAAAAAACTAAACAAAAATATAGTTCTTGTAAAATTTAAAAATAAGACTGAAGATAGAATTCAATGAACAATTTTGTAAAAGTATGTAATTCATTATTTTATATGGTGATATGTTAACAAAATCATTTTTTTTTGTCTTTTCCCACTCTCGCTTCGTATTATACAAGAAATATGTACAATGATTTACAAACTTAAGGGATCCTGTTTTGATCTTATTTGAAAACGAAAATGAGCACAATTGGCTTGTTTTGTACGGTATTTCAAATGAGCGTACTAAAACTATCAGATACCGTTTTTTCGAGCTCATTTACATAATGCGACCAATCACATAAATTATATTTTAAAATTACATTAGTGTAAAGCTATATTTGGTGGTAGGATTCCCCAGTGTTGTCCGTTTTAAGTGTGTGTGTGTGTGGGGGGGGGGCTGGCTGACCAATACATATTCCCAAGGCCGGAAAGTTGGTTTAAAGTGAATTTTTTTTTACAAGATGGCCAAGTTGGGTCTGAAGAAAATGAGAGGAGGAAATGAGAATAACTTGCTAGTTGCTAGTATCAAGATTTATTAGGTAGTATAAGGAAACTATTTAAGAATATCTTATGGTTACCGCATTGTCAGCTGCATAAGTAGGAAATAGTTGTTTTATTTAGCATCGTCATTTAACTAAAGGAAAGTTTGAAAGCAACATGGCGAGTGATTGTGTCAACGCACTTCAGTGACGATACTGGAGTATTCGCAGGATAATATCTGGAGCGGGAAAACGATTACTTTATGTCCACTACGTTTAAAGTCTTCAGCTGAAATATTTGGGGTGTTTACAGTTCAAAGAAATTCTAACAGATTAGATAATCAGTAAAACCATCAGAATTTTTAGATGATAAGTGATATATGCAAAGTAGTAAATATAATTTACAATATAATAAAAGGAAAATGGTAAATATATCCTAGATTTAAAAAAGTCCAAATGCTCATGAATTGCTTAGAATTTTTAAGGAAATGAAAGAATATACAATTAGACAGGATTAAGTGGTTTTGGACTCATATTTGTACACATTTGAACTGTCTCTAGAATGACCCCCCCCCCTTTTCAACCAAAAAAAAATTGGTTTCATTTCGTTAACGTACTATAAGAGTCTTAAATGATACTAATAAAACTCACAGATAAATAGAAATGTTTTGTATCTATCATCACGCGAGACTGATAAAGGACGCTCTATCGCCGCAATGCTAAAACACAGACTAGAACGACCCATTGCTGCGTTTTCTTTGGAAAAGAAAAACCCAAAATAAATACAAAATTGTATGATTTTTCTTTTCTTATTGTCACCTTTCTGCATCAGCCCCGTAATACCAATTCAAATGATAGAATTTGGATACTCCTAAAGTTAAGTGATCATGGTCGAGTTATGGTAAGCAGCGTCAATAGTAAAAAAAATGTGTAACTCTGACGCCAAAGAGGTGTCAATAATTAGCATATTAACATTTTTAAATTTATAAATCATTTGGTGTTTGATCAGAAATGTTTTCTTTGTGGTTTGAGGAAATTGAAGTCATTAATATTAATGTCAAATCTGTATCTATTGGCGGCACTTGCACATGTTATTCGTTGCATTGATGGTCATAAGGGTACAGACACGTTATGTCATTAATATGGTGACATGACTCAACAAGTCATTCTATTTACAAAATATGTGACGTGTCGGTACAGAAAGATATCATTAATTTATACTGAGACATTAGGTATTGAGAGATGTCTTTAAATTAATTCCTGAATTTACAAAGAAATTAAATTCTATTGATAGTATTTAGTATTTTGAATCAGTGACATGCACCTCTTTTCTTGATGTGTATCTAGTGGAACAAGAAGCGCAGTTTTATTCACAATATTACACGACGTCACAAAGACACGAATCAATGATTTTAAAAAAAAATCTTTTCGCCCCTTAAGTAGAATACCAGACTGCTGGCGTGTCAAGGAACTGGATCGGACTTGATAAACGAGACAGCAGATTTCATTACTGACCCTACGTAGGCGTGTTTCTCTTCGTTTGACATGAAAAGCGGGCTGGATTTGGGGCACGTCTGATTATATTATGGATATGCCTCACATGGTCAATGGTGTTCTTGAATATTCTATTAATCAACGTATAAATTGTCAAGCTTTTCATATGATGAAATCTGGACATAAGAAACACAAATTCCTTATTTCAAGACTTGTAAACTCAGTTCATGTACAGGGATATTGATCGATGATAAATCATTTCTCAATGATACTAATTTATAAGTTCTTATTATATGGGCATGATATATATTAAATTAGGAAAGTGACGTGGGGGATGGCTTTAAAACGTTTCAGTCGAATACAAAGTGACAATAATGAAAAAAAAGTCAATTAAAAAAGATGCATGTTAAAGTTTGCTATTGTCTGATCGTGTCTTGAAATGACAGATAACGCGCTTGTTACATTGTAAATATATTTTAGAAGTCTTTCTTTACGAGTCTTTTAAAATTATCACACATGCAACCAGGGGCGGATTTAGACTGCACGGGGCTGCAATTCAAACTGGGGCCCTATCCAGCATGCGTCCCTTTAAATAAAATGATTGCTAGCAGCTAATATAGACTAACTAAATAGTCCATTGGTTCCTCGTTCATGCTTTGTCTGTAATACGGGATCGGCCTTCCCAGCCAAAAAGATTATTCATGGGAGAAAAAAAACCAAATAGAAATAACTCTTTTCCGGTATCTTAAAATTGACTGTAAAAACTCAAATGAAACAAAATTCCATCACTGGGATTAGATCCCTACATCGCTTGCACCACCAGACTACACACTTCCATACAACAAGGAGAGCTTAAGAAAAATTATTAATTTAAAGTACATAGAAAATATTCTTTAATATTATCCCTTATTAAGCCTATCAAATCAGGTTTTCGATTACTTAGACTATCAGGTCCGAATAGTGATCATATTAATACATAAGATTTTGTTAATTTATGATATTTTCAGGGATTCCTGCTAACCTTTATTATAAAATATGCTATATTAAATCAATAGGGGCCCCTGGCTTTAGTCCGTTCAGCATCCGCCATAGCATGCACCGCATGAAATATTCTACATGGTAAATGAAAGGCACATTTAATAATGATCTTTTCCCCCAATGTCTATATGAGTTTCTTAAATAGGAGGTTTATTGTGAATATAACTAGAACTATGCTAAGCTCTGTGTTTTCAAGAACTCGCATTTTCAACTGTAAGATTTGAAAGTAGTATTTCTACTTTTCTGCCTGGAAATCTAAAACACATATCAATGGAGCAAACAGTATGCCATCTTGTGAGGTAGTAATCAAACAAAATTCATACCTGGCCATTGGTCTAAAGAGTATAGTGCTTACCTTTTAATTCAAAGATAGGCGGTTGAATTCAAAACGAAAACATTATTATAAAAAAAAATAATTTAAGTTACATACAGGCTTTTACCCTACAATTTTTAAACTAGACGCCATGCCCCGTAGCATACTCTGCAGACTTGCTCATGGAGAGTGCAAAGAAATTGAAGAAAGAACCGACACTAACTACAGCACGAAGAAATCAAAACAACGCGAGTGAACGTCGGTTTTGGGAGGGGGGACTGCCAACTCATTGTTGGTTTCGAGACATTCGCACTGTGGTTATCTACCTGCCCACCACCATTTACCACATTAGCTTGCCAACCACAAACTGTGATTGGGCGACCCTAGCGAGGGTCAGCCATGTTGGCAATAAAGAGGTAAAGGAAAGGCACAAACAGAGATTTTAAAAAATAATAAAAAAACAACGTTTTCGCTGGGCTTGAACCAAAGACCTTCCCCGTATAAGGCGGACGTGATAACCAGTACACAACGAATCTCACGTTATTCTGTGAAGGAAAAATGCAAGTTAACGCAAAGAACATGATTGGTCTCGAGACATTGGTCGACCCCAGCGAGGGTCATTCGTCATGCTCGTTTTCACATACTCGCTTTAGTGAAGGGGGCGGGAGGAGGTTTAGAGAGTCAGCGTGCGTGCGTGATGTCCCACAAGGTTGGGCGACTTAGAGAATTATATATACAGATTAAAAAGTATATACATGTATATATATATATATATATATATATATATATATATATATATATATATATATATATATATATATATGCTAAATCGTTACTTATTATTATTTTTATTCTATGTTGTTGTTTTTTTTCTATTTTAATTTGATTTGTGATGATATGATATATATTAATTTTTAGGATCACAACTCTTTCCCGAAAAAGTTACCAGCAACAGTTTCACTACAAAATGCTGCGATTGTGGGTTGTCTTGCTTTTAACAAGGATTTCTTGCTTTTAACAAGGATTTTCTGCTTTGATATTTTGTTTGAGATTTTCTTGTTCTTTTTGTTTTTCTCTAAGTACGCTCAAGGAATGGCAGCTGATGGATTCCGCTACCGAAAAGTCGAGTGGGTAGCAGAGATAATTTATTGTATTCTGAATCTGCCTGTCAACGTGTACCCGGGAACACGGTTACCCATTGCCATGCAATTACCCGGGTAGTAAAATTGCACCCGGTTACCAGTGAAAATGTTACTGCAATATCTATACTAAAGGTGATCGAACTTCGGCTCTTCTGTGTTCACATTTCGGCTCGCGAATAATTTATCAAATTTAAACCTTTCCTTTCAAATATATAATGTGAAATACGTTTAACATGAAAACGCTTAAAAAGAAATAACTGTCAAATGGAAATAAAACACGTTCCCGACAAACTACAATATATTTTGAAACCTTTTTTTTACTTTGAACATGAAAAAAAAATCATTTAAAACAAAAGGTTTTTTTAAAAAATTGTTTTAGTAAAGAAAATAGAACGCAACGCCGATGACTAGGAAGGACATGAAATGACATAAAAGACCTTGGCTTTGGCTTTGAAATACGCCGCACATCTTCGTAATCGATTGAGACCAGCCAATGTTATTTATCTAATCCCTCCCACTGACACGTCTCCCCACTTATACCCACAATACTTAAACAAAAACACAGCTGCTATATTCTTGGGTTTAAAAAAATATATATCCATCGTTGAATGATTTTCACTAAAATAACACAAATAAATGCGGGGGGATGGGTCCACGCAGTAGGGTCAAGTACCAGAAAGTTTGGTTAACTACAACAGTTGCTAGCTATGAACTAGAAATAAACCGCCATATAATCATATGATTAACTCTTTTTCATCTTCATAAAAAAATGTGTTTAGCCCCCATCCCCCCAAAAAAAATAAATTAAAAAAAATTCACTTTGGCACCCCTCTGCCATAATAGTATTTAAATGTCATAATTTTTACATCGTTCAAATTTTGGACGTTCCCGGTACTCGGGCAGCTTTCTTCTACAATATTGACAGCCCTAATTCTCAATGAAAGACTTTTCCTCTGGTTAAGTTTTTTTTTAACCTGTTTTCACACCAAAAAAAATTAAAAAAATCTCTGTATGGTATAAAAAATTTAAAGATCTTTTTATCAACGTGTTTAAAATTTAAACTGAAAATTTTAAAATGCATTTAAAACACCTGATGCGAAAAATGAAGCAAACATTTAAAAAGACATAAATAATTATAACTGTTTGAAAATTTCAAAAATCTACGGCAGAAGAAATTTTAAAACTTCCTTTTATAAACAGTTGGTTACATAACTTATAATTTGCATTAACTTTTCAAGTTTAAGCATTTTAACACATTTTTAACTGTTTACTACTTTTAGTCCATTCCTCGTCTATTTTTAATGTCTTTTAAAAATTAAATAATTTCTGGGTAACAAGAATGTCTATGTCAACATTTAATGTATAAAATTGTCTCCCAAAACACAATTACATTCTGACCGTGGGGAAATGTGTTTACAAATCCACGAGCGAATAAATTAATGATATTCCATCCTCCATTGCAATTATTCCAGGCTATTCATGAAAGATAGCAATTTGTGAATTCAACACGAGTTTCTATCAGGGTGGTGAGCCAGTTCAAGCATGGTTTTCCCTGAAACATGAAGCCAAAGAGAAAAAAAATCTCGAAATTTCACATTGATTCTTTGAGAAGGAAGCTAGAAGTTGATAATAAAAATTTACAACATAGAAGACATTTTAGAAGGCACAATGTGAATAATTTCTTTCATTAGTTTTTGTGATGTAACGATGTCTAAAAATTGTTAACTGAAAGGGAAGTTGTGTCATTTTAAATATCGAAAATAACATCTTGAGAGAGAGAAAAACGACATATGTTAATTATGGTAATTTAAGATTTTATGTCTTAAAATATGCGAGCTTTAAAAAAAAGAAAAAAAAAGAACTCTCTATCACTATTGATAGCGATTTGTAGAGTTCCTATTTTTATAGTTTTTGTCAAAACTTGCGATTCATTATTGAACTTTATAAGGAAATAAATTACTCCTACAGTACAGCATCAAAATTATTCTTTCACGTCCCCTGGAGGTCCCATATTTTAAAACACACTTTACACGAAAAATGAATAAGATCATTACTTAAATTAATTTGTGTAAAGAAAAGGAGCTATTTTTTAAAAAGATTATTTTTAAACGTGAATATTTTAGATCTTCTTAAATAAAGGTGATGCTTTATATATTTCATTAAATTAATAAATAAAGGTAAAAAATGATTTTTAAAAACCACCATTTAAAAAAATGACTTGGAAATATGTGACTGGTTCTCGCTACAAATCGATAAGTCAACAGATATATCAGTCAAAGCACAGTTAGCAGTTATGGCGAGAACGATATTTAGTAACTTCACAGTAAAAGAAGATATGTTGCAAATATTACATATCAAAGTACAGACAAAGGGTGAGGATATTTATAATGCATTCAGAACATACGCCAAGTCAATAAATATGCCTTTGCATAAGCTGTCTAAGATAACCACCGATGGGACACCAGATGGTAGCTAGTAACAAATGATTTATTGGACTCTGCAAGGAGGATGAAACATTTTCAAACTTTAAATCCTGCAACCAGGAAGCTCTGTGTTGTAAAATATTGATATTTGAAAACGTTATGAAAATAGTTACAAAAATAATCAATTCTATTCGAGCAGCTTCTTTGCAACACCGACTTTTCAAGGCCCTGTTAGAAGATACTGAAGATAAAGAAGATGATCTTATTCTGCATACTGAAGTACGTTGGCTTCATAAACGATAAATAGGAAAATTATTATGAACTAGGTGACTCTCGCTGGCTGATTGAATTGGGATTTTTCACAGACATCATGGAAAAATTGAATCCTTTAAATTTGTAGTTGCAAGGGAAAGCAAAAAAAAAGCTGAAATGATAAGCTCTGTAAAGTCATTTAAAGCTAAATTATTGATTGGATTTGTTGATATCACATCTGCAGATTAATTCTCTCGTACATTTGCCACGTAAGAAGAAAATGATAGGTAACAATGAATTAAACGGGTAATTATTTATTAAGCATCTTTAATTGTTAAAACGCTTTGAAGAGAGATTTTTGCAGTTTACACAGATCGAATCAATTGTTACCTTCTGTATTAATCCTTTTACTTGCCAAATAAATGTAATGCAAATGGCTGCATGTATTGCAGATTTTGTACAAGGTAAGACAGAAGAATTAGAGTTAGAAATTGTGGACCTTAAGAATTATATTTTGCTAAAATCCTTAATATCAGGAGGATTTTTGAATACAATGGACAGATAAAAGTTCCCATTTTTGAAAAAAGCTACATATAAAATTGAATCCTTTTTCGGGTTGACATATTTATGCGAATCGATGTTTTCAAAGATGAACTTAATAAAATCAAGATATAGATCTCGTCTCACCGATGAGCATATTTATGATTGTTTGCTAGCAGGATTATCGTTTAATATATAAATATATATAAATATAAGGCAAAGGCCAATGATATTCAATACCAAGGATAACATTGGCATATTGATATTATATTTTTTAAAGAAATGTTTTCTTTGTATTTGTGTTTTTTGTTTACTTTGTTTACGTTTTTTAAATGCATTTCTCCGTGTGTATGCAATTTGAATAATAATTTTATTAGTTTGAAAATTTTTGTTTATTATTTATTAATAAATTATGAATATAAGAAAATAAATTTTGGGAACATGAGAAGTTATGGAAGGAGTTTGTCGATAAAGAATAGGTGGTGCCTGCCACTATACCGATATTTTAGAATGGGCTCTAGAGTACAAAAACTTTGGGAACCCCTGAACTAAACAAAATACGTGTTTCTAAACATATTTGAGAGCATCAATTCTATATTGAAGAATTTTCTTTTTTTTTCTTTTTAAATCCTATGAATTTCTTTACAGGGTTTAGTTGATTTAAATATTATTAAGCAGTAAAGAGTATGTACTGGGGTTAGGTTAGGATTTATCTTTTGCTGTGCCGTTTAAATACTTTGTTGGCTCTTGGCCCTTTTCAACTTTAACTACCACTTAAGTAACCAATCGTTTATAAAAGTTTAAAACATTCTTTTAAAACGTAATATCCCAGCATATTTATATATTTTAACCAATGTTATATGTTTGCTCTTTTTTACAAATAAAAACGAATTCATTTAGCAAGTGGCATAAAAAACATTTCGTTTTTTTGGTGGATCGCTAATTGTCCCCAAACTTTATCATTATTGTTTCTTTGTCGAGCATTGGGATAAGTTCATTTATATTTAACAAAGAATTGCACAAGGAGAAACAAAAACAGCCCCTTCTGTATTAATGTCATGAAGAGAATAATTGTCATGATCAGATTTCTTGCTGAATTCGTGTTTAGCTAATTTTGATGACATCCGTTTACATAAATGTCCTAACAATGGAAGCTACTTTGGTTGCGCTGACCTTTTGCCTTATATTGATCCTTTCCTAAAGAAACTCATTAAGAGTTAAATGGAAATTTTTCTTTTCTTTACCGCAATTTATCGTGAATTTCATTTTTTAAGAATCCGAAGAATCCATGAATATTACTTCTAAAATAAAAGAAATGCTAAATGTTTTGGAGTTACCATCATTTCAACACTTCAAATCAGACAGTTCAATGAGTTAAAAGTAATTTTTGGACGCGTTCTAGAACGCTTTATTCAGATCCATCTTCTTTGCGATAACTCTTACATTTAAATATTATTGATATCGCAGTCAGAATGATGCGTACCATCATTAAGCTGTACGGAACTTATATGTTTCAGGCTACACTTGAATTCAAGATACACGGGATTCGTTTGAAATGGATGACGGTATGGCAAACGATCTGACGATTTTCGGTTTACAGAAGAATGTACTTAATGCCATCGAGGGCAGATCCGATTTCGTGATGAAGTTGTTGATATTAATAATCCCATTTTTAATATAAGCCCTACTGAGAAGCTCCACACTCGGTCATTCTACGTGATTGACTTATCACTGAGATAGGAAAACTGGGTGCAGCGTATTAAGCAACTCATAAGAAGTTTCGCTTTCATATGGAAAGATATCTGTCAATCGATGCTACAGTCTAAAGCACTATTTGAGATGCATCCATAAGATCTGAACTAGACATTCGCTGAATTTCTTCCGTCTTCACAAGTGTTTGTGGACACTATTACTATGACTGAAATTATTAGGGCACAAGTAGATAATAGGTTGGTGACAAGCTTTTAAAATATGAAGCTACCTTCCAATTTTTTAAAATCAAGTTCTAAACCTCAACAATGAGACCAACATGTTTATATTCATTGGAATTAAGCAAATTTAAAATCTCTTTGTGTAAGGAAACTACATTAAAATTTGAGAAGTTCATATGTGAATGTGCTAATTTAAAGAGTGGGACAGGAAACATACTGTAATACATCTCAAATTTTTATCTCACGAGATTTAAGATGTACTTTTTTTAAATTAAGGTTTTATTTTTAAATTTTGCAATATTTTTTTTAAATAAGAAGTACTTCAATTATGATTTATAATACGTTCTTTTGTGGCTTAAAAGAGTTGCTAGCAGCTAGTATAGGCTGTAACTAAATAGTCCGTTGTTTCCTTGCTTATGCTGTAGGCCTTCTGTGTCTAATGGATAATAATAAAAATTTGAAAATAATTGATACAGTGCAGTACCACAGCAAGCAGCTGGGCTCACAGCGCTCTACATAAAAATAGTAACACATATTTTTTAATCCTTTATATTAACTCGTGGTGTCTGCTTGCGCCCTTGATTGCTTGCTTGCTTGTCGACAAAACTGTTGATCGATTTTTAGCCCACTTGCTCGTAAGCTAGCGAGCTGAAATTTTGCAGGCAGTTTTGTACTGATAATAAAAACAATTTATCAAAATTTCAGAAAGATCGCATGTAGCGTAATAAAATTATTGATTTCTTAGGTTATTTTATTTATTCCTATGTATCATGCTATTTTTTGAGATAGAGCGTCGCGGTGCGTATTATATTGAACAAACTCTCTGTCGTGCAATAAGGTGCGTATTTTATTGACAACTCTTTTTATAAACATATTCCTGATCGGTGCGCATTATATTAAACACGTTTTACGACACAACTGCAATTTTGTATTTTTGGATGGTCTTGTGCTGCTTACTATCATAAACATTCTTTTAGTTACTCCTCGTACATAAAGGATTTATAGTCAAAAACTTGGTTTTTACGGGGTTTTTTAAAAATTATAAATCCATTCAATGTAAAACATTCATATCCTAAAAGAATTTATATAAATTAGTACCAGTTTAGAGAGTATCAAATTAGTATCAGTTTAGAGAGTATCAATTTAGTACCAGTTTAGAGAGTATCAAATCAGTACCAGTTTAGAGAGTATCAAATCAGTACCAGTTTAGAGAGTATCAAATCAGTACCAGTTTAGAGAGTATCAAATCAGTACCAGTTTAGAGAGTATCAAATTGGTACCAGTTGAAGAGGGCATCACATCAGTACCAGTTGTAGAGGGTATCAAATCAGTACCTGTTGAAGAGGGTATCAAATCAGTACCAGTTGTAGAGGGTATCAAATCAGTACCAGTTGTAGAAGGTATCAAATCAGTACCAGTTGTAGAAGGTATCAAATAAGTACCAGTTGTAGAGGGCATCAAATTAGTACCAGTTGTAGAGGGTATCAAATCAGTACCGGTTGTAAAGGGTATCAAATCAGTACCAGTTGTAGAGGGTATCAAATCAGTACCAGTTGTAGAAGGTATCAAATCAGTACCTGTTGTAGAAGGTATCAAATAAGTACCAGTTGTAGAGGGCATCAAATCAGTACCTGTTGTAGAGGGTATCACATCAGTACCAGTTTAGAGAGTATCAAATTAGTATCAGTTTAGAGAGTATCAAATTAGTACCAGTTTAGAGAGTATCAAATCAGTACCAGTTTAGAGAGTATCAAATCAGTACCAGTTTAGAGAGTATCAAATCAGTACCTGTTGTAGAGGGTATCAAATCAGTACCAGTTGTAGAGGGTATCAAATCAGTACCAGTTGTAGAAGGTATCAAATCAGTACCAGTTGTAGAAGGTATCAAATAAGTACCAGTTGTAGAGGGCATCAAATTAGTACCGGTTGTAGAGGGTATCAAATCAGTACCGGTTGTAAAGGGTATCAAATCAGTACCCATTGTACAGGGTATCAAATCAGTACCAGTTGTAAAGGGTATCAAATCAGTACCAGTTGTAGAGGGTATCAAAACAGTACCAGTTGTAGAGGGTATCAAATCAGTACCAGTTGTAGAGGGTATCAAATCAGTACCAGTATTAGAATGTATCAAATTAGTACCAGTTGTAGGGTATCAAATCAATACCAGTTGTAGAAGGTATCAAATCAATACCAGTTGTAGAGTGTATCAAATCAGTTAAAGTTGTAGAGGGCCTCAAATCAATACCAGTTGTAGAGTGTATCAAATCAGTACCATTTGAAGAGGGCATCACATCAGTACCAGTTGTAGAGGGTATCAAATCAGTACCTGTTGTAGAGGGTATCAAATCAGTACCAGTTGTAGAGGGTATCAAATCAGTACCAGTTGTAGAAGGTATCAAATCAGTACCAGTTGTAGAAGGTATCAAATAAGTACCAGTTGTAGAGGGCATCAAATTAGTACCGGTTGTAGAGGGTATCAAATCAGTACCGGTTGTAAAGGGTATCAAATCAGTACCCATTGTACAGGGTATCAAATCAGTACCAGTTGTAAAGGGTATCAAATCAGTACCAGTTGTAGAGGGTATCAAAACAGTACCAGTTGTAGAGGGTATCAAATCAGTACCAGTTGTAGAGGGTATCAAATCAGTACCAGTATTAGAATGTATCAAATTAGTACCAGTTGTAGGGTATCAAATCAATACCAGTTGTAGAAGGTATCAAATCAATACCAGTTGTAGAGTGTATCAAATCAGTTAAAGTTGTAGAGGGCCTCAAATCAATACCAGTTGTAGAGTGTATCAAATCAGTACCAGTTTTTCAGTACCAGTTGTAGAGGGTATTAAATCTGTACCAGTTGTAGAGGGTATCAAATCAGTACCAGTTGTAGAGGGTATTAAATCAGTACCAGTTGTAGAGGGTATCAAATCAGTACCAGTTTTAGAGGTATCAAATCAGTACCAGTTGTATAGCGTATCAAATCAGTACCAGTTGCAGAGGGTATCAAATCCGTCCAAGCAAATCACACGTGATAATGTAAACTCAATTATATAATGCTTCTGAACATTGAATAAAATATGTTTTCTTAATATTTATTTTTAAAAAATAATCTGGCTGCTTTCAGATTGTTATTGTAATATCACAAAAGAAACCTCTATAGCTCATCGGTTGTCACCTTAACAACGGGTAAACATCAGTGCATTGGAATGCCAAAGTGGAAGAAGATGTGCGTAATAAATCGCTTAGCAAAAAGAGGACCATTTCAGAAAATGAAAGTCAACCAAGAGCTAATGATCTTCAATAAGAAATGTAACAAAAACTCCATTTTCAAAGATCTTATGTAATCAATGTTCCTTCTAAGTTTTGTTGGTCCGTGTGAAAAGCAAATAAAAAAAAACTCGTGTGCAAAGTTTCACAATATCCGTTTTTTGTGCAATATTTTACAAAATTTGCTGCGCGATAATTCTAAACTGCAGCGCGACATCTTTCAGATAACTGCGGGGCCGCTCACCCGCGCAGCTTAAAGAGAACATTGAATTTTGTAACCCAGTTTCCCGTTTAGAGTGGGGCAACTCTGACGTGGCATTAGCAGCAAGTAAGCTCCAGGGAAGATGTAAAAAGCAGTGCAGCCGCTTGACAGTCAGCTTTATTGGTGTAAAATAAGTGTTTGACTCATTGAGCAGAGTAGGCTTTTTAAAATGAGTGGTTTAGCTGAGCGCTTGGATATATTTATTACAGTAATGCGTGAGCTAAAATTAACGTAAATAGAAGATGTGATCTTTCCTAATTAATTTTCGCATTGTGTTCTTTCAGTACTGTCCGAGCAAGACGGTTGACTCTTAATGACATGCACAATAGGAAATTGATACATTAAATTAAAATTTAAATGAAAAAGCCCGTAAAAATCAAGTTTTTGGCTATAAATCCTTTATGTACGAAACATAACTAAAAGAATGTTCATTATAATACGCAGCGCAAGACAATCCAAAAATACAAAATTTTAGTTACAATGTGTCGTAAAACATGTTTAATATAATGCGCACCGATCGGGATTATATTTTTATATTTTTAAAAAGTATTGTCAATATAATACGCACCGAATCGCGCAACAGGAAAAGTTATTCAATTTAATACGAACCACGACACTATAGCAAAAAAAGTTAACATGTTACATAGAGATAACTAAAGATTATCTAAAAATTCATTAATTTAATTACGGTACATTCGATTTATCTGAAATTTTGGTACATCATTTTTATCATTAGCACGAGTCGACCTGGAAAATTTCAGCTCGCTAGCTTACGAGGAAGTGGGTTAAAATCGATCTAAAGTTTTTTCGGCTCTGCCCGCCTCAAGCAAGCAAGCAGACACCACGAGTTAATATAAAGGATTTTAAAATATTTAATCGAGAGCTCTCATTCGTCGCAGACGCCGCCATAATTTGGGAGCTCTAATGCAACTAAATCTTGATCACCTATCAACTGCTTGCATCAACTAGAGCCTTCGTCTAAGTAACAGGGACAACTTTTATCTGACCACCCCAAGCCGTTAAAGAACTGTGTTCATTATTATCTGCATGTTCCTTTAAATTTAAACAGAGCCAGATGAGCTTCTATTTAATTTCAACGCACCAGACTTACTCTCTGCCGTCAAATTTTGAAAAAAGCAAGTCGTTTTTAAATCCCTTATATTAACTTCGCGGCCGTCTCTCTCTCTCTGTCTTGGGCTCGGCGGGCTGGGCGGAAAAACAGAAGTCAAAAATGACCCACTTCCCATGATCCGATCGAACTGAAATTTGGCACACGGACCCGTCTGACCTAACAATGCATCTTATCAAAATTTCAGATCGATCGAACGTACCGTAATTAAATTAATGCATTTTTAGTTTATCCTTATATGAGGTATGTAATTCAAAATTCACTGTTTGTTATTGTTTTTTTTCTTCCAGTTTCACGTGAGTTTGAGTTGACGCCGACCGTCGTGTTGACGCCGACCGTCGTGCCGACACCCCCTCACATCCCACCCCCATTTATTAAAGACAAGGGATATCACTCGGTGTCAGTCTGTAAATGTTTGAAAATAATCAATACTGTTAGTTATGTCTCATATATAAGGGATTTATAGTCAAAAACTTTGTTTTTACGGGTTTGTTTTATTACCTTTCATAGTTGTTATTCAATTTTGTCAAAAGTTACATTTGTTAAAATATCTCTTTTTATGGTATTTCTAGGGTCTCGCGATGGACCGCGATGTTGGGGGGGGGGAGGTAGGGCCTCTGGACAGACGGGGGTGGGTAATGTTGTGATGTCCTACCATGAACTTCACAGGTCACCCTACACTAATTCCCGTCATTGGACGGGCTTTGTTGCTAGCTATGGATAAGTCGCTATGAGAGTTGCTGTTTTGACAGTCGCTGTTTTGACAGTCACTGTTTTGACAATCGCCATTTTGAACCCGCGCCATAGTGAACATTAATTGTTATGACTCTGTTGAGAAGCCATGTAACTAGCAAGTTTCTTTAAATATGGTTAGCAGCTAATAATTGAGTTATACATTTCTGTCGCAAAGTCATTTAACAAGAGTAATTTTCCAAGCGTTGGCATAATTTGCGACATTTGAAGCGACGTTCCAGACTTAATCTTGACAAGCTTGCTTTTTTCTTTATCCATTTAAAAAAAATAATTTTAGTCCCATAACCACGTGGTCGTTATAACCCCGTAGTCGTAGGGGGTTCTAATGTTTCCACTAGAACATTCTCGGGCTTGATAGATCTGGCGACGCCCATCCCTCTCCAGGTCAGCGGAATCGTGGAATCGATACACGATACCTCAGCTTGTGAGGCGAGCGCACTATTGACTTCGCTATCCAGCCGCCTTTATCCATAAGAAGCCCAAAATTATGTTCAACCGTTTGTCTTGTTCAAGATTTTAAAAGTTATTTTCCTTTTTTTTTCCATTTGTATATTATAAATTTTACATTGAAAATTTTAAATTTCATTAATTTTCGGCTTCCCTTTATTTGAAAAAAAAGAGCCGCATGCGGCTCGCGAGACGCGTTTTATTCCACAGTTGATCTATAGAATGATTACCAGGACAAAACTAACGCACACGCTCCTGGAGAGACAGATAAAAAAATGCAATACCCTAGTATCAAGGGATTTTATGAGAAGATTTTAAGAAAAACAAAGTTTCTTATATTATTGTAATTCTGACCCGAGAAGCGTTCAAGGAAAATAAATCAGCGAATCTAAAATTCAAATGTCAAAGTATACGAATGTTATACCTATTCTGTTATTCAAATACTAGTCCAGCCTTCTAAAAATGTGACTTTTAATGTTGACTGTGTGTTCTGGTTCACCTCCAGATGGCTTGTTTCCAAGGCAACTGCAACTTAATAACCACGAAAGCAGGAGAAGCTTCAGACAAATGGCATATAATTTTATTAAGCAGTTTAAATTTAAAATTTTGCTCTCTTATTCTGGACACCCACTTATGACGTCATAAATAAATTATCATTTTGTAGCATTAAAATTGGTAAAATTCTGTAAGGTGCCACTTAATCATTAATAGTAAATGGTTGAAGATTAAATCACGATTGTTAGATTCAATTAAAAATGCAATTACTGTATCAATTTTAGTATCCCCAAATTTTAAATAAAAAAGTACTTCAAATAATTACAATTTAGAAAATTTGGAAAGAAAATAAGCGCATTTTAATAATTCGGTTACAAATATAGTTTATAATATAATATTTCATATTGTTACAGCGTTTTCAGTTTTACAGAATTATATATTGATCCATGTGAGTTGTGATGGAGCATCGAATGTAGAACTATTTTTTTTTAAATTGATCTCGACCGTTCAGAAGCAATTAGTAAATAATAAAGCTTCCTGTATCTTCCGTTTATCCAGTGCTTTAAGCATATGTCTGCTATATCCATTATGTATTTGAGGTGAATCAAGCAACAGTCGTGTTACAGTGGTTGTATGACACCAATCAAGCAACAATCGTGTCACAGTGGTTGTACGACACCAATCAAGCAACAGTCGTGTCACAGTGGTTGTATGACACCAATCAAGCAACGGTCGTGTCACAGTGTTTGTATGACACCAATCAAGCAACATTCGTGTCACAGTGTTTGTATGACACCAATAAAGCAACAGTCGTGTCACAGTGGTTGTATGACACCAATCAAGCAACAGTCGTGTCACAGTGGTTGTATGACACCAATCAAGCAACAGTCGTGTCACAGTGGTTGTATGACGCCAATCAAGCAACAGTCGTGTCACAGCGGTTGTCTGACACCAATGAAGCAACAGTCGTGTCACAGTGGTTGTACGACACCAATCAAGCAACAGTCGTGTCACAGTGGTTGTACGACACCAATCAAGCAACAGTCGTGTCACAGTGGTTGTATGACGCCAATCAAGCAACGGTCGTGTCACAGTGGTTGTACGACACCAATCAAGCAACAGTCGTGTCACAGTGGTTGTACGACACCAATCAAGCAACAGTCGTGTCACAGTGGTTGTATGACACCAATCAAGTAACGGTCATGTCACAGTGGTTGTATGACACCAATCAAGCAACATTCGTGTCACAGTGTTTGTATGACCCCACAAAGAAGGTTTTTGACAAAGGCTATAGGGTGCTCTAAATTCGTTCGCTCGTTAGCTTAGGTTATCCCGGGCATCAAGAGTACTGCAGACTCTCGTACCTTCACAAAGTGGATGCACTTCAGGTCGCAAAGAGAACTTAACCCGTTCAGATAATCGTTTTGTTCTCAATGAAGTAAAGACATTTTTTTACATTCATGGTTATTTCAATTTCCCTTGTCCTTTATTGGTTTCAGCATGTTATGGTAGAGTTTTTTTGTCGTGTTTTCATTTTCATAGTTTTAAACATTTCCTATAGAAAAACGGATTTCGCTAAAAATTGACTCCTTCATTGAATGATTCAATAATGTTGTTGGGTTGCTATATTTTCCAAACGAAAAAATATATATTTTGTATTTGATTTGTATTTGTATTTATTTCTATTTGTACTGAGTGTTACGAAATACGTGAAAGAAACCAGCCTGTGACATGACAATGTGTTTCTCATCATTGAACATTTCGATTTAGTTTTCCAGAGTTCTGTGTGGCTAACCACTGGAAATGACAGAATGTTATTTTTTTAACTACTCGATGTGCAGATTGATTCATTTTCACAAATTTAGTGTTCTTAGTTCAGTTAAAACAAAACAAGGTGCTGCAATTTTTGGAGCTCCTTCCAAGACTGGTTAGAGTTGTTTTCTTTTTAAAAAATGACTCTTATTTTTTAAAAATTGAACATTTCACCGCAACACATAAACTGACAGTTCCTCTTTGCCGTAGAGGATTCTTTGCACTTGAGATCGCCATGAGCAGTTCTTTGATGTGTTAAATATATTCAGTAGGTCTCACTGCAGTGAAGACAAAGTCGAAACGTTGCCCCTTTGTTTTGTAGATAGCATATGATCTGATGCCAATATGCAGATAAGTCATATTTTACTTTCTTTTTTAAACCAACGGTCTTTAAAGGAAACTGACATACATCACCCACTTGTTGCGTAAGCCTCTGAATTCGCGCTTTGTTGTATATATGCCCATGGTATTTTTTAATAAATACAATTTCGACATTATCCCACATCGCTTGTCGTGTTTAAACGTTGAGAGAAACGCATAAATCTATCGCTAACATTTAGGTTCTTCATCAAATCCCATAAATATAAAAAAAACTTATTAAAAATTCAAGGGCTGAGATCTAAAATTTAATGTCGTTTGTTTAAAAAAACAATCCGGTCGTGTGTAACATCTCTTTCTTTTTATTCGGAAATTAAAAAAATATTGCTGTTATCAATCTGCGGTGCTGCATGGCGTGTTGGATGCTATGTAAATTTTAAAAAAAAAGACATCATAAATCATTGAATTAAATCAAGTGCTGAAGCATTTCTTCCTAAAATCAGTTTCAGGTAGAAAGAATTTGGTGAATGACTTATTGCTATTTTCTGTTGTAAATAAATAATTAGGTAAAAGCAAAGAGAACGGTGCGCTCCATATATGGTATTTTTGGCTGCTATATTTGTTTTTCTTTTTCTATTTTAATATAAAAAAAATAGACAATTAAAACTAACCCAGACCCTAAAACTAAAACTACAACCATAGTTACTTAATAATACAACATTTCATTCCCGGAGGTACGCCTCACTCTGCCATAACAACAATGTAAATAGTTGAGCGCACCGTTCTCTTTGCTTTAGCCTAGTCGAATCTAAAAATAAAACTTGCTAAAGACCATGTGTGTTACAGTCACATCGCAAAATGAAGTTGTTGAGACAAATTTTAATTTAAACACTTGTGCAAGTACTGTATGGTTTTTTTTGTACTGACAAAGGCATTAGCCGAAACTTTTTTTTTGTGGTATTATTTAAATAATAAAACTTATAAATTTATTGTTTTCATTACACAATTTGTGTGTGTATTTTGTGTATTTTGTACTTTATGAGACTACTAGTGTATCACCCGTCAAAAATGACGGAAGTTTTCAAAATAAATACACATCAGATTAAAAAATAACGTAATACAGAACTTTCTTTTATTTTTATTTGATTCATTTATTTTCACATTGAACAATTTTATGCGGAACGTTCGAAAAGTGTTATTTTTGGTGCAGTAATTTGGTGCGCACTATAAAACAAAATCGATCACAGCGCCACCTAACATCATTATAATTACAACCATACATACAGACAACGGGAATTATGTATATTGATATATCATATAGAATAGGACTGCAATATGAGACAACTATGCTCCCTTTTGTTATTTGTATTACCCAGCAACGTATGGTGTATTTTTCTCTATCTCTGTACAATATCCGACAGTTTCATATACTGCACTTTATTTTTTTCTTAAAAATTCCATTGGTTATGACATACTCTGGTTTTTTGCTTGTGGTAAAAAAAATGAATTGTCTTATCTTTAAAATCATTATTACAAAATTAAAAAAAAATAAAAAAAAATAATAATAATAAAACAAATTGAATTCGTTTGTAATAAATTGGGCCTAAAATCCATGATACAAACTGACTACTTAGCAGTATCCCAGATAATTATAATGATTATAATTTGAGATCTTATATGAGATCTTCAGCATATTATACTGTTTAAGTGCGAAAACGAAATACATACAAATCCTTGCTTATAAATATATAACTATATCTATTTTATCTTTTGAAGCTTTGCAAACATGTTATTTTATATTCAAGATGGCATAAGATATTGCTGTTTTTATATCAAGAACACCTCCATTTTTATTGTCAGTTATGCGCTGCTAAATGTAAATCAAGGCCCCATCCCCCAATCAGTCCAATCACCCCAATCACCACGGTTCGACAAGTAGTAGTAACAACTCGTTTCTTCTTTACACGATATTGTATTGCTCGAGTCTTTTTTCCACTGATGTCCCAAAGGACTTTTTAAAGATCTTTCCTGAATGGCTGGCGCCTTTCTTGTTCTTGACATGCCAGACAGCGTTGTCTACTACTATTATATCTTTCAATTTCGTCTGTTCATATACGTAATTCTGGCCCATTTTAGCTGATTCCCGCATTTCCCTTAATGTAACCTTAGACGTAGATGCTGACCTGATGCTTCAAGATATTTTGTTACAAAATAAATGACAAGGAAAGGAAAAGGATGTTTTCGAAACATCCTTCTAGACTGTCAGTTTTCTTTTTATCTCCCCCTTTTTTTTTAGAATTTAAGCTTCGAAATGTCAAACATATTTTGGGGAAAGCTGGTGTTCTCTTTGTGTTCGAAAAAAGACATTTAATAACACATTTTATGTCATTTAAGGGACATTGAAGGTTACTTGGAACCTAAGTTTTTTGATATGTTAATTGTCATCTGCGGTGGCTGATTATAGAAATCAGATGTTAGAAATTGACATAAGGGGAACTCAAAGGTTAGTAGTGGTCACTTGCGGTCGATGGTGGTGACTCCGAGACCTTTCCATCATTTAAGACTTATTGTTGGTAAGCATACCCATTTGAAGCTCAATGGATCAAGAGGCGGCTTAAAACTGTATTGAAAGATTGAGGTCACTAAAAATTGAAATGGAGGTCGTTCACTGGGTCGTTTTGTTTTATGTTAAATAGGGGCAGCATGAACATTTTGTTCGAATACGTCTAAAAAGTTTCAGCTCAGGGGACATAAGATAGGAGATTTAAGTACCAGCAAAAAAACACACACACACATACACTAACTCAGACACAAACACATACACACAAAAACACACACACACAAGGAAATATAGGTAATAAAAACGAGTATAACATGAAAAGAAATATTTGTACGGTGGTACCTCGAGATACGAAATTAATCCGTTCCGGTGTGGCTTGCGTATCTTTGATTTTTCTTATCTCGAATTAAGTTTTACATGTAAAATACTCAATTCGTCCCAAGCCACACAGAAACAACACTAAAAATTGAAAATATGATTGAAAAATATAGAAAAACAAGGTAGGATTTTTCAGCCCTTAAAATTACACGTTATAAATCAAATAAAAATAATAAAACAGTGAAAACAGAATAAAATAAGTTAAAAATAATATGTTTACAAGCCTACCTTTCGAGTAAGGCTAAGGGGCGAGAAGGTTGAAGGGGAGGTGGACGGATGGCAGAAAACATAACGGCATTACCTACGAAACACTTATATTTTTGAAAATAATACGTTATGTTCAAACTTTGCATGAATTAATGATAAATAAACACTTACATTTAGTACAACCATACACTAAGCAAACGTAACATTACACTTAAACTTATGTAATTTTTATTTAATTTTGCTTAAAATTTAAAAAAAATTAAAAATTTAATTTAAAATAAAAGAATTGTTTTGGGCGTTCTAATTTTCTGTTTCACCTTTCATTTCCTTTGCCTTACTTCTACCAAAATCTTCTTGTCTTATTTTTAAAAGATAATTTTTAAATCTTCGCTTACTAATGGTCCCTTAGCAAATGTTCATCAAAGGAAGCTTGTTTTTGACTGAATTTTATAATTTTTTCTGAAATGGGTCAGGGAAATATCATTGAGCTACGCAAGAACTGTTGGTGGCAAGTTGAATGCAGTCAAGTGCTGCCCAATGTTGTCAGCAGTGCGTATTTCGTATCTTGGATTTTTTTCATATCTTGGAACAAAAAATTATTGGAGTGACCTCTCGTATCTTGGAATTTTCGTATCTTGAAAAATTCGTATCTCGAGTAACCACTGTATACGGAAAATGTAAAATATATTGTAGTAATGTGAATTTCACACTAAAAATTCACTCAAATTGAACACAAAAATACAATACCGAGTGTTCAAAATGTACAAGAATTTCATTAGTTCTTTTCAAATTTTCCGAAACGAAAACAAGAGCACTGATTAGATTTTATACTATTTTGCTACACAGAGCTAAATGTTATCGAGAAATTACGGGAGATTCTATCTAATGATGAGTCTTAAATTTCCGTCTGCACGCACACGAATGGACATCAGGAAGTTGTCAACCATTAAAGGGAGGAAGACAGTCATAGAGCGTTTTTTTGGTTTTTAAAGATTATTTTTTGACACACTATTACAAATAACTGCCGTTTTGCTAATGGACATTCAATTTCAAATTTAACCTCTTTTCTTTTTGAATCTGATAAAAAGGAAGTCTTTACAAATAAACTAAAAGTGCATTATACGAAACAGGTGTACTAATTAGCCAGTTTCTTTCTCTGTAATGTTAATTCATATTCTTTTGTTATCAGTTTTCTTAATGAAATTAGATGATAAAAGATCTCAACGGGGATTTTCTATTTTCATAAAAGGCACTCCTATTGTTATTTGAAAGTAAGAAATTCTGAATTTCTGTCACATAAATTGTCCATGCATAACTCTTCAATAGATCCTTTTTGAGCAATGAAACAGTTATAATATTAAAAATAATTTAAATAATTTAAGAACCTATATAGACTGGTACCCAAGGTAGCAGCTGATAACGCATCACTTTACATAAAATACTTACTATTATAATATATATATATATATATATATATATATATATATATATATATATATATATATATATACCAGTGCTCGATCAGCTTGATGCTCCACCGTCACTAGAAGAGCTTAGTAGGGCTATCGATCATCTAAGCAATGGGAAGGCCCCAGGCAACGATGGCATTCCTGCAGAAGTCCTTAAGCACGGCCAGCCAGCACTACTAAAGCCTCTGCACGAACTCATGTGTGATTGCTGGGAACACGGTCACATCCCACAGGATATGCGTGACGCCAAAATAGTCACGCTTTATAAAAACAAAGGTGATCGCAGCGATTGCAATAACTATCGTGGCATCTCCTTACTGAGTATTGTGGGAAAGGCTTTTGCCAGAGTGATTCTTGCACGCCTGCAAACTCTGGCACATAATGTCTACCCGGAATCACAATGTGGTTTTCGGGCTGGCCGGTCAACCATGGACATGATCTTCTCACTCCGTCAGCTACAAGAGAAATGTCGGGAGCAACAAAAAGCCCTATTCCTTGCCTTCATAGATCTAACAAAGGCATTTGACCTGGTCAGCCGCAAGGGTCTGCTACGTATATTGGAAAAAATAGGATGTCCGCCGCGGCTTCTCTCCATCATCGAGTCCTTTCACACCAATATGCAAGGCACAGTGCTATTCGATGGTGCCACATCAGAACCCTTCCCAGTTTGTAGCGGAGTCCAACAGGGCTGTGTACTGGCTCCAACTCTCTTCGGTATCTATTTCTCGATGCTACGGCGAAATGCTTTCGAGAACTGCTTCGAGGGTGTAAACATCCACACCAGGTTGGATGGAAATATATACAACATCAGCCGTCTCCGTGCGAAGATAAAAGTGGAAACTGTTTTATTTAGAGAGTTGCTCTTCGCGGAGGACGCAGCCCTTACCTCACATTCAGAGATAGGTCTCCAACTTTTGGTCAATAAGTTCTCAGAGGCATGCAAGGATTTTGGTCTAACGATAAAACTCAAAAAGACCAACATTGTGAGACAAGGAACAGACTGCTTCCCTGCAATTTCCATCGAGGGAAACACCTTGGATGTCGTCGAAGATTTTACCTACCTTGGTAGTAACATCACAAGCACACTCTCCCTGGAAAATGAAATTGAAACCAGAATCGGCAAGGCTGCATCATTAAGGGCTAGGCTAAATCAAAGAGTGTGGAACAATGCACAGCTTACTGATAGGACGAAAATCCCTGTGTACCAGGCCTGCGTGCTCAGCACACTCCTCTATAGCAGCGAGTGCTGGACGACCTATGCCAAACAAACAAAGCAACTCAACAGCTTCCACTTACGATGCTTGCGCAGGATTCTGCACATCAAGTGGCAGGATAATATCACGTATGTCGAGGTAGTCAGAAGGTATTGAGCATGCACTCAAGGATGTATGTAAGAAAGACATGACTCTGGCGCAGATTGACCATTACACCTGGGAGACCGTTGCTGTGAAGCGCACCTCCTGGCGGGCAAAAGTGCGCGAGGGCATTCAAGTCGCGGAAGCTTCCCTTACAGCCAGGAGTGAGGAGAAAAAGGCCAGGAGAAAGGGGAAGGGGGCAGAGGAGCAGCAGGAAACGCCATCATCCCATGAGGATGGACGGATGCCATAGATATATAAATGAATTCAAATTATAACATGCATAACTTAATAACTAAACAAAACATATAATAACATGATGGCACACATAAGTTACGTTATCAGTAAAAGAAATGTTTGAATTTTAATTTGGAAAGTATAGATTGAAAAAAATATGTTTTAGTGCAGTCTAGAAGAATTTAATACAAGGGTGTCCAAACTTTTTGCATGGCGGGCCAAATTCTTTGAAATAAAGACCCTCAAGGGCCGGATTAAAATTATGTAAGAATTACATAAGTTGAGAAGTTTTTATAGCAAAATTTTAATGTGAAGAATGAAACTGAGATCTTGAAAGCAGTAAATAGTTGAGGTCAGGCTCAATGCCCCTGATTTTTTATAAGTATGATATGACACATTAAGAGTCACTTATTCTCGTCCTCACACGGTTCTTGTTAAAATTCGTAACTGAAAATGTCTGCTCACTCAAGTATGTCGAGCCAACCAAGCTGAGCATTTTCTTAGCAAATGTTCGAATCTCTTTGAATCTCTCTTAATCCAGCTGTCGGTAAAAGTCCTTGAGAGAAAGCTGTTGTTGTCTGCTGCGAATTTCATTGTTACTCACTGAGTTCCAGCTGCAGATTGCCTGGAGCATTTTCAGGGTCAACAGAGAAAGGTGAAGAAAATAACATGATGTCCTTTTTAATAGTTGCAAAGTCCTGAAAGTGTCTTTGAAATTCATCAGCCAGGGATGTAATATCTGCAACATACCTCTGCATTTGCTCATTGAAGCTTCTTTCTGGGAAACTTGACATGGTTTCCTGTATTGAGGGGAAATGTGTGGTATTAGGCTGCTTTTGAGACAGTTGTCTTTGAAAAAATTGCAGCTTTTTCCCAATGGCCTTGATATGTGAATATACTTTGCTTACTACTGCATTTTGACCTTGAAGATTTGTGTTAAGTACGTTTAGATGTCTTGTCATATCAACTAAAAATGCTAAATCTGCCAGCCAAGCAGTATCAGATAATTCAGACATTGGTTGTCTCTTATCTTCCATGAATTGCCCAATTTCCTTTTTAAGGGCGTAAAAGCGCTGAAGTGCTGTCCCCCGACTGAGCCACCTTACATCTCCGTATTCTACCTAGATGTGAAGAAGAAACTGCTGAAACTGGCGGTGAAACAGGGCTTTAGAGCGAGTAGAGTTTATAGCTTTTATTACTGGCTTAATGATATGATCACATCTAAGATGTTTGGCAGAAAGAACTTGATGTTAATGATACAGTGAAGTTTAATAGCTTTGCCACCCTCCTCACTGACTTTGTTACAGACAAGTGTTTTTTTCTCGATCGTAGCAGTTTCGTTATTTACACAATTTATAGATCTTAACATTTTTGAAAAATTAGATGAAGACTGAATTACTGGTCTTTTAATTATTTTTAAAAATTGTATGACTTTGGAGATTAAATACGACAATGCTATCACAACTTTAAATCGATTTTCAAGACTTTATAAATCATTAATTATTTTGTTCATTAATTCATTCAAATTCAATCATTAAAATACTGAGACGCAATTTAATAATCTTCAGCGTGTTAGAGCGTCTGTAATATAAGATTGAAATAATTAAATTTGATAAATAATTGCAGCGTTATGGAAATTTTAAAAATTTGTTGAATATAACAAAAGCCAAAAATTTTGTTTCAAAAATTGTGATACAAAAAAACTATTTACAATTTTTAAGTTCACCGACGCATTATTCGTTTCGACTATTAAGGCTTAATAGCATGAATACTACAACTGGGTATTGGTGGAGAGTTTAATAGTTTGCGCCAAATGTTTTATTGAGTAAACCCAAACAGAAATACATTTTGAAAACATCTCAAAACTGAAAAAAGGACAACAAAAGGGATTCTTCTTGATGGCGACTTAAATTTTAAATTTTACTTTACTGTTTGTTCATTGAAGGAGTCTCTTTGCCACAACGTTCATGTTAGTTTCTTGTGTTTTATTTTGTTTTAAAGATTCCTCTTTTATGAGGAATTAGCTGACCAGCCGCGCATTGCAACGATCTCAGAAAAGATAAATAAATTCCAAGAAACCAATGAGTGTTCCTTTTCTTTACTTACTACTGCATTTTGACCTTGAAGATTTGTGTTAAATACGTTTAGATGTCTTGTCATATCAACTAAAAATGCTAAATCTGCCAGCCAAGCAGTATCAGATAATTCAGACATTGGTTGTCTCTTATCTTCCATGAATTGCCCAATTTCCTTTTTAAGGGCGTAAAAGCGCTGAAGTGCTGTCCCCCGACTGAGCCACCTTACATCTCCGTATTCTACCTAGATGTGAAGAAGAAACTGCTGAAACTGGCGGTGAAACAGGGCTTTAGAGCGAGTAGAGCTTATAGCTTTTATCACTGGCTTAATGATATGATCACATCTAAGATGTTTGGCAGAAAGAACTTGATGTTAATGATACAGTGAAGTTTAATAGCTTTGCCACCCTCCTCACTGACTTTGTTAGAGACAAGTGTTTTTTCTCGATCGTAGCAGTTTCGTTATTTACACAATTTATAGATCTTAACATTTTTGAAAAATTAGATGAAGACTGAATTACTGGTCTTTTAATTATTTTTAAAAATTGTATGACCCGTGGAGATTAAATACGACAATGCTATCACAACTTTAAATCGATTTTCAAGACTTTATAAATCATTAAATATTTTGTTCATTAATTCATTCAAATTCAATCATTAAAATACTGAGACGCAATTTAATAATCTTCAGTGTGTAAGAGCGTCTGTAATATAAGATAGAAATAATTAAATTTGATAAATAATTGCAGCGTTATGGAAATTTTAAAAATTTGTTGAATATAACAAAAGCCTAAAATTTTGTTTCAAAAATTCTGATACAAAAAAACTATTTACAATTTTTAAGTTCACCGACGCATTATTCGTTTCAGATATTAAGGCTTAATAGTATGAATACTACAACTGGGTATTGGTAGAGAGTTTAATAGTTTGCGCCAAATGTTTGTTTGAGTAAGCCCAAACAGAAATACATTTTGAAAACGTCTCAAAACTTAGAATTCAAAAGGACAACAAAAGGGAAGACATTCTGGGATTCTTCTTGATGGCGACTTCAATTTTAAATTTTACTTTACTGTTTGTTCATATATTTTACTTTACTGTTTGTTCATTGAAGGAGTCTTCTTGCCATAACGTTCATGTTAGTTTCTTGTGTTTTATTTTTTTTAAAGATTTCTCTTTTATGAGGAATTAGCTGACCAGCCGCGCATTGCAACCATCTCAGAATAGAGAAATAAATTCAAAGAAACCAATGAGTGTTCCTTTTTTAAAAACAAAACCTTCCCCATAGTCTGGCAAAAAATTCCCAAATTTCATGGCGACCGGATAAATAAACTAATACTGAAAAAATCTAACATAAGCGAAAAAAAACTACGTTAAGTGTCCCGGCCCCACCATGAGTGATAATTTTTAAAAAAATATATAGCTATAGAACAACAACTACAACAGCAACAACAACAAAGCAACAACAACATGAAGGGCATTGTCGTCGCAGGGCAAGGGTCTATGTACTCAAGAAACGTATAAAATTATCAAGGTGATCGGATGAATACTAATTATGAAGCTAAAAGAGAAACTTAATTTGCCCTTGCGCACCAAATGGTGCAAGATGTAAATTTCAAAATAATCCAAATCCCTATATATTGCAATCTGGATCATGATTGATATGTTTTTTTAATATAATTTAATCGAATTGTGAAAACATACTAATTTTTTTTTAAAGTAAGGGCTCCCGGGCCAAATCGTTGCAATATGAAAAGTTCGAAACGCCTCTTCATCTCAATCTGGATTGTAATTGGTATGTTGATCAATATTTGCCAAGGTGCTGTAAAATTAAATAGGGAATGAAATCGTAAACGTTTACGAAAAAAAATGGGGCCCCGAACCTAAAGAAAGATACTGCTGGGGTACTGCGCTAAAAATAAATAAATGTATTCCAGCTTCGCCTTATTGCAGTCTCCACATGGTATATCATTCCTCTAGAATATACAACCATTATTTTATGACATTCTTAAGAACATAATATAGGTTTATATCAAAAGTAATTTTGAAATTGACTAATTATCTTAAAAGGAAAAATTGGGGATCATTTTAATTAATTATAAGTCGAAAAACCATTTCCTAAAATTAGGGCTGTAACTGATGAAATTTTTTGGTTAGATAATCGCGAGCAAATTTAATCGATTAATCGATTAATTTTGAATAATCATTTTTCATAAAGCATATATAGATCCCGTTCATTTGCGATTCATCATTTCGCGAAATCGGTTAAGTCGCGGTAACTCCATGGCTCCAAAAATTTTTGACGTAAAACTGCAAATTCGTTCTGTTAGATCAGGGGTCGGGAAACTTTTTGTCTGAGAGAGCCATAAACACCACATATTTTGAAAAGTAATTCTGTGAGAGCCATATATTATGTTTAAAACTAAAAATTCAAGAAAATGTGTGCATTTTGTGTAATTTTAACACTAAGAGTACAATCATTATGTCTCTAAATTCTTTTTAATAACATGGTTATGCTGTTGGTTTTTAATGTTGTTAATATGTAGATCAAATAGGTCTGAATAAACATTTTTTTTATGAACGTACATTCGTATGAGAGCCAGATGCAGCCATCAATAGAGCCACAAATGGCTCGCGAGCCATGGTTTCCCGAACCTTGTGCTAGATAATTTTTACAGCTTAATTGACCCCCCCCAAGTAAAGAAAATAAACCTTTCAGTTTCTTTTTAAATCTTAAATACGTAATGCGCATTTTATTTTGTGAAATGATGTTGTATGTGAGTTCTATAGTTGGAATATGTCAGCGCAATACCGGGCCGTTCAGAGACTGAGAAAAAGAAGTTAAGCACAGCAGGACTAGTCCACATGTCAATATCAGAGCTACGGTAGTGCAATATATTCATCGTTAATGATTTTTTTGTTCTATTTTTTTATGTTCAACATCCAGAAAAACAACGAGTTGAAGTTGTTTATCCTGTTTTTGTAAAGCTTATCAAAGCAAACAATGTTTAAAAACATATGTAAAGAGCTCAAGGGAAGAAACGGCTATGTCACATTTTTCTAGTTTTAAGATATTCAAGTTTTAAAGTTCAAAATTATACAGATTTCTTAAATATTAACTAAATATATTTGAATTTATAATAGGGTGCCATACATAATTTTTTCATAAAACCTCATTCAGAACATTCTATTTGTGACCCTCTATGATCTATCAGATACAGGGCAGTGGCGTAATTAGGTTTGTCTGCGTGGGGGGGGGCAGGAGAATTTCAGGGGGCGAGGTAAAATATTTTTTAAAAAATCCTTTATATTTACTCGTGGTGTCTGTTTGTTTGAGCTCTTGTTTGCTTGTTTGCTTGTCGCCAAAACTTTGGATCCATTTTTAACCCACTTCCTCGTAAGCTAGCGAACTGAAATATTGCAGACAGATTTGTGCCGATGATAAAAACGATGTTTCAAAATTTCAGATCGATCTCATGTACTGTAATTAAATTATATAATTTTTAGATTATTTTATTTATCTCTATGTATCATGTTAAATTTTTTAGATAGAGTTTCGCGGTGCGTATTATATTGAACAACCTTTCCTGTCTCACTGTGCGGTGCGTATTATATTGAACAACTTTTCTGTCGCTCAATAAGGTGCGTATTTTATTACAACACTTTTTATAAACATATTCCTGATCGGTGCGCATTATATTAAACATGTTTTACGACACATATCTACCATTTTTGGATGTTCTTGCGCTGCGTATTATAATAAACATTCTTTTAGTTATGTTTCGTTCATAAAGGATTTATAGTAAAAAAAACTTGGTGTTTTACGTTTTTTTAAAAATTATTCATTCACTTAGTGCAAATATTTCTAGGTGCTGAAATAAAATGCATTTGTCTAAATTGCTGGTTCTGCAATGAAGATTAGAAATGTGCTATATTTTATGTTGAAAAAAAAATTCTGCTCACTTTAAATGTGAGATTTACTTCAATAAAATTTCATCTTAAAAGACTAATGCAGTCTCAAATATGAAATCTAAGGTGTGTTGTTTATGTTACATACGTTTTCAAAGTTGCCCTGTGGCAACTTGCTAGACAAAAAGAAACATCTAGTCTTAAGTAGATATGGTTAATCAATTGAATTTATGAAAATGGTAGTTAATTTGGGAGCTGTTATTTGTGTTAAATAAAAAATGCTGCGTTGATCATACAAAGTACGTTATTTAATATTCTTTTTGTTTACATCAAACCATTGCAATGAATCTCTTCAATAACCAAAACAATTGCTTTATTTTCAGGAGAGTAACAGGACACAAATGCAAACAAAATATAATGTATTTTAAAAAATGTTAATGATTAATAAAAGGCCTAAATAATTAAAGAAATCATTTATCATATACATATTATATGCATATATAATATGTAAGATAAAAAGATGACAGTAAATTATAGACTTAGTTCCAAAGAGTACAACTTATTTCACTAATAAAATTTTAAGAGCTACGGTTTTAGTTATTGTAATAGTTTTCTATCTGAAAGAATGAAATGAGAATTTTAGCTGGCAAAATAGTTCAGTATAAGACCAGGTAATCTGATGCTACAAATAATGAAAAAACAAACACAAAGACTTTGATGGAGAAGATTGGTCAGGATTAGTAACACACCTTAGGGGGCCAGATAGCTGAGGGGGTCTTCCGGGAAGACCCATGAAGAGCACTAGGCTCGGGGCTTCTGATTTTCTTCCACATGTAGGATCATTAGTAACACATACACAAAGAGTGCCAATAATATTACACTTATAAATAAACTATAAACTAAACATTTTACTTCAGAATTTAAAAAAATAATTTATCATTGGAAGTTTGAGCATAAAATTTTGGGAAAATCAGTGAAATTTACACAAACAATGATTTTAAGTTCCTTAAAAAAGCATTTAAAGTTTTAATAAGAATGCAGGACTAAACACAAACCATGGATAAGCATAGGACACAATATTCTTCTGTATAAAAGGAGCGTCTGTAACAGATAAGATAAGATAGAGCCCTAAGCTCTATATAAATTGCTTTCTACGTGATTTCATTGAAGCAAAAAGATTTATTGTTGATTCAAAGTCAACGTTCTCAATTAGATTACGTTCAATTGAAATTAATGCCAATCCAGACATACGTTCGTTTGTCATTGTTGAGCGCAAATAATTTTTGATGAGTTTTAATCTACTGAAACTTCTTTCAGCACTGCTAACAGGAAGAGTCAAGTAAATTTTATAGAGTATTGACTAATTAGGGAGACCTGATGCCATTTGTTTTTCAGTCAAGACTGGCTGAACGTTTTTAAGTTTTAGTTCACTAGATATTGTGTAATTTAGTTATGTATACAAATCTTTGAAGGTATCATATTCTACGAATGCTTCTTCAAGGTTAATGTCGTGTTTGTAAATTTTGCAGAAACTTTGAAAGGAATCTTTAATTTCTTCCGACATTTGTGATGGATCAATATAATAGAAATAAGTAACTGTGCTCCAAAAATCGATAATCTATTTGTCTTACAAGTGTATCCATGATAGTGAAGTACGTTTCAGATTTAAAGCGTGTAGTTTGATCATCAGCCTTTTTATCTCTGCTAAGTTCACGTGCCATGCTTTTCTTTTTTGCAATTCGCTTTTCTTTAAATTCCGTTGTAACTTCTAGTTTGGAACAATTTTCGTTAATGAATTATTTGACATCTACATTCAGAATTTCGAAAGTTCCATCGCTTCTCATTTCAACAAATTTATTTATTCCTACATCAATCAATTGTTTTGCAAACGAGTTGCAAGCAGTTTGATAGCACGAAGATAACTTTGTACAAATATGATCTGAAAAACAAAAGAATATTTTTTTTATTAAAACATAAAGTCCCATAGCTTCTGCTCTAACACTTCCTTTATATTCTGTTGATTCCCCTGAATTAAGTGTGGCTAGAATAGCAGAGAATGATCCAACAACTGCATAAACTGCATGTTTACGGCTTGCACATCTTGCATCAGAAAGTCGTTCATATTGAAATTTCTGGTGTTCTTTAAGAGTATGGTGGCGTGGTAAACTAGATGTAAGGAAATCATACAACTTTAAAGATGTGCCAAAAAAAACAACTGTACATCAGTGTTTACAGAAATTGCTTCGATAGTAACCAAATTCAAAACATAGGCACAACAATTGGGTGAAAGTTTCTTTCTTAATTCCAGAGTATGCCTGTCCTCGACAGTGTGTGAAATCAATGTTTCGCTTTTGTAGTTCCGTTAAAATCTTCTCAGCAAATGCGGAAGTATTTTTATTATTTTGTTTAATTATTTTTTAAGTCCCATAACAGGTGGTCGTAGGGGGTTCTAATGTTTCCAATAGAACTTACTAGGGGCGGTGCTTGGTAGACCTTGGTTGGCGTCCCATGTCCCTTCCAGTTCAGCGGAGGACTTTCTTAGCTTTAGTCATTCCAATTTTATTGTGGCTTTAAAGTGGGCTAGATCCAACGCCCCTCAGCTTGTGAGGCGAGCGCACTATTGACTTCGCTATCCAGCCGCTGTTTACAAAAGTATAAAAGCCTATAAATCTTTCCACAACATGTCCTTATTTAAAAAAATTAACGTAAAGAAACTGAAATCTGATCAATTCTAGATATATCAATGGTTGAATCAATAATTAAAGAAAATAATTGTGCAGCCTTAACTTCATTATCAATTGTCGCCGATAATTCAGATGCGAGTGATTGGTTTAAACCAGAAATTACATGTTTCATCATTTGAAACACGATATTTAGCAAGCAGTTTGGTGTTGATTAGAAGTTTCGTGTTTAGCAATATTTTTTTCTGCTCTAGTGACACCTTTTTAGTGTTCATCGAGGGGGCGCCATTTTAGACCCAATAGGGGCGTGGGGGGCAAGCCGCCTCCCCTGCCCTATAGCTAAATCCGCCACTGATACAGGGGATAACAAAAAAAAATGCAAAAGTGTCACTTAGCCATTTCTTCCCTTGAGGTCTTCATATCGGTTTGTATGATACAATTTATGAGAAAACTAAAAACATGGATCTTAAAATAATTTTAACATTTTCTTAAAGATAAAAAATTTACTCATAACTCTAAGAAATAACAACAAATGATACTTTGGCAGAAAAACATTAATTAAAATTATTTTGTTTTTTGCAGTATGCAATGCAATTTTTTAAGATTTAACATTTTCTTGCATTTAAATGCTCAATAATTGTTCCTAAACATACCTAATGCGGAGATAAGGCAGTACACATTTAACTTCAGTACACATCGTCAAGTCGCTCCCAAAGAAGTCTTTAGGGCTTATTAACCCCACAATACCAGACCGCTGAGCGGCATTATGGAAACGCCACATCATGGAAAAGCTGTCATCTGTTATTTCACCTTTGAACAAGGAGGGAAAGGCAACCTCAAACTGCAGAACCCAGTCTGACAGGTAGCGATGTGACCGAGCCTCTACCGGCACTATCGCGTCAGCACTTTTATTTTGACTGGTATGTTATTAGTTAACGCCCTTTAGCCTTTAACCCTCTTCCCACGAGGTGCGCGCTGGTAAAACCCTCTAATAGAGATTTCAACCGTCGGTTTCCACTTCGCAGCTATTTTGAAGAGTAGCTACAACGAAATGATAGACGTATTAAAGCTGCATGGTTTGTATTATTAGCTTGGACTGTCACTTTCCAAACCCAGGATCCAAATCCGTTAACGTCAATTAGTAATCATGATTGTTGATCCGTCTCTACTGAAAGTATCAAAGTTATGAAAAAAAAGCAACTTTCTATTCCACAATCACGGCCAGGTTAGCTTTAAAGTACCCCCATGGGCCCAGTATGTCTCGTTATGCTGGTAACATTCCTCGGGTAGTGACAAAGACGTCATGTCAGCGCCTCACCTACTCACCAATGAAAACAAAAGATTCCGAAATTCTCAAATGGATTCCATCGTGGCTGGATCTTTCAGTGTTTTTTGCATACTCCGATGTTCTTGTCCAGACTTTTACTTGCTATACAACATGCAATAATCTCATAGCAGTGCCTAAGTTCTTTCTGTTTAGCAATAGCTATAAAAATACCCCAGCACACGAGACAGAAATGATAGAATTATAACTGTTTCCTTTGGCACGATTTTAATTATATTATTATTATTATTATTATTATTATTACTATTATTATTATTATTATTATTATTATCATTATTATCTATATTATTATTATTATTATCATTATTATTATTATTATTATTATTATGATTGTTATATTCATCATCATCATCATCAGTCCCTTGACCGTTGTGGGTGTTTGGGGGAACGCATGGCCACATCAACAGACGATCTCCACATTTGCCTATCTTGAGCGGCGGCCAATAATTTATTTAATCTTACCCCGGTCCATTCCTTTATGTTGTACGCTGTCGACCTCTTTCCCGGCCCCCCCCCTTCAACAGTGCCTTGACGGATGATTTTTGTCAGGTTATCATGTCGCAGCACATGACCGAACCAAGCCAACAATTATATTATAACTATTTAAATAGTTGATTTATCTGTTTATTTTGATTATTCATTTTAATATTTTCTTTTCTATATTAACAAATCAAAAGTGATAGATTGGTGTAATTCAAACTTTTGGCAAATACCCCAGTTACTCATTGCTATTTAGTTTCAGGTTCAGATATTGCTAAATGTATTAAAATACGTCTTGCCCCTATTAAACAGGCATACATTTATCTATCACATAAAAATTTTCTTTTATAATGATGAACTATTTAAAGTCTTAAACTTAAATAAAATGATATTAAAAGATTATGCAGACTTTCTTGACATTTGCTTAAATTAATTTTCTACGTTTTTTATAAATAATTTGTATCATTGTAGGCTCAAAATATTAGCCATTTAACGTTAACTGCCAAATTATAATTTGAGCTCCATCCCTGTAGTTATTCTTAAAAATTTTGTTAGGACCATGCAAAACGATACGTTTTTACAATATATGTTCCACGGCTGTCTTCTGCCTAATCTATGCATTCGCTCCTTCTATACAAAAGATAATTGCGTCCACAGATCATGCCGGTCTGTTGGCAAGTGATGCAGAGTTCAGAAGCCACGGCTTAGAGGGTTCCACTGATTTCCCAGCCGCTTTTGTTTCCCTAACAAGTGTTAGGTAGCCATTCGGAGTTGGGTGGACTCAGGGACACCCTTGGCCCCGGGAAAAAGTCCCTGACTTCACAGGGATCCAAACCCGTGACCATCGGTACGTCAGCCGAGCGAGCATGCAACTCGAACACCGATCAAGTTATCTGGTTTAGAATTCTTAAAAAGATTAAATGCATTTTTAAACTAATCTATATTGTTTTAGTATGTTCAGAACATATATATATAATACTAGAAAAATACACGCACTTTGTAGCGGGAGTGTGCTGACCCTTTATCCAATTATTAGTTGCTGATTATTACAATTTTTATTTGCCAAGTTAAATTTCAGATTCATCTATTTAGTTAAAATCTTATGAGAAACAGAGATATGCCATTTTACCGCGTGAGTTGTTTTCACTAAATGCAGTGCCTTTTAACATAACCTTACTATTTAAAAGATATGATTTATTAAATAATGATTCTTGCCGACCATAATAACTAAATTTACAATTTCATTCCCACTTGTACAAAATTAACATAACTTATAGGTTTTCCGAAAGAGCTCTACCACCCTCGTCACTCAAAAATTTAATATATAATTACGAAACTGCATCTTATCACAATTGTAGTTATATAATATTTGTAACCAAGTCTATGAGATAAAGAACATGTGGCACTATCCCTTTAAAAGGCAAAAGCTAAGTGACTCATAGCGCAAATAAACAAAATTATAAATGTACTTTCTAAAATACTTTTTTAAAAAAAAACGGTCGTATTAAAATGATATAAAAAAAATGTGCACACCACATTTAGACAATATTGAAAGCTGGCGCATAAAATAAAGTCTTGTTATAAAGTAAATGTACTGGACCAAAATAACTCCTCCTTTTGACGTATTCATATTTATCATAACTGGGAAATAATATTTAACATCTTTTATGTCTCTATATTTTATGATTTATATTTACGGTTTATAAGCAATGTGTATAATTTAAAAAAGGAATCTTTTTTTTGTGTTCCCTATTTCGGATAAGGCGTCATATTTTGTAAAGTATATTCAATGCACACACACACACACACCAGATTTTATATCTGAAAAATAAAATGAAAATGAAACAAAAAAGATTCAACCGTCTGTTAATAAGTGCATCTTAAAGGAATGAACATAAAAACATATTCAATTCGCAATTCATATTAATTATAATTATTTTAATATATTTCAATTATAGTATTTTTAGGAAAGACAGACCAGACAATTGTGGAGGAGCGCTACTTGCAATTAAATCAAATATCATAGCTGAAGAAATTACTACACAGCCAAATTTTAATATAGAGTCTATTTATTGTAAAATAATTACACCAAACTCATCCCCACTTATTGTAGGTAGTATATATAGACCTCCGAATACAAACCTAGAATACATGAACAATCTTTGTAGTCAATTAACTTTCATTAAAAAGAATAATAAAAATGCAGTTCTATTGATTATGGGGGACTTTAATCTTCCAGATATAAATTGGAAAAATTATACAATTGATAACCATCAAACTAACAAAGAAATTAATGAACACTTTTAATACACTATAAACAGCATAAAGCTAGAACAGATAGTAAAAACAGCAAAAAGGAAAACATAAAACACTAGATTTATTCCTAACAAATAGACCAGGACTAGTGTTAGACTATAAAATAATTCCGGGACTGTCCGACCATGATATTGTTTGGGTCACCAATACAATAAAAACTAAAATTAATAAGATACCTAGAAGAATAATGTATCTTTGGAATAAATGTAATTCAATAAAACTACACCAATCAGCGAATAACTTCCAACAAACTTTCCTAAGTAAATTTAACAAAAATAGCCCAGTAGATGAAATTTGGAAAGATATAAAAACAAATCTAAAAACTATAATGGATGAGAATGTTCCAACAAAACTAACATCAAATAAAATTAACAAATGCTGGTTCAATTCTAGATTGAAAAAGCTATGCAAACAAAAAGATAACTTATTTAAGAAATATAAAGCTACCTATTAATATAGGATACACAAAAAATACTTAAAGATTAAACACTTGACACAAAAACTTAGTCGAAACCTCTAAAATGAATATATAAACAATGTAATTACCAAAGATAACAATAAAAACGTATGGTCCTTTATCAAGCCTACACAAATGGAATCTTCAGGAATAGCCAAACTAAAAGGCTCAAATAATAAAACCTATAATGATAATGAAACTAAAGCTAATATCCTTAACACATATTTTGCATCATCTTTTTCTGCCTCAGGCGACAAGGAAGTTTTAATAAATTTAAATAAAATGGAGGAAATAGGTAACATAACTGTAGATGAGATAGGTATACATTCACTCCTAAAAAACTTAAAAATAAACAAAGCTACTGGCCCAGATGATTTGCCTGCAAGGTTATTAAAAGAACTAAGCAATGAACTGTCCCTAATCCTTGTAGTTCTCTTTCAAGCCTCTCTAAACCAGGGTAAAGTGCCCCAGGGATTGGAAATTAGCTAACGTAACTCCACTCTTTAAGAAAGGGGATAAATCAGACCCTGGTAATTACAGGCCTGTATCACTTACTAGTATCACCTGTAAATTACTAAAACACATAATATATAGTAGAATAGTTAACCACCTTGACAAATATAATGCCCTATGCCCACATCAACACGGCTTTAGAAAAAACAGATCATGTGAAACACAATTAATAGGTTTAATAGATGAACTATCAAAAGGCTTAGACAAAAATGATCAAATAGATACAATATTACTAGACTTCTCAAAAGCATTTGACAAAGTTCACCACCTTAGTTTACTTAAGAAAACTTAACTACTTTGGAATCTGAGGTTCCTTACATCACTGGATCCAAGACTTACTTTTGGGCAGGGAGCAAACTGTAATAATTAATGGATCTAAATCTGCACCAATAAAGATTAACTCAGGAGTTCCACAAGGAACTGTTCTAGGTCCCTTACTCTTTTTAATTTATATAAATGATTTACCCAACAACATCTCAACAGGTACAAAAGTTAGGTTATTTGCTGATGATTGTATAATCTATAGAACAATTACATCAGAACAAGATAGCAAAATGTTACAAAAAGACTAGTGAATTGATAAAATGGGAAACTAACTGGAGTATGTCTTTCCACCCAGAAAAGTGTCAACTGTTAAGAGTAACAAAGAAAAAGAAACAAATAAATTCAAAATATTACATTCATGGAAAAGAACTGACCCAAACTAAAGATGCAAAATACTTAGGAGTCTTAATAAATGAGAAACTATCATGGAATCCCCATGTCAATGAAGTTATTAAAAAATCAAAAAAATCTTAGGCTTTATAAAAATAAACTTTAACAAATGTAATAGAGATATAAAACTAAAATGCTACCTCACTTTGGTGAGACCTGTACTAGAATATGCATCTTCTGTATGGGACCCATCCACGAAAGAAAACATTGATAAACTAGAACAATTTCAAAAAAGAGCTGCCAGATTCATTACTGGAGAATATTCAAAACTGACAAGAATAACACCATTAGTTAAATCATTAAAACTTGAAACACTAGAGGATAGAAGAACCAAGAGCAAAGTAGTAATCATACATAAAGCAATTAATTCTAATTTAGAAATACAACACAAGGATAACATAATACAACCCTCAGATAGACATAAGGATAAAAACACCTTTCTTATTCCGTATGCAAGAACAAACACATACAAGTTTTCCTTCTTCCCGTCCGGAATTCGGGCGTGGAATGGGTTGCCTGAAGAATCCAGGAAAACCAACACTTTATCAACATTTAAATCTCTAATGCAGGACTAAACACAAATCATAGATAAGCGTAGGATGCAAAAATCTTCTGTATAGAAGGAGCGTCTGTAAACGGATAAGATAAGATAAGATAATTAAGCGTTTTCAGGATCACTTCATTAAATTTAGTCAAGTTTTGTTAATACGTTCGGTAGCGAAAGTTTATAATGTATAGTGTATATAAAGCTTAAGTAAACTGTGTTAATATGTATGTTTATTTGACATAGGCCATCACTTTTAACATAAAATAAACTCGCTACATCTATGGTTTTTAATTAAATGTCGAGTTATGAATTAAATTTTTAAAAACCCCAATTTTATTCATTGCATGTAAAATATTAATACAATGCATCGTGAAAATAATTGAAATAAAATATTTTAAACGCATATGTAATATATAAAGCTCAGTTGATATTTTTATGTTTGTTTGTTTGTATCCATTAAAAAAGGCCACTGCTTTGTGGACATTTTTCCAAAAGATCTCTGCCGCTGTCGTCACTAAAAAAGCTCTTATATATTTACGACACTGCATCGTAACACAATTGTAATTAATACAATATTTGCAACAGCGTCTATGAGATAAAGATAATAAAGATAAATAAATTAGGCTATATTCCTAATTTGAAAAAACAAAAAAACGAACAAAACAAATCAATTTTATGTTAAAAAACGCATGTGAAACACTGACAATAATTGATGTTAAAATGGCCCATGTTAATCCATCATCAAAAGGAATGAACATAACATATTCAATTCGCAATACAAAATAATTAAGCGTTTTCAGGATCACTTTATTTAGTTTAATCTACTTATGTTAATAGGTCCGGTAGCCTAAGTTTAAATAGTATAAGTGTATAGGTTATGTAAAAAAACAATAGCTTATGCAAAAGATAAACAAAATATAAATGTTATATTAAAGGACACAGCTAAATTTAAGATGCGTACACGAAAATGTGCACACCGTAATTAGTCAATAAAAGATTTTAGCACGCGCACCGCTAAAAATGAAACCTTGAAAAAAATACTGACACAATTATTACATAAATAGGTTTTTATTAAATGTCGAGTTATGGAACAGAAAATAATTAAAGCAAATTCGCAATTAAATTTAAACGTGTAAACAATTAAATCTAATGCATCGTGTGGCAGTTGTAATTAAATATGTTTACGTGTCTATCTAATATATAAAAAGTAACAGTAACGAAAATTACAATTATTTGTACTACACAGCTCAAATTATGAAGCGCACACGAAAATGTGCGCACTGTAATTAGACATTATAATATTTATGAATGCGCACCGCTGAAAATAATGTATTGGGGAAAAAAAACGTCACCAAAAGTAACTCGCTTTGAACGGCATTTGAACGTCCGCGTAAATTTGTTCAATCCAGAAATGAGGTTAAATTTTTTATTCTTTGTCTGTGCATTTTCTGATTATTTAATTTACGGCATTCGGGCAAAAGCGACAATTACAAAAACTAACTTAAAACCACCTTCAGTGTAAAAGGAACCATCCTGCCAAATTTGGTCCCCGTCCGTCATATGGGTTTTTCCGTGGCTGTCTAACAGAAAGTCGAAAAGTGAAACATACGAACATACAAACACACAAAGATACAAACACCAACTGAGCTTTATATATTAGATAAAAGCCCATGTCACTCACTCACTCACTCATTGTGGAACGCTGAGGAAATATGTACAACAGTCTATAGTAGTTAAAAATCGTGTGGTGATTAGCACTGTAAAATATTTAATATGACGTCATTGTTTGATCTTATATTTAATACAAGGCGCGCAAAAAGATGTGCAAAATAATTATCAATTAAAGACGTGCTGAAAAAAAATTATATGACGTCATTGTTTTAGCTTATATCTTAATTTTGGAAAAGGGAACGATGTAAAAATAGGATTTGAGGATTTATAATACTTTGTGTACATTTCAGGAAGTTTAATATTTCGTTTTTATCAAACAAGGATAATTTACTTGGGGTTTTGACAAAAAAAGTGCCGTAGGCGCCCTAAAGCCGATGTGGGCGCCGTAGGCGCCCTACAGCCCCTAGTTCCATATATTAGTGTGCATTATTTGTTTGCATTGATATTTTCTTGGAGACAATTAAGTATGTTAAAATTATCGAGGCGGGCAGTTCGGCTTCAGTAACCATAACGTGGATAACCACATACTAAAATCAGAACTATCTACATGTTTATATAATTTTTGTGTTCAAAATGTATGTAGTGGGACAGAAAAAATATTCTTCTTGCTTCATATAGATATCCAATGACTGGTTGGTTGTAAATTCATAACAGCATGCACTTAAATCCCAAACACTGTTTTTGATGTTGCAATTTGTATAGCTTTAAAAAAAATGGTAACTTGGATTTATACAGTCGTTTCACTAACGTCCCCTGTTGGCTTGAAAAAGGTGCTGCGCAGTCATGTGGACTGTGGCAAATAATTTACCTTGTCAAACGGACTTGAAAAGGATAAGTTAATGGATTTCTTGTTGTGTTCAGAATCAGTGCATGTGAGCTGTACTAGCTCTCAATGTTTACCAACCACCTTCACGTAACAAAAACGTGATGTGAATGTTTTTTACCAGATCTCTAATTTTAAAGTTGTTTTTAAATCCCTTATATTAACTTCACTGTCTGTCAGCGTCTCTGTCTGTCGTCATCTCTCTCACTCTGTCTTTCTTGGGTGGGCGGAAAATTACAAGTAAAAATGACCCACTTCCCGTGATCCGATCGAGCTAAAATTTGGCACACGGACCCGTCTCACCTAACAATGCATCGTATCAAAAGTTCAGATCGATCGAACTATGTAATCATTATGTAATTCAAATTCACTGTTTGTTATTGTTTTTTCCCCACGTGAGAATTTGAGTTGATGCTTTGACGCGACCAATCGAAGTACCAGCGTGCTTTTGTTTACATTTTACGTGTCATGCTGAACTCGCCCCCCCACTAGGGTTATGAAGCAAAGTTGAGTTAAGACAGATTCAGTCTGCAAATGTTTGTAGCGTTTGAAAATAATCAATACTGTTAGTTATGTCTCATATATAAGGGATTTATAGTCAAAAACTTTGTTTTTACGGGTTTGTTTTATTTTAAATCCCTTATAGTAACTTCACGGCCGTCTCTGTCGTCATCTCTCTCTCTCTCTCTCTGTCTCTCTGTCTCTCTGTCTTGGGTGGGCGGAAAAACAAAAGTCAAAAATGACCCACTTCACGTGATCCGATCGAGCTGAAATTTGGCACACGGACCTGTCTCACCTAACAATGCAAGGGATTTATAGTCAAAAACTTTGTTTTTACGGGTTTCTTTTATTCCCATTGGGATTCTCTGTTGTTTTGTCATTTTCACAAGTCTGGATTATGCTTTCATTTAGATTATCATTTGCGCAGCTCACAATCAACATATCTGGCTTAGAATTCATTTTTTAAAAAAAGATTGAATACATTTTGAAACTAAACTATCTTGTTTTTCAGTATGTTTAGAACATGCCATATATTAGCGAGCATTTGGGGTTTTCCTTGATATTTTCTTTGAAACAATTAACTCAGTTGAAATTATCGAGGTGGCAGTTCGGCTACAGTGAGAATAAAGTAGATGGATCGATCCTTATTTTTTAAAGTTATTATATATATGAATTGTTTGTCCTCAGCGTAAAAACTAAAATACAAGCTTTATCGCTGTCCTATTCTCTATGTTAAGGGTAAAACTAAGAGGCTTTTTATATTCGTTCCTTGTTTGTAAAATTAAAAAAAAATTCTTTTTATCAATTTAACGATAACCATAAGTTGAATTTAGAAAATAAACGAATGTAATTTTTTGCCTTTAAATTTCAAAGGGACTTCAACAATTGGTCGCGATAAAAATATTATTCTGTTATTTCTTTATGGTAATCATGTCTAATTTGTTGTTAAACAAATATTTTAAAATGTATTAGAAACAAATAGATTTTAGATAACTTTCATGTACATTCAAAGGCATTTATTTGGTGACTTGAACTCATCTAAAAATCGAAATTTGCCTTTTCTGCTTAATATATTGTATAATTTTCTACAATGAAGGAGTGTCTGTATAAGATAAGAAATTGTAACGGCACAATGCTAAAGTTATAAAACATAGCTCTATAAATGTGCCTGAAAGTGAAAAAAAAATGATACAAGTTTTCAGTGGCGTCACTAGGGGGGGGGGTGCCTCGGCTGACATCATCAGGTGGGGGGGGGCTGACGCTAAATCTAAAATTTTGCTTTGTACCATTTTGTGTTTTAAAAAAAAAGAAAAAAAGAAAGTTTTTGTCACCTAGAAAGAAATTACGAAATACAATGAAATTCGTTAAACTCAAAATATTTTAAATAAAAAATATCGGTTAACATGCAAGAATAAAACAGTCCAAAACAACAACAATAAAACAAATTAGTGAAAAAAGAAAAGACACAGCTGCACAGAGCGAGCTTTAAAAAGGCTTGACATATGAGAGGCGGTGTCTTTTGTTTTAAATGACATAAAGCCAACTGGGCTTTGACATACCAACACCGTGGACGAACCACAGCTCACTACTGCCTCCACCACAGTGGGAGGGGGGATACGATTTTTCTCTAAAAAAATATATCAAAAGATGGGTTTTCTTTGAAGTTTCATTTTTGTTACAGAAAAATTAGGTATTAAATTTATTTAAGTTAATATTTTTGTTTCACTTATATTTATTAAAGGCGTGCACGCATATATATGCATGTTTATATACAGGTAGTCCTCGGGTTACGACGGTCCCATCCCGACTTACGCTGTTTCGTTTTTATGTTATATCATTGTACGAACAGTATACAAATTATGTATAACTAGCGTATCACCCGTCAAAAATGACGGAAGTTTTCAGCTGAAATCTATTTATTTTGAAAAAAATGCACTTTTTTGGCCCACCTTTTTAAAAGCCCAAATAACTTGTCCTTGTTTGATAAATACGAAATATTAAACTTTCTGAAATGTACACACAATTTGTTTTTAAAATAGGGGTTGTAGGGCCCCTTTGTTTTTTTTATTTTATAATTAACCATCATCAAATCCTCTGTTTACATTGTTCCCTTTTCCAAAATTAAAATATGAGCTAAAACTATGACGTCATATAATTTTTTTTACAGCGCATCTTTAATTAGCACACCTTTTGATGCATTGATGCTGTAATTTGGTGCGCGGCTTTCTAAAATTAGTAGCGTAACGGACAGACATTGCAAATTATATAGCAGTGTATAGCATATTATTGAAGTTGTAATCTGTTAAATTCAAGTATTTTTTTCTACACTCCGTTTTAAACAATCTTTCAGCAGTAAAGGTAAGCAAGTGAACAGGGGCGTAACAACGGTTTGGCATAGGGGCAGTTGCCAAGGGCGCCAACTAAAAAGGGAGCCACTAAATATAAAATTTTTAAATTTGTATTTAAATAAATACAGTCAGACTTCTCTAAGTCTAATTCAAAAGGACACGAAAAAAAAATTCGACTTACGGAGTTTTTGAGTTAGGGAATATTGCGTAAAACGTGCCGATTAATCAATTTGTTAATAAAGGAGCCGTAACGGCTAGTAGGCCTGACAGGAAAGAAAGGCGGTGTCTGAAGTTTTATATGAAAGGAAGATAACTTGCTTTGACATACAAACTGCAAATTAGTATTGTTCCTGTCTTATGCATTTTTTTATATTCACGTTGTATGACTGTCACTATCAGACTTTGTAATTATTGTCATAAATAAAATAAAAGAAATTCAATTAGGTTTCTAAAAAATGAAGAAAAAAAAAGCAAAGTTGAAATTTGTCAATTTATCAAGGGAGCAAAAAATAAATTTGGCAAGGGCGCAAAAAACCAAGTTACGCCTCTGCAAGTGAATCCTTTATGTATTTTGTTAAAGAGTGAAAAATAGTGAGAAATTAATTGAAATATTTTTGAGTCAAAATGCAAAGTTTTATCTTTTCCTGCTTAAATAATTCTTTAATAACTAGTTTGTGCTGCGGCGCCGTGGCGCATGCGGCGCCCCCCCCCTTTTCAAGGGCGCCTTCGGCGCCCACCTTTTTCAGAAGCCCAACTAACCTGTCATTGTATGATAAATGCGTAATATTAAACTTTCTTAAATGTACACAAAGTATTTAATAATAGTTTTTTATTTTTTTATTTTTTATGTCAAAAGCCCAAGTAACTTATCCTTGTATGATAAATACGAAATATTCCTGAAATGTACACAAAGTATGTATATAATATAGGTTGTGCTGCGGCGCCCACTTTTATTTTTTTTAAAAGCCCAACAAACCTCTCCTTGTATGATAGATACGTAATATTAAACTACCTTAAATGTACACAAAGTAATTTAAAAATTGTGGTTGTAGGGCGCCTACGGCGCCTACTTTTCTTTTTGGTTTTTGGTCAAAAGCCCAAGTAACTTATCCTTGTATGATAAATACGAAATAATCCTGAAGATTAAACAAAGTATTTATATAATAATTTTTACAGTGCTAATCACCACACGATTTTTAAACTAATTTTAGAAAGTAGCGCACCAAATTACTGAACCAAAAAATATCTATTTGAGTCAATCAGCACTGCTTACAACACAAAATTAAAAAAAGCAGAGTGATGTCCCTTAGCGTTAGGCGACATAATTGAGCGTAAATATGTATATGACTAGTTTGTGCTGCGGCGCCGTGGCGCCCCCTTTTTTTAAGGGCGCCTACGGCGCCCACCTTTTTCAAAAGCCCAACTAACTTGTCCTTGTATGATAAATACGTAATATTAAAATTTTTTAAATGTACACAAAGTATATTATAATAGTTTTTTTTTAATTTTAATTTTATTTGTTATGTCAAACGCCCAAGTAACTTATCCTTGTATGATAAATACGAAATATTCTTGAAATGTACACAAAGTATGTATATAACATAGGTTGTGCTGCGGCGCCCACTTTTATTTTTCAAAATCCCAACAATTTTGTCCTTGTATGATAGATACGTAATATTAAACTACCTTAAATGTACACAAAGTAATTTTAATTTGAGGCTGTAGGGCGCCTACGGCACCCACTTTATTTTTTGGTCAAAAATCCCAAGTAACTTATCCTTGTATGATAAATACGAAATATTTCTGAACATTAAACAAAGCATTTATATAATAATTTTTACAGTGATAATCACCACACGATTTTTTAAACTAATTTTAGAAAGCAGCGCACCAAATTACTGCACCAAAAAATAACTATTTGAGTCAATCAGCACTGCTTACAACGCAAAATTAAAAAGAAGCAGAGTGATGTCCCTTAGCGTTAGGCTACATAATTGAGCGTAAATATATATTATATGATTTACGTTAATTTTAAAAGTTACAAAACTAATCCAAATTACACTTAGTTCAAATAAACTAGAACAAATTCAAAAAAGAGCTGCTAGATTCATTACTGGAGAATATTCGAAACTGACAAGAATAACACCATTAGTTAAATCATTAAACCTTGAAACACTAGAGGATAGAAGAACCAAAAGCAAAGTAGTAATCATACATAAAGCAATTAATTCTAATTTAGAAATACAACACAAAGATAACTTAATACAACCCTCAGATAGACATAAGGATAAAAACACCTTCCTTATTCCGTATGCAAGAACAAACACATACAAGTTTTCCTTCTTCCCGTCCGGAATTCGGGCGTGGAATGGGTTGCCTGAAGAATCCAGGAAAACCAACACTTTATCAGCATTTAAATCTCTAATAAAAATGCAGGACTAAACACAAACCATAGATAAGCGTAGGACGCAATAATCTTCTGTATAGAAAGAGCGTCTGTAAACAGATAAGATAAGATACACTTACATTTTGGACACGTTCAAAAGTTTGACTAAACTCTTCAAGAATTCGTGAATGTTCTCAAAGTATGACAGACAAGACTTAAACTGTAGTAAATGTCAGTCAATTGATTAATAAACATTTTTTTTTGTTGAAGGCTTGTCTGAAATATGTTGGGAACAATTTCCTTCTTTAAAATTGTTGTCACGTGTCATTAAAGAGCGAATGATAAAAGAGCGACAACAAATTAGGGCAAACATAAGAGCGCTTTACCTCGTTGGTAGTCCATCTCGAAACAGCGTCTATTAGAACAATCGGCTCCAATCTTAATCTGCGCTCTTTTGGTGTGTGCTATTTTACGGGTTTTTGTCACGAAATTAATTAGTAAGTTACAAGAAGCAGTGGGGTCACTAGAGGGGTGCGAGGGGTGCAGACCGCAATTTGTGACACCATCACAAGGGGGGACACAAAAATATAAAATTATGTATGTTCTCTTTGGCACTGGAAAACTCGGTGGAATTCTATGGGTTAGGGGCCGTCTATAAATGACGCCACGTGCCTAGGGGGGTTGGGGTCACGCATTTGTGACGATGTGTGACGAGGGGAACGCGGGTGTTTAAAAATGTGACGTCCAATCCAAAACGCGGAGATTTAAATAAAAGTTCCACTTAAATATTTGATTGCTTTGAATTTATTTAATGAGGTTTTCAATGGCTTCATGTGTGTTACGATATTAGAGTGCAGACTTACACTAAATACATATTTAAATGACAAAAATAATTTGCAAAATGTAAATTTTCAATTAGAAAATACAGCTTTGGGGGAGGGAGGGCAAAGCTTGCTGACGTATTATTGGAAGGGGGGGGGCGCTAAGTTTTTTGTGACGAAGTATGACAATGGGAAGGAGAGGGGTTAAAACTCTGCTAACATCGCGTGACTTCATTTATGGACGGCCCCTTAAGTCGTGAAGGGGTGACACCATGAGCTACCGCCCCGGGAGACACCAAGCCTAGTGACGCCTCTGCAAGTTTCGTATAATAATTTAAATTTGGGAGTGGAAATAAGAGATGCGTATAATGATATGCGCAGAGATGATGTGTAGTAGTGAATCTTAAGGATGAATGGTGGTCGAAATGAACTTGCGATTTGCGTGATGACTTAACTTAATTCTATGCATGGCGAGAGTAGCATCTCTATACATATAAGACTCATTTGTTGTCTGTCTGTCGTCTGTCCGTCTGGATGTTCCTTATTAACTCAAGATCCAGACAACCAAATAACGTGAAATTTGGTACACGTACACAAAATTATACCGGAAAGGTTATTAAACAGGTTTCGTTCCTTATATATAAGACTAGTTTGTGCTGCGGCGCCCTCTTTTTTTAAGGGCGCCTACGACGCCCACCTTTTTGAAAAGTCCAACTAACTTTTCCTTGTATGATAAATACTTAATATTAAACACATAGCTCGTATTTTTGAATTGATACTATGTACAGGAAATGCAGAGAGATCTAGTTTAATCATAGTGTGCTTTGTTTGAGCGTTACGGAATGAGTGAGTCAGTGATAATTGTGGGTGTTAAGCTGGGGTGCCAGCTTACTAAATACGATATATTAAATTTCCTGAAATGTACACAAAGTATTTCATAATTAACAATCTTCAAATCCTCTTTTTACATCGTTCCCTTTTCCAAATATAAAATATGACCCAAATCAATGACGTCATATAATATCTTTTTACGGCGAGAAATTTTAGAAAGCAGCGCACCAAATTACTGCACCAAAAAATAACTATTTTCGAACTTCCGCATGAAATTGTTTAATTATTAATAATAGTGTGGAGGGTGTTTAATGTTAATCTGGAAACCAAAATGATTATCCAATTACAAAAAAGCAAGAGTGATGTTCCTTAGCGTTAGGCTACATAATTGAGCGTAAATATATATATGACTACTGGGGGCCGGGGCCCAAAATGTAGTTTTACCTTATATGAGCTATATAAAATAAAAATTATTGAAAATTAAGACGTAAAATAATGACGCAAAATAATAAACATTTTGGTGTCGAGATTAACAAGAAGGCGACTATCGTCATAAAATAATTGTTTTATTGTTGTTGCTTTGTTGTTGTTGCTTTTGTTGTTGTAGTTGTTGTTTTGTTGTTGTTGATTTGTTGTTGTTGCTGTTGTTGTTGTAGTTGTTTTTTTGTTGTTGTTTTTGTTGTTGTTTTGTTTTTGTTGTTGTTGTTGTTGCAGTTGTTGTTTTTGTTGTTGTTGCTGTTGTTGTTTCTGTTGCTGTTGTTGTTTTGTGTTGTTTTTGCTGTTGTTGTTGTTGTTGTCCACATCCCTTGCCCTGCGACGACAATTTCCTTCATGTTGTTGTTGCTTTGTTGTTGTTGCTGTTGTTGTTGTAGTTGTTGTTTTGTTGTTGTTGCTTTGTTGTTGTTTTTGTTGTTGTTTTTGTTGTTGTTTTTGTTGTTGTTTTTGTTGTTGTTTTTGTTTTGTTGCTGTTGTTGTAAAACCCTGGGAAAGTCGGGTACTTGCCCCTAGTTAAATTATATAAATGTAACTAGTGTATTACCCGTAAAAAATGACGGAAGTTTTCAAAATGAATACATTTCAGCTAAAATCTATTAATTTTGAAAACAAATACAATTGAGAATAAAAAGTGATGTCATACAGAACTTTAATATAATTTTTTAAAATTAATTTTATTCATTATTTTTCATATTGCACAATTTTATGTGGAACGTTCGAAAAGAGTTATTTTTGGTGCAGTAATTTGGTGCGCTGCTTTTTTTAAATTAGTAGCGTCGCGGACAGACAGACGGGACAGAAAGAAGTGACATACATTGCAAATTATGTATGTTGATAAAACGTATCGTCATTCTTTATTTGAACCATATTGTCAACTTTGTGTAAATTCATTTTTATTATGCTATGATGAATGGTGAGTTGTAGCAAGAAGATAATTCTGTTACACAATTTTTAACCTTTTTTCCACTGCGTTGTTGATGTAAAATCTTTTTCAAACAGTTTAAGAGTATGTTTCTTCTACAACAAACAAAAAACCAAGAAGTCATCGAAAGCATTCCTCCATGGTTGAGTTTGTAGTTGAGAAAGGGAAGGTCAAGGTAATATTAAATCAATAAGTCAAAGTACTTGCTGCGGTAAAGGCTGAGACCACGTGACTGTGTCTGGTGAAAATCAAAGTATTAAGAAATGTTTGCCCAGACTCTTTTCTTCACGTACGCGACTCGTGACAATTTGTTAATTTCCGGTTAATATTATTGGCGGGCAATTTTCTTCTCTCAAAAGTCTGATCTATAAGCAGTCATTTATTTAGTGCAGTAGAAATTTTATTAAACTTAAACAACGTGATTCTGCCAATGATAAACTTTATGTACAACTAGTTAATTAATTTATAGCAGTCTTTCACCAATGGTTATTTTCTGGAGAAAAAAAAATCAATTCACATTTAAAATCTTCTTTATAAAATTTGATAACAAATTTGGTTCAATTTTGAGTGATATTTAAATCGTTTTGTTTCTTTTTAAATTGTCCTATCCTCTATACACTAAATCTGTATAAAAACTTAGGCAATGTGCAAGCTGTAAACACAAACTAAACAGTTTATTGACTTTTCAACACTTTCAGATGGATCGGTCAAGAGAAACTCTGCTGAAATGATCGATTCTCGCAAGCGACTAGACAGGCTGCTAATGTTCTGTCTTTTTCCAGGGCACAGGGACTCATCCTGCTGAGCTCAGGATAATGTAAAAATATTATTTCTGAACTTTTTTTTCCACTTGGATGGTAAGACACTGTTTAGACTGACCCTTTTACCCCGCCTCCCTCGACACGCACACAACGGAATGTTATAGTGATGATCCTTGGATTGGTGCTGATGGGTTAAGAGAGAAGAGGACATGACAGTCTGACAACACTCGGCCCACAGAAATAAACTCAGATCTGATGTATTGTTATGACTTACTGTCATGAGGTGATTAAGGGCCCTGTGACAGAGCCTGCCCTTAACGTGACTGTGGCTATATCAGGGTCACTCATAGATGTTATTATTTGACTAGATCATTTAAATGAAACTCAAAAACCAAAAATATCACATTTTAACTTTATTAGTATTACAAAACAGTACTAAACTTTAAAAAAAAGATCAGTTAGCCTCAATATTACATACAGTGATTAAAGAGAAGTTAAAATGTTAATATATTACTAATAAAAGCTACCTTTTAGATTGAAAAGCATTGTACCCGAAAAATGACTTTATTATTTAGAAAACTCACCATAAAAAAATTGACTTGTAACAATTCTTCTTTTGTTGTCATCAGTGATGTTTGGATTTGTCAATGATATATATATATATATATATATATATATATATATATATATATATATATATATATATATATATATATATATATATATATATTTATCATACCAGTTTCCAGCTCACCGTAAAGCAAGGCTCTAGGAATGCGTTCAGGGCTCATCCTGCGGACATGACCCAACCACCGCAAGTGCCTCTCACTCGCAATTGAATGCATACTCAGCACATGGAACCTTCTGAGTAACTCGACAAAGGTGAGATAGGTAAATGAAAAAAAGAGGTCGCCCCTGCTTGCGCCTCAAGGACGTCTACAAGAAAGACCTGTCACTGGCACAGATAGACCATAAAACGTGGGAGACCATTTCGGAGGAGCGCACCTCCTGGCGGGCATAAGTGCGTGAGGGCATTCATGTCGCGGAAGCATCCCTCATAGCTTTGAGTGAAGAGAGAAGGGCCAAGAGAAAGGGGAGGGAGCAGAGGAGCAGGAGTACACGCCATTTGTCCCATGAGGATGGACGGTTGCTATACCACACATATATATATATATATATATATATATATATATATATATATATATATATATATATATATACATATATATATCTTATATATATATTAGGGCTGCGGAAATTAACGATTAATTTCTAGATTAGTCGTTAAAATTTTTTAACGATTAATTTTTTTAACGAGTAATCGACTCCCCCCTTATTAATGTACTGGAAGTCAAAAAGTAAAATATTTCGGCCGATAAATATAAACTATTTTCCGGACGATTACAGGAACATTTTGGGTTTCAACTATTGACTGACGTGAATGTTCAAAATGTTGATAAGGTTATTGTGTACATTGAGAGAAATCGTTTGCCTACCATGCAATGTTCCCTCTAAGTCTAAGCGTCGTTGGTCTGTGTGCCAAGTTTAAAAAACTCGTGTGCAAAGTTGCACAACGTCCATTTTGTGTGCAATATTTTACTATATTACTAAATTTGCTGCACGGTGATTCTAAACTCTTGCATGGCGTCGGTAAAATATCTGCGCAGCCACGCTGCTTAAAGGGAACATTACTACCATGGTTCTAACACTTCGCTTACATATCACCTGGAAACCAAACATCCACTACAATATTAGAAACTTCAGCTGAGACAATCTAAAGCTATGTGAACGATTGTGCAGCTCGGCTGGTCTTATTGTCAATAAGACCTGCTCATCACTTGAACCAAATAATTCCAAAACACTTGTCAGTTTGTGTTGTTGGTTAAAAGATTCATATAAAGAAGACACCTCAGTGTTATTTCGATATTCGACAAATAAGGTTACTAAATGTTACTGATAACCCCATAAATTCAAATTTTTGGCTTTAATCGAAATTAACGATTAATTAATTGTCAATTTTTAAAAAAGTTAACGGTTAAATTTAAATTAATCGTTAACAGTCCTAATATATAAATATATATATATACATATATATCTATATATATATCTATAACGTAAGCCAAAATTTACATGAAAGCACCTTAATCTATGCCTTTACATATTATCAACTTACTTCTAACATTCTCGTCATGACTATACAGCTATTGTTCTTTCAATTTATCTATCTAACATTTACCTATCTCACTCGACATAATTTTCCGGTCATTAATTAGCAGGACAATTTGGACACAGTGAGTGACGCAATGATGTACAAAATGTTGTCGAGTAGTCAGCTATGATGCAGAATTGTTTAGATTCTTCCATTAAACTACGTATCAGGCAAGGAAGTCGGTTCACCGGATTTCTTTTGAATGGCTTCCATTATGACCTCTATGTAACTGTGTGGTAAAGTCAACTAATTTTGAGAGGATCATAAGAAAACCTACTCAGTGGATCGATTGTTTGACTTCATCAAAGGTAACCCGAGCCACTGTCCCCATGACCCAAAGGTCAGCCCGAGCCACTGTCCCCATGACACATATCAATGTTCTCCATATCAATGATGACACACGCATTTAAATTTCAGTCTTGTTCCCCCGACCTCCACCAACCCCGGAGCGTCTCTTCTTTCGACCAGCTGCCACGTTGGACAAACAAGATATTTACTTTCAAAGCATCCTTATCTAGGCATGAGTTGAACGGGGGAAATTGGAGATCTGCAGCACAAATTTTAGAGCGATGGTGTAGTTGGGGTGAGGGCGTATGTGGGAGTTTAGAGTAGAGGTGTAATTGGAGTGATGGTGTAGTTTGAAGGCTAGGATATGGTGTAGTTGGGGTGATGGTGTAAATTGAAATCTAGGATATGGTGTAATTGGGGTGATGGTGTAAATTGAAATCTAGGATATGGTGTAATTGGGGTGATGGTGTAGTATGAAGGCTAAAATATGGTTTAATTGGGGTGATGGTGTAGTTTGAAGGCTATGATATGGTGTAATTTGGGGTGATGGTGTAGTTTGAATCTAGGATATGGTGTATTTGGGGTGATGGTGTAGTTTGAATCTAGGATATGGTGTAATTGGGGTGATTCTGTAGTTTGAATCTTGGATATGGTGTATTTGGGGTGATGGTGTAGTTTGAAGGTTAGGATATGGTGTAATTGGGGTGATGGTGTAGTTTGAAATCTAGGATATGGTGTAATTGGGGTGATGGTGAAGTTTGAAGGTTAGGATATGGTGTAATTGGGGTGATGGTGTAGTTTGAAATCTAGGATATGGTGTCATTCTGGGGATGGTTTAGTTTGAAGGCTAAAATATGTTGTAATTGGGGTGATGGTGTATTTTGTAGTCTAAAATGTGGTGTAATTGGGGTGATGGTGTAGTTTGAAGGCCAGGATATGGTGTAATTGGGGTGATGGTGTAGTTTGAAATCTAGGATATGGTGTCATTCGAGGGATGGTGTAGTTTGAAGTCTAGGATATGGTGTAATTGGGGTGATGGTATAGTTTGAAATCTAGGATATGGTGTAATTGGGGTGATGGTGTAGTTTGAAATCTAGGATATGGTGTCATTCGAGGGATGGTGTAGTTCGAAATCTAGGATATGGTGTAATTGGGGTGATGGTATAGTTTGAAGTCTAGAATATGGTGTCATTCGGGGTATGGTGTAGTTTGAAGGCTAGGATAAGGTGTAATTGGGGTGATAGTGTAGTTTGAAGGATAGGATAAGGTGTAATTGGGGTGATGGTGTAGTTTGAAGGCTGGGATAAGGTGTAATTAGGGTGATGGTTTAGTTTGAAATCAGGATATGGTGTAATTGGGGTGATGGTGTAGTTTGAAATCTAGGATATGGTGTAATTGGGGTGATGGTGTAGTTTGAAATCTAGGATATGGTGTAATTGGGGTGATGGTGTAGTTTGAAATCTAGGATATGGTGTAATTGGGGTGATGGTGTAGTGTGAAGGCTAAAATATGTAGTAATTGGGGTGATGGTGTAGTTTGAAGTCTAAAATATGGTGTAATTGGGGTGATGGTGTAGTTTGAAGGCTAGGATAAGGTGTAATTGGGGTGATGGTGTAGTTTGAAGGCTGGGATAAGGTGTAATTGGGGTGATGGTGTAGTTTGAAATCTAGGATATGGTGTAATTGGGGTGATGGTGTAGTTTGAAATCTAGGATATGGTGTAATTGGGGTGATGGTGTAGTTTGAAATCTAGGATATGGTGTTATTGGGGTGATGGTGTAGTTTGAAATCTAGGATATGGTGTAATTGGGTTGATGGTGTAGTTTGAAATCTAGGATATGGTGTAATTGGGGTGATGGTGTAGTTTGAAATCTAGGATATGGTGTTATTGGGGTGATGGTGTAGTTTGAAATCTAGGATATGGTGTAATTGGGTTGATGGTGTAGTTTGAAATCTAGGATATGGTGTAATTGGGGTGATGGTGTAGTTTCAAATCTAGGAAATGGGGTAATTCGGGGTATGGTGTAGTTTGAAATCTAGGATATGGTGTAATTGGGGTGATGGTGTAGTTTGAAGTCTAGGATATGGTTTAGTTGGGGTGATGGAGTGATGGTGTACTTTAAAACTTAGGATATGGTGTAATTGGGGTGATGATGTAGTTTGAAATCTAGGATATGGTGTCATTCGGGGGATGGTGTAGTTTGAAGTCTAGGATATGGTTTAGTTGGGGTGATGGTGTAGTTTGAAGTCTAGGATATGGTGTAGTGGGGGTGATTTTGTAGTTCAGTGTTGTCCAACCGGTGAGCCGCGGCACAATAGTGTGAATTTCAGTGTTCCGCGAAAGATTTCAAAAATACCATAAATTGCTAGGCTTTTCGAACTTTCAAGTTTTGAAAAAAAAATATCCTTAACCGAAAAAGAATGGAATAAAAACGTTTCATGTTTGTATTGTTCTTGTTGTGAGAATCTCTTGAAAGCTACACAATTTCTCTCCTCCATTGGGAATAAATATCTGTTGTAAGTAAATAAATACCCTTTCATGCTGTTCTCTTTTTAAAAAACTTTTAATTACAGACGGCTATGGATAATTTTTTGAAGAGAAGCCAGAAGGATTCCAGTTAGCATCAAAATGGAGAGAGAGAGCTGCAAAATCCAAGAAGAATGTTACCAAACGGAAATATCACGAGAAATATCTTGAGTATGGTTTCATAAAATGTGCAAATGATCCTTCTCTTCCGTTTTGTCTTTTTTGTAACATGGCATTATCTTCTTCTTATCTTATCTATACAGACGCTCCTTCTATGCAGAAGATAGTTGCGTCCACAGACCATGACAGATGATCTGTTGGCAAGTGATGCAGCATTCACAGGCCACGGCTTTGTTGGTTCCACGCATTACCCAGCCGCCTAACTACAAGTAGTTAGGTACCCATTCGGAGCGGGGTGACTCAGGGACGCCCTAGGCCCCTGGAACTAACCCTTGCCTTAACACGGATTCGAACCCGTGACCATCGGTACGACAGTCCATTGCGCTGCCACTCGACCACCGCGTCCCCATTGTCCAACGAGTCCACGAACCCCAGTAAACTGAAGCGGCATCTGAACTCAAATCATCCAGGATTGAAAGACAAGCCGAAAAGTTATTTCGCATCCATTCGGTCCAACTTAGAGCAGCAATAAAAAATAATGAAGAAATTTTCCTCAATTCCTGTCAAAGCTCAGTTAGCAAGCTATAAAATTGCGAATCTTTTGGTCAAACAAAAGAAATCTCATTTGCACGCTGAGACAATCATATTGCCGTCCTTACCAATCGCAGTTGAGACTATAGAGTTGGGACCCGACGCTGTTGAAAAAATAAATACGATTCCACTGTCTCACCAGACGATGGGACGTCGGATTGCTGACATTTCGACAGATTTGGACAATCAAATTAAAGAGCATTTTGCGGAAGCCGACGTAATCCAAAAGCTCTGGGCAATGCAAACCGATGAAAGTACTGACATCAGCGGAAAGGCGCAACTGCTCGCATACGTCAAACGTGAAAGACTGCAGATGATAGAGAAATGAGAGTTTGCTTATCCAGCAATGAGCCGCGTTTTGAGCTCATCTGCTCCAAAGAAAACGCTCAAGTATCTCATTAATTATTAAACATCTTTTGAATAAACACTGATTTCTTGTTTTTTTGTGAGGTGTGCCGCGCAAATTTTTTTGACCAGTTTAGTGTGCCGTGAACGATTTTTGGTTGGACAACACTGGTGTAGTTTGAAGGCTAGGATATGGTGTAATTGGGGTGATAGTTTGGGTGATGTAATTTTCGGGAGTTTGGGGTGAAAGTGTAGATGGAAGTTAAGGGTGATTGTTTAGTTTGAGTGACGGTGTAGGCGGGAGGTTGGGTTGGTGATATAAATTTGTTGATTGTGTAATTGGGGTGATGGTTTAGGTTTGATGGTGGGTCGTCTTGTTGTGTATAGATTGAAGAGATGGTTTAGGTGACATGTTGGGTGGTCATGTAGTTTACAGATTGGAGAGATGGTTTAGGTGAGATGTTTGGTGGTCGTGTAGTTTAGAGATTGGAGAGATGGTTTAGGTGAGCTGTTGGGTGGTCGTGTAGTTTAGAGATTGGAGAGATGGTTTAGGTAAGATGTTTGATGGTCGTGTAGTTTACAAATTGGAGAGATGGTTTAGGTGAGATGTTTGATGGTCGTGTAGTTTAGAGATTGGAAAGATTGTTTAGGTGAGATTTTTGATGGTCGTGTAGTGTATAGATTGGAGAGATGGTTTAGGTGAGATGTTTTGTGGTCGTGTACTGTATAGAATGGAGAGATGGTGTAGGTGGAAATTTGATGTTTAGGTGAGATGTTTTGTGGTCGTGTACTGTATAGAATGAAGAGATGGTGTAGGTGGAAATTTGATGTTGACGTATTGTTTAATGTTGGTTGGCTTATATTCAGTACTAAAAGAAATAGCGGCTCACAATATCAGAAAAAGTTGAAATTTTCAATGAAAATAATTAATTCATTGTTTCATTTCGAACACATTTAATCTTTAAACCTCGACTTATTGAAAGGATATGAGCGTTTTTAACTCACAGACATATTAATATTCTCTCCATTTTTTAAAAAGTTCTTTTCTGGCTTAAGACATAATGGATAATAAATTGAGTAATGTACGATACTTTAACAAAGATAGAGTAATAAAATATATATTTGGTGGTCGAATTTTTTTTTATCTTCTTCTCTTTCTCTCTTTGGTGAACTTTATATCTCTCTTTCTGTCTGTCTCTGACTCTCTCTCTCTCTCTCTATTTTAAAATAACGATTAAATAAACGATATGGGGACAATATATGCTCGATTGGTTCTATATTTACACAACACGGTACTTGATGTTAAGTCAATGGTACATAGTGTAGAGATCCGCCTAGGGTTCTTCATCATATCTATTATCGACGTTTCTTTCTACATAGAAGATTATTGCCACAAAGTCAATGAATTACCTTCAAGAATGTGAGAGCACATAGTATTTATAATATTCGGGGGGAAAAAACAACAAATACATAACTCCATAATTTATAAATCACACGAACAACAAGAATGGAAACCTTGTTGTGATCTCATTTTGCCTTAAGGTTATACCAAGAGCTGAGTGTCTGTTGTGTTCAAGTGCCCTCTAATTATTATGTGGTGAGTGCAGTACCTTGTGATACACACCTTCTTATTGATTGGCCTACAGATGTACGGGGCGAAGTCAGTTTTTCTTGAAAGAAAGAAGTCGGAGTATTGAAAGGTACCAGGCAATATAATAGTTTGTTTGACGACAATAACACATAGCCTGCGAACGTGCTGTATAATGTAGATTCTTTTTAATGCAATTTCCTTATGGGAAAAATTGCGTTTATATATTTGAAATGTCTGTCCTGTCTGTTCGAACTTTGAACGGAACCCCTTCCTGAACCATACCAGATAGAAGGTTCGGGTCTTTTGCAAATATGTTAAGGAAATTCCAAGGATGTGCACGAGCTAAAAATTACAGAAAAGGTTTACTGGATTTCCTGGAAAATCCACACACAAAAAAACGGAAAAAATGCAGTATTTTGTCAATTTCTCGCCAACCATAATATCTATCGGGTTGAAACAAACTCCAAATGATAGCTAATAATATTTAGAACAATGTTGGAGATGGAATTTTTCAAAAATTTCTTTTCGTTCGACTCCCGTAATTTTATCAGCAATTTTGTTTTTATAAATTGTTTTGTTTACTTTCAAAATTATTGATTTGAAATGACTTTTAATGACGCAATTTTTCCCATGGCAAATCTAGAATGTTTTCCCTTGAATATAAATGTCGGAAATTCTTTATTGGAAATTGCGTTTAAATACACATTCAATTGTATATTGCTTGTTCAGACATGAATATTGGCTTTTTATTCTTATAAAGTTTAGTTCTTCATGGAAAAAAATTTGGTTACGTCATTTCTTACATATTCATGGACATGAAAAGGTTTAAGTTTAAGTCTCCTCCTAAATGAATTCGTTGAGTTTAACATTTTAGCAAGATCAAATCTTAAAATCACTTTCCCCTCAGTTTATTTTGATATAAACGCAAAAACGTTTTCTCCGCATTTTTTATATCAATTCACTTTTATATTTAATTATGGCCAAGCAATTTCACTTGGCAACTTCGTCATACGAAAAACAAGCACATATCAAATTATCATTTCCTATTGTGCAAACCATTTGAACGCACGCCGAGTGGAATAAACTATCAATCTAACTTATTGGCGTCGTCTACCAGCGTAATATTACTGCACGTTTTAGCACAAACTAGACAGCTGTGCGAACAAGGTTCGGGGGTACAACAAAATGAAGTATTAATGTTTTGTTTCCAACCATTGATTGTCCGAGGAAAAGTACAAAAGTTGCGTTCGTTCTCTTTGTAGTTAATTGATTTTCTCTTTCCTCTACATATTGTATCGAATTGGAAACTAGGGTTTAGGATTATTTCGAAAGGGGACAGAGTGCCAAACAATCATTTAAGCGATCTATACGTCTAGGGTCTGGAAAATATCAGGAACTGTAACTGAGTGCGGGTGAGAAAAGGTGATCGTTCTAAATGTTTATTAAATTCTACGTATTTTAATAAATATTAATCGGCTAATACACAATATTGAAAGTAGGACTTAGGAAATTATTATATTGTCGAGCACATTTTAAAAAATCCTTTATATTAACTCGTGGTGCCTGCTTGCTTGCACCCTTGAACCCTTGCACCCTTGTCGCCAAAACTTTGGATTAATTTTTAACCCACTTCCTCGTAAGCTAGCTAAGTGAAATTGTGCAGTCAGTTTTGTACCGATGATAAAAACAATGTATCAAAATTTCAGATCGATCACATGTACCGTAAATGAATTATTGCTTTTTAGATTATTTTATTTATCCTATGCATCATGTTATTTTTTTAGATAGAATGTAAGGGTGCGCATTATATTGAACAACCTTTCTGTCGCGCAGTAAGGTGCGTATTTTATTGACAACACTTTTTATAAACATATTCCTGATCGGTGCGCATTATATTAAACATGTTTTACGACACAACTACAATTTTGTATTTTTTGGGTGGTCTTGCGCTGCGTATTATTATGAACATTCTTTTAGTTACGTCTCGTACATAAAGGATTTATAGTGAAAAACTTGGTTTTTTACGGGTTTTTTTTATTTTAAAGCTATGTTTTTTTCATTGTGTTTCCATTAAAGTGATGAATATGTACAATTGGTGGTTTCTTCAAATCCATTTCACTTAATCCCTCATCTGATAATTATTACTAAAACGAGCTCTTTCCGATCCGATTTCACAGTTCTAGAAATCGTTCACTTAAATAATCGTATTTTATATACGTATCTCATATTTATTATTAAAACTGTTCAGTAAATAAAATTTGATTTTTTTTAAAATTACAAAATAAAGCAATAGTTTTAAAACGTTACCATTAATAAACTTTAAAAAGTAAGTATAATATAATAAAATTAGAAGAAAATAAATCATACTAATTTCTAAAAGAAGTCATTTCAACCTTTTTACATTTTATAATCCGCTGAAAGGTTATTAGCTGTCAAACGTATACAACCAATAACTAAGACTTGGCACTTCAGTACTAAAACCACTCAAACTTCAACCCTGTAGACATCAACACCCTTTACTGGCTTTACTCAGTCTGTAGCCTTGACAGTTGTCTCTTTTTACCCAAGATTACTTCTAGCCCTGCATTACTTAAGACCAATCGATGTGATTCTCTACGTTTCAAAGACATCGTGATTTCCCTGGGTGAGTTAAATGTTATCCAAAATATTATTCACGATAACTGTTCCGTCGGATGTTTGTCTTTGTTTAATTCACAAAGTCTCGATATGACTTAATAAATCTGCGACGCACAGTGGGTGGGATATTCGAATAGTATTATAGTTCAGTGGAGAGAAAAAAACAGTGGTGGGACCCGGAAGAAGAATAACACATATTAGAACTATTATGAACGTTTGTACTTTAATTTTGTGTGTGGTGTCTTTAAAGTAATTTTAATTATTTGTGAAATCACTCATTACGTCTGAAATTTTTTTGTTTGGATAAACTCGTGAATTCATAGTTCGTTATAGACATTTTACAATCGTAAATTCTATGGCGGATTACGGGGAGCTGAACGGACTAAGGCCAGGGGCCCCCGATCATTTAGGGGCACCCAAAATTAGTATATTTTTAATAAAGGTGGACAAATGTTGGCATGAACCACTAAAAATATCATGAATTAAATAAATAAATAAAAAGGTATCTATTAATTTGATCGCTAGACCGATAGTCTTAGTAATCCAAAAAAACTGATTTGATAGGCTCAATAAGGGAAAATGTTAATCAATATGGTTTATATATTTTAAATTCAAAATTTCCGTCAAGCTCTTCTGGTCGTATGGAAGTGTGTAGGCTTGTGATGTAGGGAACTATTGCCAATGGTGGAATATTTTTTTTAAAATTTGTCTTTTTACACTCAATTCTAGGATACCGGCAAACAGTTATTTCTTCGAGTTCGTTTTTTTCATGAATAATCTTTTTGGCTGGGAAGGCCGATCCCATAGTACAGACAAAGCATCAGCAAGGAACCAATTGACTATTTAGTTACAAGTTACAGTGTTATAATATCTGCTAGCAATAATTTTATTTAAAGAGGCGCTGGCTGGATAGGGTCCCAGTTTGAATTGCAACCAGGAGCCCCGTGCAGTCTTAATCCACCACTGCGTAAATTTCTTGCTGACAGGGAAAAGGGGACAAAAGAAGAATGATGTATAGAAATCTTAAGAACTGAATGTAGGTAAGATTAAAAAACGAGGGCAGGGATTTGGGACATAAGCCTCGGGAATAGGAAATGGATCAAAATGTTATATAAATAGATGAATGCGATCAAAGATGCTAAAAGTTGTTTACTTATTGATATCAAGAAAAGTAGGCTCGCTACTGATATTTGGCAAGACGAAAGGATTTACATTGACGTAACAAAGACCACATTTCTATTCAGCAGTGTAACGACTTTTGGGTCAATGAGATTGATCACGAATTGGTTATCTTATCTTATCTAATCTTATCTTAATCTTATCTTATCTTATCGTATCTTATCGTATCTTATCGTATCTTATCGTATCTTATCATATCTTATCGTATCTTATCGTATCTTATCGTATCTTATCGTATCTTATCTTATCTTATCTTATCGTATCTTATCTTATCGTATCTTATCGTATCTTATCGTATCTTATCGTATCTTATCGTATCTTATCGTATCTTATCGTATCTTATCGTATCTTATCGTATCTTATCGTATCTTATCGTATCTTATCGTATCTTATCTTATCTTATCTTATCTTATCTTATCTTATCTATACAGATTCTCCTTCTATGCAGAAGATAATTGCGTTCACATACCATGACAGATGACAGGCCACGGCTTTATGGGTTGCACGCATTACCAAGCCGCCTAACTAGTGTTAGGTACCCATTCGGAGCTGGGTGACTCAGGGACGCCCAAGGCCCCGGGAACAAATCCTTGCCTTTACATGGATCCGAACCCATGACCATCGGTACGCCAGTCGAGGGCGCTGCCACTCGACCACCGATTTGGGGAAATAGCAGCAATAATTATTTTAAAAGATTCGTTATTTTGAATTTGTTATCGTTCCAAGTGTGCTCTCATATCTCTAGAGTATGATTTAGGAGCCACATAGAAACACTCTTAATGCCATTGTAATTTTTTTTAATTAGCACTTGATATATGCGTAGTTTTCTCATTCCTTTCATAAGTCATCTCCACGACTACTACAAAAACTTTTGAAAAAAAAACAGATACGGCAAACCAATTCCTAGGACGAGATATTTGAATGAGGCAAAAAGACAACTTACTGCTGTAACATAGATTCCGGAGAAAATAAATTAACCACTTCATTTAGAGATTGGAATGTTATGTATGGATGTATAGATGTACTGATAAATAACGTCATCACGCTACATCGATCAGATCAATAGTCTCTAAACAATGACTTCTGATCAAAGCGCAGAAGTTGATTATTATGCGTAAAAAAAAATCCGTGATTCAAATTCACGGCTGGTCACCCCTGGGAGAGCGTGGCGCTATATAACCTTTAGCTATAAACTGATTCCACTTCATCGTTATGATACCGGGGTGCTAATGGCGCATGCAAGCAGAATGTCTGGTAAAGTTCAAGTATCAATAGAATGTCGCGTTGCGGTTCAATGAAGTCCTCTCATCTAGTCCGCCCACGTGACCGTCCTGTCAACACAATATTTGATGGCAATGATTCATGAGCTCACGGCCTTTATTGCGTCCTCGCACTAATAACACAGCCAATGAATGAATTATTAAGTTTATAGGTCGCTATATCTTTGCTGCTGGTAAAATGTTTGATCCGAAAAGTAAAGTGCAACTTCTCACTTCACATGAATGAGGAAGACTCTCAGGCACTGAATACTTTGGTAAAACTTATTTGATCAAAAGGTTTTTTTTTAATTCCTTATATAAACTTCGAAATCTTGTTTGTCTGTCGTTCTTCGTCGGTAAGGTGAGAAAAAAAGTCAAAATGACACACTTCCCGTGATGCTATCGAGCTGAAATTTTGCACATAGACTCGTGTCACCTAACAATGCATCGTATCAAAATTTCAGATCAATCGAATGTACAGTAATTAAATTAATGCTTTTTTAAATGTATCTTTATGTAACTCAATGTAATTCAATATCACCGCTTGTTATTGTTCATCATTCACGTGCCACTTGAATTCACGGAGCCATCGATGTCCACACAGCCTCCCCCCTTCCCCCGGTTTTTAAGTCAGGAGAGGTCAGTCGGTTTCAGTGTGTAACTGTTTGTCGCGTGTTGCGTATTATATTGAACAAATCAATACTTTGAGTTTTGTCTCATATATAAGGGATTTATAGTGAAAACCTTGTTCTTACGGGGTTATTTAATTACAGCCCTTATATTAACTTCACCGCCGTCTCTTGGGTTCGCGGTACATCGGTCGGGCGAAAAACGAAAGTGAAAAGTGACACACTTACCGTGATGCTATCGAGATGACATTTTGCACATAGACTCGTGTCACCTAACAATGCATCGTATCAGAATTTCAGATCTATCGAATGTAACTTAATTAAATTAATGCATTTTTAGTTTATATCTATATAACTATATGTAGCGGCCTGCTTTGTTTAATTCACGTGTCACGCTGAGTTAAGTCCAGCCATCTGTGACCACACCGTTTTTACAGCAACGGGAGATCAGTCGGTTTCAGTCTGTAAATGTTTGTCGCGTTTGAACATAAATCAATACTTTTAGTTATGTCTGATATATCAATGATTTGTAGTCAAAAACTTAGTTTTTACGCGGTTGTTTAAATTTTAAGCTGTTGCGCCCTCAAGGCAATGTCACTAAAGATAAAGAGCCGAACAAGGACGGCAGAAGTTTTTAAAAGTATTGAAATATTTAAAATATTATTTCTATCTATAAGACAAGTTAAAACATTCCAAAAATTAAAATATTACGTCAAATATCTTAATTCAGTTTGTGGAGAGGTAAGGCTCTTTTCATTAAAATCCAAAGTCCACGGGGAAAAAAAACACAGCTTTTGGGAGAAAATGCAAATACAGTATATGAGAAACAAGTCTACCCTTGTCCATTGTTGTAAGAGCACGAAGATCATGTGATAGGATTTTAATTTTTTTTTACATTAGATATATATCAGGATACCTTTTATCTTCCAGGATAATGACGCTTGTCTGTAGGCAACACAGAATTGTGTGACAGTTGTCAACCAATAGATAAGGATTATCCGACACACTTTTTTTTCCGGAATACTATTTAAAACAAAATAGTTATATGTAATGAACTTGACAGTAAATACTAAAAGAAATTTATTAACCTTCCAGTTAAATGCTGGGTGGACGTGGAATTAGAGGAAGGTTTGATGTACCACGCTGTGCAGTGACGGATAATTAAAACTGATCCATGCATATTAGCAGTCTAGATAGCTTCTGCCGTTTAACTTGCAGCATTGATACGCAAATAATTTATGTAACAGTCATGCGATATACCATGACGCATTCCCCGTTGGCTTAAAAAATGCCAAATACGCCAGATGGCGTCAGGGGGTCTAATGTCAAGTTCAACACAAGGGATGTCAGGCTGTTGACATCTGACAGGCTCTCTGCACGTCCATAATTATAAAAAAAAAGATTCGTCTGAGCGGGCGCTAAACTCGCTATTATCGACCTTTGTGAATAAAGATGACAAGACAGCCAGTTACCTCGCATGTTGCAATTTTATATCCTATCGATTAGCTGGGCCACATTTGTAACTCATGATTAGCTTAAATACACAGGGAATATTTCGTCTTAAATGAAACTCCCTCTTTTATAAACATAGCGAATTTCGTTCAGTGTTTAAGATCATATCTCTCTGTATATATTTATTCATTAGTTGCTATTAAAGGAACACAATTCAATGTGTATTGCGATCTAATTAATGTTTTAAAAAGGCACGTTTGCATTAATCTTTTTGTTATTTTTTCTAAACTAAAAACAATGTTTTTGAATTAGTTTTTAAAAAATTCCTACCTGTATTGAATGAAGCGCATCTAATTGTATCCAGAAATCTTTACACATGCATCTGCTCTGTATTCCACAAATAGACGATTGGCCTATTTAAATAGACTTAACTTCTCTGTTAAGTGTCACTCGTGTGCACTCCACCTGGTTACTTTATCTGCGATAAAGTCACCTCAAGGACTTGTTCGTCCTCATTCGGAATCAGATAAATTCACTCCCTTTCTTTCTTATTTTTTAAAATCTTCATGGCATTTCAAAATAAAACTTAAGTCCATCGCCTGAGAAATCTAGACAAATAATATTTCTTTCTTTATGTGTTTTCTTTGTAAAGGGGCCGTCCATAAAGTACGTCACGCTATTTTTGACCATTTTAACTCCCCCACCTCCCCCCTGTCACTTATCTCGGTACCCCCCCCCACCCTAAAGTACGTCACGCTTTCGAACAAAAAATGTGTTTTAATCACAAAATAATTAAAATTTAAGATAAAACGCAGTGACGTCACACATGGCCCCCTCCCCCCCTGTCACAAAGTCACACTTTCTTACACCCCCTTCCCTCCTCTGGAGCGTGGCGTACTTTATGGATGCCCCCCCCCCAAGACCATCGCCCTCATGTGGATCGCAAATTACATTGCCCATAATGTTATTCGTACAGTAATTTGTTAATGATGTGGCTATTTAATCTATTGCTAGAGATGTTGACTGTTTGGGAAATAAGCCTGAAATGGAAAATTTTATTTAAAAAAACAAAAACAAAAAACCAGTAACGATTAGGAGAAAAAACGGTGGCGTTGATAGCAGTTCACATATTCGGTTGCTTGACAAATATTGCATTAATGTAATGCATTTTATAACAATTCTTTATAACTAGCTGAGCCGCGGCGTATCATACGCCGCTAATGATTTAGTGACGGGTGAAGACTTCCTGAAAGACACAGTTGTCAAAATGGGGTGGGTTTGTGCAAACAACCGTGAGTGAAAAGAAGGAACTCTGGAGAGACCCGAGTAAACGTAAACCCATGCACACTGAGTTTGTTGTTACCCGCCTCTCATTTATCAACAGACGTTCACTCGCGTTGTTTTGATTTCTTCGTGCTGTAGTTTGTGTCCGTTCTTTCTCCACTTTCTTTGAACTATCCATGAGCAAGTCTGCAGCGTATTCTACGCCGCGGGGCGTCTAGTTTCAAAATAATTATAAATCCTGAAATCCTAGTTTTACATCGTTCCCTTTTCAAAAATTAAAATATAAGCTAAACCAATGACGTCATATAATATTTTTTATACAAAATCGATCGCAGCGCCACCTAACAGCACCTACATCCATACAGACAACGGGAATCAATATACATAATTAAGATAAGTAACTTATCCGTGTTTGATAAATACGAAATATTAAACTTGCTTAAATGTACACAAAGTATTTCATATAATTATAAATCCTCAAATCCTATTTTTACATCGTCCCCCTTTCAAAAATTAAAATATAAGCTAAAACAATGACGTCATATAATATTTTTATACAAAATCGATTGCAGCGCCACGTAACCACGTAACAGCATTTTTCCATACATACATACATACAGACAACGGGAATTGTGTATATTGATGTCATATTCTTACCTTTTTAGTCGAGTTCTTTGATTTATTCAAATTCATTAAGAATCCAAGGAACTGTAGCTGTTCCGCTTATTGTGGTCCAACCACTCTTATCTTTATTGTTATTCTTTAAATGTTGGTGTCAAGCTTAAACTTTGTTGGGAGTTCATCGTTTTTGACACATAATGAAATGAGGGTAATAATCCACCTTTTTAATGTCTTCTTTTTGTATTACAATATTCTATGCTGTTTATTATGCTCAATCTGATCGATAGTGAAAAAGCTGATTTAGGGTTCATGGCTATCAACTGCTAATCGTTCGTTTAATTTCAATATTTATTTTTATATTTGAAAGTATTTAAGTTAAAAGAAGGGTCTTTTGTAGAGGTTACACTTTCTCACTTTAATAGTATACAACTTATCGATTGACTTACACACAATAAATTGAAATGAAACTTGGTTTTTAGTTTAATCGTAGCTTTTTTAAAAAGACATTTTGTTTCTAATTTTGTTGAAAAATTTTTTGTATTCCTCTAGGGCAGGGGTCGGCGAACTTTTTTGTCCATTACCTATAAATAAAAAACAAATCTTGACGTTACCCCCGAAGGTGCAAGTTCTGCCCACACGATCCAGGTTTGTGGGAGCGTTAACCCCCCCCCCACCCAAAGGGCCTGGGTCGAAACCCCAGCCGAGAATGAATCTTGTGAGTTTTAGAAGCCTGACAAGTGTCTAAAAATCAATCTGAAAAGGATTATGCGTGGATATTTTAACTCAAAAGACACGAAGGATTCATAGTTCAATGGGAATTTATTTAATACAAACATAAAAGTTTACAGTCAAATATAATGGTTATGCACTAGCCACCCTATTATAATGACAAATCAAACATGAAGCGATAAAGTCGGATAAACAAAAAGTTACTTACACAATTACATCGAAATTGTTGCCTTGGATGTCAGGGCAAGTTGAATACTGTCTTCAGGGTCCAATCGATTTCGCAGCTTTGTTTTTTTTTATTTCAATAGAGTAGAAAATCCTTGTTGACAAAGTTACGTTGTTTGAAAAGTCAAAAACTTTTTTAATGCCTCATGACATCAATGTTGAAAGACTATGCAGCAATAGACATCCAAAAATGTGTCAGATCTGCTTTGTTTGCAAATTCAGTACTTTCCTAATTATTGGCTTGAAGTTCAAGAAGTGCCTCTGACAACCCTTAAGGCTCATTTGGTACACTCGCAATGTCACATCGAAAGGGATCTACAATCCAACTGACCTTATGCGAATCAATATTGTAACGTAACCAGTGAACCGCTCTTTGAGCTTGGTAAGATGTGTGATAACTCTATCCTTGGTGTCATCAAATGTTATATTTACACAATCTTCAAAGAACAAGGACAACTTTGAAAATGCCGTTACCTTTTTAATTACGTTTTTTCCCCAATACGAAAGCTTTAATCAAAATGATGCAATCTTTTCTCAGACTGATATTTTGTCCATGCTATTTTTTGTTCAACACATTCACACACTCAAAAATATCAAAAATAAATTGTGCAACCCTATAATGGTTCGTAAACTTCTCTACTAGAGCATGCTTTTGACTAGCCAGAAATGTTTGAAGTTCAGCTTTCGGAGCCCGCACCCTGTTAAGAACAGTGCCGCGGGAAAGCCACCGTACACAGTAGGTCTGTATATTCAGCCTCACCAACTTTACACAAATCACGAAACAGTCGCATTTGCAGTGTATATCCTTTAATGGAATTTACAATCTGGATATAATCATGCATGACGACCTCCAGTTCACGTTACAAATGTTTCACAAACAGAGGTTTACAATGGATAATACTGTGGTTAACTTCAATTTTGGGATTCCTCACTCTTGCGAAAATAAAAAAACCACTTACACGACCCAGTTTAGCTTGAACTCCATCAACAGACAGAGCAATACAGTCTTCCCATTTTTTAATTAACCTTATCAAATTATTCGTAAACGTAAATGAATTTATAAACTTTTCCACATTGTAATTCGAAGAGAGCCAAAACATTTCCTCTTCCATTATTTGAAAACCTTCATAGCGAACATGAACCATAAGCTGCGCATTAATAATGATATCAGTGGTCTCATGAAGCTGAATAGTAAAGAATTTACTCTCATTTATAGAATGCCTTTTCTAGAAGGATCTAGCTCAGTAGTGGGTTTATCTTCCAAGCGTACACGTACACAGGACGGATTTTTAATATATCTAGTGGATTTTATATATCCCCAATTATCTTCTTCTTATCTTATCTATACAGACGCTCCTTCTATGCAGAAGATAATTGCGTCCATAGACCATGACAGATGATCTGTTGGCAAGTGATGCAGCGTTCGCAGGCCACGGCTTTGCGGGTTCCACGCATTACCCAGTCGACTAGCTAGCGCTAGGTACCCATTCGGAGCTGGGTGTCTCAGGGACGCCCTAGGCCCCGGGAACAAATCCTCGCCTTCACATGGATTTGAACCCTGTGACCATCTATACGCAAGTCGAGCGCGCTGCCCACTGTTAGTCTCTGTTACAAGAATTTCCTTTTTACCCCAAATAGGGTAATTTACCCCTGTTCGCCGACCGCTGCTCTAGGGGCTTCAATGCCGGATTTTATTGCATGTGTCTACAGATTGTATAATAAATTCTAAAGCTCTATAACATTTTATTCTGTAAAGTTTATTTATTTAGTTGTCTATTTGTTCTGAAGTAACTCCGAATCTCTTTTTTTAATAGACAAGAAAACATAGTTGTAATTTATGTTAAATTATGCTGTTATTAATTATTTAAGAAAACTTTTATACTGAAACTATTTTTAACAAATAAAAATACTTAGGGCACCCGTATCTATGTATATAAAAATTAAAGTGTGTATGTTTGTCCTTGGTAGCTTACTACACCATTCATCCGATCGCAATGAAACTTTGGGAGATAGTTCATTTCGCTCCCGATATGATAACTGACAAATATATTTATAGTAGAAACTCATGGGGTGCCGGTGGCCCATGATGTCGTTTTTGCTTATATGAGATATATAAAAAAAATTTAAGTGATATATAAAAACTTAATAGCCCATATATAAGCATAAAAGGCATTTGTCGATAGGCAATTAGTCCCCCAAACTCCTACAGCCAATAACTAGCGGAGAAAAATTAAATCTCATTTCCATATTGAACAAATTTACGTGGACGTTCAAAGCGTGATATTTTTGGTGCAGTATTTTTTCCAAAACTTTATTTTGAGCGGTGCGCGTTGGGGTTTATAGTAAAAAAAATTGTTTTTACAGGTTATTTATTATAACTATAATTTATAGTATTTTTCACATTATACACCTGTATTGACGGTCTCTACAAACAACAGTGGGCGGGAGATAGGATCTCTGGACAGACCGCGGTGTGGGGGGAGGAGTTAGGGTCTCTGGAAAGATCGCGGTGTGGAGGGGGAGGTAGGATTTCTGGACTGACGGGGGTAGGGGAGGTAGGGTCTCTGGACAGACCACGGTGTGGTGTGGAGGTAGGGTGTCTGGACAGACGGCAGTGTGTGGGTCGGGGGTAGGGTCACTGGACAGACCGTGGTGAGGAGGAGATGTAGGTCTCTGGACAAATCCTCAGGTTGAAACGACGACTGGTGACGTTTCATTTTTATTTTGGAGTCAGTTTATGTGGATGTTGTGATGTCACAGCTCATCCTACACAAATTCCCGTCCTTGGACGGGCTTTGTTGCTAGTATTAAAATAATATAGATTATTAATACCCTAATTTCAATTTCTTCTGGGGTGGGGGCCCCTAACGGTTTTTTTCGTAAACGTTTAAAATTTTATTCCCCATTTAAATTTACACGATCTTGATAATATATTCATTATGAAGTTGATTAAAATGAACAGTTTTTTCGAACTTTACATCCTGCAACGAATAGGCCCGGGAGCCCTTATTGTTATTTTTTCTAAAATAAGCTATTTAAAAATTAGTTTAAGCGTTGGCTACTGCGTTAATGAATCAATCTTGACCAAACTTGGTACATAAAACTTGATAGCCCATAACAAAATATGTGTAATTTAACATCAACTCTTTCTTTTTTTCGTAAACGTTTAAGATTTTTTCCCCATTAAATCTTACACAATTATGATAAATATTGATACATTTATTAAAAAAATTATCCAGATTGAAATGATCAGGTGCTTTGAAATTTCCATCGGAAACTAATTTTGCCCGGGGCCAATAATGACTTTCTTGATAATATGGACTCTGTAACAATAAATTTAAGTGTTAGATACTGGGTAAATTGATGGGTTTTTTTAATACTCTTGTAAAGGTGTAATATTTCATTTTCCAATTCACGATTTTGACAAATATTGATAAACTAGTGGAAAAGCCTGCTGAAGCTGACTGAACGAAATCCGACAGACGGGATAACAAAGAAATGTATGAAATACTGCAATAGAAAAGAACATTTATCTTGTATTGCCATGAACACAATACGATATGAACAGCTAAATATCACATATTTCCTTGTACACATTTTTAGTGTAGCAGGTGGACGAAATATTAAACTTCCTGAAATGTACAGTATTTTAGAATATGCGTTGTAGTGCGCCTGCGAAATATTCCTGAAATGCACACAAAGTATTTGTAATTTACAATCCTCATAAAACAAAATAAATCAATTTCAATGTTAATGTGGAAACCAAAATGATAATAATTTTTAAGTCTATATTTTCAATTTTAAAAACAGCAGAGTGATGTCCCTTTGGGGAGACACACGCATACGAAGGGCGATTATGTATTAGATATATCCATTTTGATCCATATTGTAATGAACAGGTGTTTCAAACTTAACGTCTTGCACTGATTGGGCCGGGGAACTAAATTTCTTTCCCCCTTTATATTAGCAATATACATATTATTTTATTCATCAGACGGTATAAAACAATGGGAAGTTGTTGAATACATTCTGGCATATATTTTTGGCACAAAAAGTTTTAAAATGATAAGTACGTAGAGGCCGGGGCCGCAAATGTTATATTTTCCTGTTACAAGCTATATAAAAAGTATTTTAATCATTTGCTACTTGGTTAATGAATTGATATTGATCAAACTTAACCCATAAAAACTTGATAGCCTATAATAAAATATTATGATGCCTTGAACTCCTGATACCCTTCTTTTTAGGCCGGGGGCCCCAGACCTTTTTTCGTAAATTTGTAAGACTTAATTTACTTTTCGATATTAAACGATCTTGACAAATAATGACAATTATCCCTATCATAATCCATACACACATTTTCAGGGCTTTGACGTCTTTCTCATTCAATTCAAAATGTACATTCCTTTACATGATCTTGACAAATATTGATTAATATACCCATTATTATCCGTATCGAGATTAACAGATGTTTCGAAATTAACATGTTCAACAGATTGGGCTCCGGGGCACATAAATGTGTTTTTTCTTATAAAAGCTATATATATATATATATATATATATAATATATATATATATATATATATAATATATATATATGTATATATATATATATATATATATATATATATATATATATATATATATATATATATATATATATATATATATATATTCTATCGCTAAGAAACTTTGAGTTGAGTACACTCCAGCAACGATTTTGTGCTTAAAAGTTTTTAACATACAAATTTTAAGGAGCCCGGGGCCGGAAATGTCGTTTTTAAAACTGCTTTATATTAACTCGTGGAGTCTGCTTGATTGCTTGTCGCAAAAACTTTGGATCGATTTTTAACCCACTTGCCCGTATCATATCGAGCTGAAATTTTGCAGGTAGACTCGTGACGACGATAAAACGGATGTATCAAAATTGCACACTGTACTGTAATTAAATTAATAATTTTTAAATTATCTCTCTTCAACATGTAAATGTTTATGATGGTCTGTCGCGCAGTGTTTATAATATTGAACGCGCTGTGCGTAGTATAAGACGCATTATCAATACCTTTAGTAATGTCTCAAATAAAAAGCATTTATAATTAAAAAAAAACATTTGTTTTTACGTTTTTAAATTTTTTTCTTTATATAAGCTTTATAAAAGGTATTTTAAACATTGTCTCTTAGGCTAATGGATGGATCTTCGTCAAACTGGTTACATTAAAACTTTTAGTCTATTATAAAACACGATAGGTCTTTGAACTCTTAATGTCCATTCCTTTGGGGCCGATGGCCTAAATATTTTGTAAACTTTCCAGAGTTCACTCCCCATTCAATTTTAAACGATCTAAACAAATATTGACATATATCTCGATATTGATGCACATTGAAATCTCCAGGGTTTTAAACTTTACATCTTGCCCAAATTTGAGCCGGGGCCCTAATGTCGTTTTTTTTCCTAATATACTTATAAAAATATTATTTTATTTATCCATTAGCCATGAAACCTTTGGCAGTTGTTGAGTACACACCGGCCAAGTCTTTCGACCTCTAAAAAAATTATCACTCATTGGGGGCCGGGCAGTTTTTTTTATCTAAATTGAGCTATATAGGCATTATAATAAACTTTGGCTACTTGGTAAATTGATATATTTTGACCCAACTTTGTACATAAATATTTGAAGGCAAATATTAAACTACTATAAGGGGCCATCCATAAAGTACGTCACGCTATTTTTGACCATTTTTAACCCCCCCTCCCCCCTTTCACAAACTGTCACAAATCTCTAGACCCCCCCCTTAAAGTACGTCACACTTTCGAAATTTTTTTTTAATTAACACCTAATTAAAATATTTAATTTAATACTTAAATTACACTTCACCATTAAACTGTTAAAATATAAACTTTCAAATTAAAAGTAGGGATGTACCAGAATTTACCAGATTCAAAATTTTGAAATCCTCCGGAGCTGAATTAGGCCGGATTTATGAAGTGAAATCCGGCTGGCGCAGAAATCAGATTTCTTAAAATGGCCGGATTCCTGATTTGCCGGAGCCATTATGAATATATATATAAATTAGGAATCTACCAGCCAGCCGGATTTATAAAGTGAAACCTGCCGGAGTCGAAGCCAGAGCCGGATTTATTTTTAAATAGCCGGATTCCGGATTTGCCGGAGCTGGAGCCGAAATCCCGTACACCCCCACTTAAAACAACTATCATATTATTAAAATGACTTTAATAGTAGAGTAGTTAATTGGCAACAGTTGTCACAGTTATTCAATGAAATAGTAACTCAATCTAGATCAAATTTGAAAAGAAAAATTGCAAAAAATACACTTGACAATTGTATAATACACATAATTTCTCTGCTAACTTTTCATTTACAATGAGTGAGGTTAAGTTTTAGATAATCTTACGATTATGCAATCTATTGACACAGCATAATAAGTAGATTAGCGACACTTGACCTCACCCAGAGCTTAAATAATACAAAGAAAACAAAACAATTTGACTTTTTAAAAAAAAAGACTAGATTGACAAATTATGTGACCAACTCTTGTGCTATATTGAATCTGTTTATTATGGTCCTATGAATTATGTTTCATTCAAAAATATTCACTGGACATCATCTTAAAACGGTGAAATGAAGTTTTCATCCATAGTTACGACTGACATCATTATTTCACCATCATCGTTTCCTGGAAGGATAATTGCAGACAGATCAACTCGTCCTCATCCAGCCACTCAACAGCATATGTATGTGCATTTTCTCTTCTGGCTATAACTGCCATAGGTTCTCTTTGCCTTCTAGAAGTGATTCTCAAAGGACGGATGCTTTTTATCTGAGTTGATTCTGGAACAGTTTGGGTGGGCACATTCTCCTGAGCTCGAGCTCTGTGTTGTCCTGCATGTTTCTTCAAAATTGTTTGTGAGGCTAAATATAAGTGACCTACTTTGCAAAGTATATCAAATAAGCTTGTAATCATATGGTTGTACTTTGAAAACTCCCGTTGATCTTGGCATAATGTCATCAAATTTTAGAGTTTGTGCTACAATCAAGGAAGGACATTTATGAGAATCTGCATCTTTCTGAAGCTTTGAGTCCATCAACTATTTGGTTGATTGGGATTGGAGGAGGGGAAGAATCTTGAATGTAAAACGTTGAAATATGAGCTTCGTGCTTTGTCGCAACAGTTCATGTCCTGATATTTAACAATTTGAGTGAAGTATTGGCTGGTGCGAACATGATTGTCAAACCATACCTGATCCTTATATTTGTAATATTTGTTCTGCTGCATCCAATTCAGATTTATGAAGAACACATTCAGGAGATACACATTTCATTTTGACATAAAACTAATTCAAATTTTTCGAAAAATTTTGAAAATTTTTTTTAAAGCTATTTAAATTCTACAAAAAAAATATAAATACATTAGAAAAAAAATAATTTTAAAAAAAAATGTGTGACATCACACATGGCCTGACCCCCCTCCCCCTGTCACAAAGTGTCACACTTTCTTAGATCCCCCCCCTCGGAGCGTGACGTACTTTATGAACGGCCCCTAAGGCCCTGAACTCCTAATTTCCATTCGTTCGGGGAATGGGAATCGTTTTAAAAAAAAACTTTTATTACGTCATTTCAAATTCGATTTTACAAGATCAACGTTTTTATATGTTCTCAAAGCCTCGCCTGTCAATTAAACAGCATCTATAATGTCAAAATTATTATTTAAGCTGTTAAAAATCTAAACTGATGTACTGTCATTTAGCGCGAGCCATCATAACCCAGAATAATGACAATGCTATTAAAAGAAATCTCTTGGAATGATTTCATTACATGTCTAAATTATGATTTTTAATTAAGGCACAAATCGTTGTTTTTCCCATACACATTGGGAAGACAAGTTAGCGCCTATAATTCAATCCAGACGACTAAAGATATTTTAGGGCTTTTGTCTAATGTCTAATCTCCTTATATACATAAGATTATTGCGTCTACAGACCATGCGATCTGTTGGCAAGTAGTGCAGCGTTCACAGGCCACGGTTATGAGGGTTCCACGCATTACCCAGCCGTCGTTATTTGCCTAACTTGTGTTAGGTACCAATTCAAGGCTGAGTGGACTCAGGTACGCCCTAGGCCCCAGGAACAAATCCTTGCCTTCACACGTGACCATCGGTATGCCAGCTGAGCGCGCATGCCACTCGACCACCATGTCTCCGTGCTTTTCTATTGCTTTAAAACATTGTGATAGGAGAGTAAGACTAGACAGTACGATTGCGTGGTTGACAACTTTGAGGTGTTCATTCAAAATACATCAGAACAATGTGCTTCCTTTAAGCTGATAACATGGCTTTGATATTTTAAAAGACTCAGAGTTTGCAGTTGAGTTAAATGTCATTAAGGCTTCATTTCTAGCTTCAGTTACCAGTCAACAGGGTCATACTTCTTGTTTTGGTCATACGTCGTTGGGGTCAGAGATCTAATTAGTAAGTTTGTCATAAGTTGTTATCGTCAGATCTATAATTTTAGTCACGAGTAGTTAGGTTTAGATATCTAGCTTTTGTCACTGGGATAAATAAATACGTTAATACAAAAAAAATTAATTAAAAGCAGGTCTTGAATTATAATCAAAACTTTAAAAAAAAATATTTGCGATTCTTATAATCTGATCGTCTACCAAATATGAATAACTTAAAAACGGCCCCTGAGGACTATTGACTATGCGTGTATGGAAATCTGTGCTTTAATCACCCGAAATGCAACTAAAATGGGTAAAAACTTAATATATCCATGCAAGGGGACTTGAATTCCATAACCTAGATATCAAATGTAGTTCAACAAATATTAAGAAAATAACATTTATTATTTAAAAAATATATAAAATAACTATGGTGGACATGTATGCTTGGCTAAATTTATTGTACGCATTTTAATAAGATTTCATTCATCCATTATGCTTCCGGTTAAGAAGACAACTCTTATGACAAATTACGAGTTGACTAAAACTAACGGAAATTGAGGCATTGGTTCAAGAACGTTAAAAAGAAATTCATAGAATAATTGAGGAAGAAAGGATAAAAGTAAATAACTGAGCTTTCAATCTTGGGGATGAAACGTTAATGACTCCATCAATTTACTTTTCAAACTATCGTTCGAATTTTATGCACAATGAGGATTGAATATTGATGGTTACCGGTTACCAGGGCAGAATAAATAAACATAATTATTATTCAGAGCAATCTACCTTCAGTCATGTAAAATCCGCTCTATACTTAGCTATTTTGTTTTGGATTTATTATTGGTAATAAATATGTAAAATGCTCTTAAAATAAACACAGAAAATACAAAATTAATGGAATATAGATATTAAAAAAAAACATTAAAAAAATATTCTTTATCCATAAACGTGATAAGCGTATTAAATATTTCTCCTTAAAATTATATTTTTTTAGGGTTTCAGGTGTTTTTAAACAGCGTGGAGAGTGATTCGGTGCAATTTTCTTTGACAGTCATGTCATAATTGCGATCAAAAGAAAAACTCAACAAGGTTGCAAATCGTGAGCAAGCTCTTGTGTTCATGGCTGCATTCTGCTATACGTGTTTCAAAATATTTTTTATTACATTTGAGCGGTATCGGCAAATTTAGAAATATATAATTTTTTTTTAGCTATTGGATAGGACCGAATTGAATTTTAAAATACTGTATAACTCGTTCGCAAACCGACCTTTTTTGGACAAAATCTAGGGGGAAAAGTTGGGGGGAGGGGTCAGTTTACGAGCGGGTCATTAACGTATTTCTGCAAGGATATTGAATATCGGTGATGTTATTGTAGTAAGATCATCAAGTTCCTTTTCTACTTTCGAAAAGATTAGACTACTCTACCAGAAGCTATAATATATTGTGAAACATCTGCACTTACCTAAGTTAATCAGTTTATTTATTTTTGTGAACGTTTTAATAAATTGTTTTACACATTTGTTTTTCAACAACGAATTTTAATGTTCGGGCTTTCGTCACTGTTTACCATATAATTTTTTTTTAAATACTAGTAACTCTTGCCTAACAAAGAGCTTAAAAACGAAGATAGGCAGTAAAAAGTAAACAATCATAATGATCGATTTAGCTTGTAGTTAAAAAAAATTACCATTTGTTTAATCTGCCCTATTTTTTTTTGGGGGGGGGGTCGGCTTGCGAGAGGGTTATACACTTTTTATACTTTTCTCTTCCAAAACTATGGGGACGGGGGTCGGCTTATGAATGAACGGGCTATAGAACGAGTATATAAGGTAATTATCTTCATCTTTTGCATTTATTAACAGAAATTTATGGGGAAGTTTTAAGAATATTCTTCTTTTGTCATCCAAGTTAAAATATAAATAATTAAAAACGAATATTAAGCTTGATTATATCAATAGTGCCCCAAATTGGAACGAGGATCTTATTTATTTAAAATAGTTATAATTAATATAACATTGGTGATTTTTTAAAAAGATATCATTTAAATTTTAGATTTCCTCTTTGCTGCATTAAACTTTAAAAAACAATTAAACGAGATTTCTTTACTATGTAAATGTTGAACACAGTTTCAATAAATTATGATTGTTATAGATGGTATTTTTATTTTACATTTGTTACTTTTAATAAGTTTTTTTAAAAATAAAAGTATACGATTTATTAAGTAAGCTTGATTTATAGATTAACCCATTTTAAACGTAATATTTTGACGTTTACTCAGCATCTAACCACTAGGCAATGCTTTAACTCTAATATATGTTTCTCTAGACCTCATCCTATTTTCCTAATATAGATCTCTTGTAAATGGCTATGTACTCGTAAACAACAAAAAACTTTAGCTATACACGCTAAAAATAATTCTTTGCAATTAAAGAACAGCGTAAATAACATTAAAATAGTCTGAGGGGATGCTAATTGTGTGACAAGCCTCCTCGAAATAATTGTCCGCCAATTTACGTACTCATTTAGCTCTTCCTTAGAATTTAATATTAATTATCTCTCTACCATGGGGACATAAATAAATATACACGAAATTATATTTACCTCGAAGTAAAAAATAATATATTTTTAAATATTAAAAAGCAACACAAACATATGCTTTATCAAACGGAACCAATGAGAACAATAATTTAGATGAAATCATACTTGAATTCTTCCTGAAATTAAAAAGGTTTGCCATAGAAACGGAACAACATTATCAAATTCTTTCACTGTATTACATTTTCCTGTATTATTTTCTTTCATGTCGGCTCAGTTGGCTTTGTGAAAATCAGAAGATTACTCAAAGGTAAGACCAAGTTATTAGTGACCAAAAGTTTCTTCAGATGTGTCATCTGCTGCGGGGCAGCAGCTCAGCAGACCGGCAGTTAGATTAAATACAATTCAAGATTATAAAACATAAATATTTAAAAGAAAAACTTTAAAAAACTAAGTTTTTGACTATAAATCCTTTATTTACGAGACATAACTAAAAGTCTGTTCATTATAATACGCATCGCACGACAATCCAAAAATTCAAAATTTTAATTATCTGTGGTATATAAAGGATTTATCGTTTAAAAAAAAACTACTACAGTCTGTCTGCTTAATTTCAGCTCGATTTGATCACGGGAAAAGGGTTATAAAACGTGTTTAATATAATGCGCCACGCGCGACAGATTACAATAAACATTTACAGATCGGGAATATATTTTTAAAAAGTATCTTCAATATAATACGCACCGCACCGCACGACAGGAATATATTAAAAAGGCTGTTCAATATAATACGCACCGCGACAGTCTAGCACACAAATTAACATGCTACATAGAGATAAATAGAGATGATCTAAAAATTCATTAATTTCATTACAGTACACATGATCGATGTGAAATTTTTATAGATCATTGTTATTGTCACCACGAATTTGCCTGAAAACTTTCAGCTCGCTAGCATACGGGGAAATGGGATAAAAATCGAATCGAAAGTTATTTCGGCAAACAACCAGACGCAACGAGTAAATATAAAGGATTTAAAAAAAACAACAACACATTAACAGTTATAAATCAATTTGAAGGTTACAGATTAAATGATAGTTGATGAAATCAGGAAATGACCCACACAACTTAAATTCTGAGAAAAAAATATGTTTTGTAATGAACATTTTTATAACAGGATCGAGATTTAGTTTAAATTTCTAGACCGTTTGAAATTTCGTATTTTGCTTTTCATGCTCAATTCCTTTTTCAAAAAAAAATGTTTTTGTAGTTGTTGTACACTAATTTGAAAATAGATCTTTGAGCGTCAGGAGTTTTCAACCTTTCATCTACCGATTTTTATTACTGAAATAATAATTTGAAATATTGCTTCTGTCAAAAAAATGCGGATTAAAATGATTGTTTTTACATAAATTCTGGATTTATTGGCACAATTTTTTGCGTACGAGACACCTGAAAAGTAGCATGCAATGCAATTGTATCCTAATTTATTTTTAAAGAAATTTTTAAAAAATTAACATAAATCAATTTAGATCATTTTAGAACCAAATATAACATCCATAGGCATGTATTTTATGGTCATGTAAATGATTTAAAAAAAAATAATATGGCAAATTATGAATAGAAAAAACAATTTTAAAGGGAGATTCACACTTACTAACATTGTTACACACAAACTGTCTAAAAATAATGAGTACATTTATTTTTTATTAAAACATTATTTATTAACGTTTTTAATGGGTTCCTTGTGTTTTCAAAGCTGAAAAGGCAATCTACCTTTGTTAACAAATTTAACTATTTGTCTTATACAGATACGTTTTCATATACGAATGTTTCAATCTCATCAACATTTTCTCTATCAACAGATACGAAAGCCTTGAGAACAAACAAGACGGGAAATTACCGATCTTTAAAGTGATATTATAATGCAGCAGAATTTTTTCGTTTTTTAAAAAAAAATGTATTATTGTCAAGAACACCTTAATCAACTCTATTTTAACGAGTGTATTACCCGTCAAAAATGACGGAAGTTTTCAAAATGGATATATTTCAGTTTTTGTAATTGTACCTTTTGCTTGAAAGCTTCATAGTAAATAAACCGAAAATGTAGAGACCAAGAGAGAAAAGTTAAATCTCTTTTCTATATTGAACAATTTTATGCGGACGTTTGAAAATGTTTTTTTTTATATATATTTTTTTTTAAAAGTATTTTTTTTTAATTTTATTTTCAAGGCTATTTTTTTAGAAGTGCGCTTTCTAAAATCTAGCGTTACGAACGGACATAGCAGAGTATATATTTTGATTATATATACGAATATATGTGTTATGAGAAAATCTCCAAGCTTAGGCTTCGCATTATATAAGCTTGCATGAATAATAATGATATATTCAGGATATTAGTAAATGCATAGTGAATTACACACAGCATAAGGTGATACTACAGCAAAGTAGTTTGAAGTTCGAAGTATTAACAAATATTGCTGAGGAGTCAGCCGGACGTTAACTTGCGGCATTGAATAGTGAGCACCAATTATGAGTGCACCAATAATACAGTACAGAGCGGTAAAAATGAATTATGTGACTGTAATGTGATCCACATCAAGGACATCTATGATTTGAAGCTGTTTAAGCTTCATTTGATGATTATTACTTGTCAGTTTATTCGCCCATTTGTCCATTCATTATTACCACAACATTATCAAAACATGTAAAAAATAAAATGTAATTTTTTTTACACATGTTAATAAAAAAGAGCGATTCATTTTGCATGAAACGTAGTAAGCAAAGTTTGTCACAGGATAACAGAAAAGATTAAATTATCAACTGTTAATCATATTTACAATTTAATATTAACATTCACATAAACGTTTTTATTATTGTCAAGTCAGCACCTTTTCCAGATCTATTATGACTTGTCAGTTTATGCGCCCATTAGTTCATACATTATTACGTTTACATTATCAAAAACATGTAAATAAAAAACTGTAACTATTTACAAATATGAATAACAAAGAACTATTTATTTTGCATGAAACCTTTGAAGTAATATGTTAAAAGAAAATATTAAAGTATCAACAGGTAATCGTATATAAAATTTTATATAAAACGTTTTAGGAATTCTAATAACATTTTCATTATTGTCAAGTCAGCACCCCTTCAAGTTCTATATTAAAAGCAAATTTTTTTTATTCCAAATTAGTCTACGACGAATTAAAATGTTACATGTAAATAACAATAAAAAAAACTATTGCGGGGAGGAGTCCGATTTTTAAATATGTTATTTTCTTAAACATACAAATATGCAATCTCAAAGTGTATAAAAGAAAAAACAATCGCTAAACTGAAGCATAAGTTGGCAAATTTCATTTGCAGTAATAAATAATTGCTTTGTAGGTCAAAACGTATCGAAACTTGACAACCAAACGCCCACCAATTGTAAATTTCATAAACCGAAAAACGAATGTTATATATTAATATAGAAAATTAAATTTATAATTACGTGCGTAATATTGACATGGACACAAACACAAAAACGGACATTTAATACAAAATAATAATAATAATATTAATCAAATAAAACATGGCCCTTTTTACTTCGTTCCCTTCCCACATTAATAAAAGCTCAAATAATGACGTCACGTCACAATATTTTATGGCTAGAAACACATTTTGTTAATCTCGAATGCAACATTTTTACTCCTAAATTTTCATTATTTTTTTGGAGTTACCTCGCATAGCGTCACGGACAGACACTTCAGACGTGACATTGCAAATTATATATATTTAATAATTGGTAAGACGGTATTAAAAATTATTTTTAAAAATTTCAGTAACTGCAGAAAAAGCCAAATAAATTTTATATTAAAAATTATTTTAGAAAATAGTGATTCCATGTCCTAATTTTAAATCTACATCTCGTTCCTCAAGGAAATAGAATATGTCTTTTGAGTCGTTCAACTTGTTCTAAAAATATTGACATAGCCTAATGTATTTTAAAAAAATAATAAATTAAGAAATATTTGGATTCAGCCCAAAAACTCATTCAAATTGTAAGATCCGTATTTGCATAGGCGTCCCGAGGGGTCGGGGAGTATATGTCCTCCGGTGCCTAGGTACAGGGGTGCCAAAATGAGACTAATGACGTCACATTATAATAAGTAAACAAGGGCAGTACATGAAATAAAATGGGGTAGTTTGCTATTTTAATAGTTTGTCACATGGCGTAATATATTCTATCTGCGCTCCTGTGTACTTGCCTATTTTCCTGCGTTAAAATACGGTAACAGGGGATTCTAAGTACAAAAACAAACGGAAGTGGGGAGAAATGGCTTAATCGGAAATCGATAGCTCTTATTACAAACCATCTAACCAATTGTTCGAAGATACCATTATAAAATATGTTGAAGGGATTCGAAAGGATAACACAAGCGTATCAAGGACGAATCTCTTTCAGAATCCAGACTTCAGATTCAAGTCAGAAACAAAAGACAGACACCAACAGATTACGGGGAACTCCCTCTTATTAACAGAATTTACAAGATCAATCGAAGAGGACGCAGGGAATAGGGAGGGTTGGGGTAGGGTAGGAAAAGATAAAACACCTCAACTAACCTTAATGTCCTGACGGACCGAGGACTGCTCACGCCTTGGGCCGGACCAGTATGGCTGAGCCCATGCGGGTTCAAATGATGTAGGGGAGAGGAAGAGCTTTTAATGTTTATTTTTTTTAATTGAAAAAAATCAGGACATGAGGGTTGTAAAGAAGAATCATTTCGCCTAACCACCCCGCCCTTACCTGATCACAGACTGGTTTTTAAGGCCCCCATTAGATCAGTTGTTAAAGCCTCTGTTAATTTAAAGGTATTTTTTATTCGGCGAAGTTAAATCAAGAGATTGTAATTGCTATTTCGTATTAAATTCCTGAAACATGGGGGTAGCCTTTAAATTTAAAAAAAAATTACAATACAACGCTGTAATTATGTGCTTTTGTATATACACCTCAAGTATTTTTTTTAGTAACGTCAAAAAAATGATTGGAATTATAGAGGCATAATTTAAGTTTTTAGTTCAATAATATATTTTTAAATTTAAATACATATTTTCCAATGAGTTATATCTTGACAAAAAGTTTGACAAACCTAGAAAAAAAATGTAGAGTGATTTATCTCTAAGAGGAAGTTATGCGTTCTTGAAAAATATCATTGATATTTTTAGCAATGTAATATATAAAGATGAAAGTTTGTTTGTTTGTTTGTTACAAATAGAATTCCACACCGTTGGACCTAGGGTGCTGAAATTTTGCATGGGACCCTCAATTGACCCGGGACAGGTCATAGGCTATTTTAAATCCCAGTTGACCACCCGAAGGGTAAGGGGGCCCATTATGTTGCTTTTTTGCTTATATGAGCTATAAAAGGATTAGGTTGAGCGTTAGCCGTTAGCTACTGTGTAAATGAATGATTCTTGACCAAACTTGGTATATAAGTACGTAAGAGTCTTTATTAAAATAATGCTGTGCTCTGAACTCATAATGTTCAATTCTTCGGGGCCGCAGGCACCAAATGTCTAAATAGATTTTATCCCCTATTTAATTTTATAAGATCTTGAGAAATAAAGATATTAATTTCATTTATTCTTATTAGAAAAATAAACATTTTTATTTAATTCACACTTCTTAGCATCAATAAACAGAATAGTAAATCAAGGTGTCCCTGGGTAGGGTTAGGTTACCCTAGGGGTGGTCACCTGGGGTTGAAACATAGCCTATGGCCTGTCCCGGGTCAAATGAGGGTCCCATGCAAAATTTCAGCACCCTAGGTCCAACGATGTGGAATTCTATTCTTTTTTTCAAAGTCTGTTTACTATTTCTTAAATCATGCAACGCCGGGTACCCCAGCTAGTCTCTCATAAAAAAATAACAGCTCGGGTAACATGCTCTAGGTCAAGAATAAATCAATGCTGGGAAAGAAGCCTCTGATATACATTCGCCTGTGATGTCACGTGAGTTGGTCGGGGACGGCAGGGCAAGTCATTGGCCTTGAGATAACGAAGTCTTAACTAACCTTAAAATGAACAGGAGCGCCCTAACGTTGAACAGGGCGATATGTAGTGCTTTGTCAAGTCGCCATACATCAAAGGGCTGATATGACAAAAGAAACCTGAATCGGCAGATGACCTTATTGGACTGGATCCTTAAATCAATAAATTACACCGATGTCTGACAATAAATAGACTGAATGCCTAAGTGAAGTGCCGCGGTGGCCGAATGGCAGCGCGCGCCGCTGGCGAACCGAGAGTCACGTTTTCGAGTCTCGTTGAAGGCAGGGCCATGTTCCCGTAGCTGTGGAACGACCCTGAGTCAACCCAGCTCCGAATGGGTACTTGACATCAGTTTGGGAAGTAAAGGTGGCTGGGCATTGTGCTAGCCACACAACCACCTCGTTTGCCACCTAGGCTAGCATTGCCTGAAAGGGGAATATTACTTTACTTTACCTAGTGCGAATAAACCTTTTATGACATCAATAAACCGATATCTGACATCAATAACCGATATCTGATATTAATAAACCCATATCTAACATAATAAATCGTTGATCAGTTGATCACAACATTAAACAGTTACCCCGCATTAGTAACACATAATTCGACATTATTAGCATTCTCTATTTTGCCATCAATCGAGTGGTATCTGACATTTCATAATTCAGTTAATTGAATCAATAAAACTGTATGGGGATTTTACATAGCAGCATCCCGAATCTTCGATCTGATATTTTTGAAGAAAAAACTGACTAAAATGAGTTTTGAAATTACAATTTACTGTTGTTGTTTTATTTTAATGTTAGGTTTTTTATATAATGGATGATCTATGAAGATGCTTTTAGAAGATACATTGAAAATTTACTATAGCAGTTTGTTTCGGTTGTCTAGAATTAAACAAATGCTTTCTTTAAAAAAAAACAATGGAAATTACCGTTTAGGATTCATCAGGAATAAGTTTCCAGGAGCAATCTGGTCTATACTCTTGTAACGATGGCTTTAGGACTGCTGCCGAACTGAACGTGTGATAATATTTTAACCACTGTCGTGTATGATAATGATACAGTGGTTAAAAAACATACTGTGCGCTAAACGTTCTTGTTTACTTGGAGTACCGGCCGACCAGCTAAGTTATTTTTTATATCCGACGCTTTTATAACGTTTTTAAGGAATAACATACACAATACACTAACACATTGTGTAATGAAAACAATAAATTACAGCATTATTACTAAATTAATACAACAGTAAACGTTTCGGCTAACGTTTTCATCAGTACAATCAACATAAAGTATGTAATTACATAAGTAATAAAATTATTTTTTAAATTCTTAAGACATACTATATCATAAAATAATATGTAAAATAAAAAGAAAGGAAACAAAATCAAATAAAGAATGAATGAATATGACGATTACTCTGGCAAACGATGCTTGTGTTCATGACACTTGTTGGAAGCTGCTTTGTATCGGCCCTAGAGAGAGGTTGATTTAGATTTGTACCATATACTTGAAAAGAACTTCGTTACATTCTTTTACGGATAACATGGATGAATATATTGCCCGCTTATTTTTACGTATTAAAACATTACAGTTAAATGGACTTGTTTTTATTATTTTAATCACATCTTATTCGTTAACATTACAAGTGTTACTTGTCAAATATTAAGATTAAAACAACACTTATGTTTGTTTGTTTCGGAAACAGCTGGTATCGATATCCCACAACTAAAATCACTACTTGAACTTACAACACGACACTAGTAACCTTTTGTAACGACACATTCAGGACACAAGTTTCACGAACCCCTCAATGTGTGTTATTTGAGTGAAGCAGCTTGGTAAACAAATAATTTTAAATAAAACAAACCCGTAAAAACAAAGTTTTTGACTATAAATCCCTTATATATGAGACATAACTAAAAGTATTGATTATGTTCAAACGCGACATACATTTACAGACTGAATCTGTATATAACTCCCCTTTGATTTATAACCCGGGGGGGGGGAGAGGGGAAAGGTCTGGTCACCGATCGCTGGACCGAGCTCAGCGTGACACGTAAAATGTTAACAAAAGCACGCCGGTACATGGACGGGTGGCGTCAACAAGCGAACTGAATGTCACGTGCAAAAAAAACAATAACAAACAGTGAAATTGAATTACATACGTTGTACAGAGATAAATTAAAAATGCATTAATCTAATAACTGTACGTTCGATCGATCTGAATTTTTGACACGATGCATTGGTAGGTGACGCGGGTCCGTGTACAAAATTTCAGGTCGATGGCATGACGGGAAGTGGGTCATGTTTTACTTCTGTTTTTTCGCGGTGCCCGCCCAAGACAGACAGAGAGACAGAGACGGCGGTGAAGTTAATATAAGGTATTTAAAAAACAATAACAAACCGTGAATTTGAATTACATATGCCGTTGAGATAAAAAAATTGCATTAATTTAAATACGGTACGTTCGATCGATCTGAAATTTTGATACGATGCATTGTTATTTGACACAAGTCTATGTGCCAAATTTCAGCTCCATGGCATCACTGGAAGTGGGTAATTTTATACTTTTGTTTTTCCGCCTGACCAAGACAGAGAGACAGACAAGATTTCGAAGTTAATATAAAGTATTTAAAAATGCAGCTCTTATGTTTTTCAAGATCCTATGTGCAAGCAGAGACATTCGCTATGAAACTGTACTTTTATTTGTATTGTCAGGCATCAGAATTTTTTTTCACTCAAAAATCGTAAATTTTTATTTTAAAATACAATTTTATATTGTTCACCTATTCAAACAAAAATGTTTGTTGATTGGGGAAGCTGAAATAAATAATGTCATCAATAATCTTGTCAAACCACCTCCTTATAGGACAATATCATTCTCGCACTTGCTGACCTTCTCTTGAAATCTCTGCACTCATAATACATTTTAATGTAAAGCATTAAAAAATGATTTTTTAAAAAGAAGTGAGCTAAGTTATTTAAAAAATATTTATTTGACATAAATTTATATTTTTATTTACGTTTTTTGTTTCAAATCTAAATTTTATTCCAAGTTGTTACACTCTTTAACAATTCATAAGTAATTTTATTTGAATAAATGTTAATACATATATATTTTCTTTTGAACAATGAGGAATATTTTTTCACCATGGAACGCATTATCGTATTTTACATTGATTTTTATGGGAAAAATTGTTTCGTTTAACGAGTAAGACTCTGGAACCAATTCAACTCGTTATGAGAAGTTCTATGTTAAATTAACGGCTCGGATTAAAATTGCAGAGTTTGTTAACCTGACCTTGAATGATGTCAGGCTAGTTGGAAATGATATGTACTCACGTACCTTGAAGTCAAATCTCTTGCATCTACGCAATCAGTCAAACATTGTCACAAACTGTCACATCTGTAGCTTACTGTGCGTCGAAACTGAGAGGCTGTAAGCAAGACGCGCAGATGTTCACGATTGGGTCGACGACTAGGAGGGCGTCTTTATCTACTTACGTAAGCTTGTATGCGTTGTAATATGTAGGTAATATGCACTCACATAACTTGAAATCATTGACCACAACACAATCTCTTACAGTGTCACAACCTTTAACAAACTTAATTGTAAGTAGTGAGAGGCTTCACACGTGTATAGTTCGAAAGAGGTATAAGAGTGATTGTTAAGCTACCTACATGAACTTGTACGTTGTTTTTATTGTTGCTATAATGCTTTCATGCCGTCCATCTGTACCAACTGTACATTATTGTAATCATTTTTTTTTATTGTGCAATGTAAGTGGATCATGTGAGTTTTTACCTTAGGCGAAACAAATTAAATGTCTAGCAGAAACAAAATGTCATCAGTTATATTTTATCAATAATGTTTATTGTTGTCTGTGATATTGTAGTGAACCTTGCTGGTAGCGGTTGTGTGGAACCCTGGTACTCGTGGGGAGTATAATCTGCTTTCACTCGTTTCGTTTAATCTAGCCACAGTTTACTCTCGTACTCAAACACCAAAACTCCAAGACTGCAGTCAGTGTACACTAATTATTTCACTTTATTGATTCACTGGTTTCATTTCCACGTGACACTAATCTAATTCACTTTCTCTTACCTCAAGTGTCCTAAGTACACTTGCAATCTACCCGTGTCCGTTGTTGGTCACGCCCTTTAACCAACTCGGTGTCTCCCTGTTCTCTGCTTGTACTCCCCAGTCCTATATACCTCAACTCTCCACCCCCAAAATCTATCCCCTGTAAGTTCGTCAAACAGTCCATCAATCCTGGTTCAGCCCCCTAGATTAAGACTTGTTCGGGGGGTGGGGGGTGGTCGGTATGACCTAATAGTGTCTATGGAAACCCCCACTACTCTTTATGCTAATATTTATCTGGCAGTGGCTCCCTCTTCTTTCCCTAATCCAACCAACCGTGGTTTCACCCTTGGTCAGCTCCTCCAGCGGCTGTTCTTTGATCTAAAGACCCGTGGTAAGTTCGTAGATCTGGCACCTCTCATTCACCTCCATCTATCCAAGTTACCGCCTTTAACACCTCTGCTCAGTTCAGTCGCTGGTCAGTCCCCCACATCAAAGACCTGCTGTGTCTACCTCGCGGCCTCCGCTCGTGGTGGTCAGTCTTTGAATGCTAATTACCCTAAACCGCCGCCCCTAATTCTCCATATTAAACAATGGCTTCACTCTGTTATTAATTTTTAATAATATTTTACACAATAGTGTTTATCATTTTTGGAGATACAGGTGGGTGGGAAATGTGTCATTTTGAGCGGTTATGCAACATGTAGTTACATTTCCCAGATTTATTGTATATCCAGCCGTTTCTTATATTCATCATCATCATCAGTCCCGTGACCGTTGCGGTCGTTAGGGGACGCGCATGGACACATCAACAAATAACGATTTCCACATATGCCTATTTTAAGCGGTGACCAATAATTTATGCAATTTCATCCCTGTCCATTCCTTTATGTTGTCCAGCCAGCTTTTCCGTTGTCGATCTCTTCGCCGGCCCCCTTATACAGTGCCTTGAAGGATAATTTTTGTCAGGGTATCATGTCGCAGTACATGACCGAACCATGCCATCTTACGTCTCTTAATGCTGTTATGATGGTTTCTTGGTGACCCGCAATAGAGTTTATTCTGTTCCAGACATATTCATTGGTCTTATGTTCTAAACATGAGATCTGGAGAATTTTCCTATGCATTTATTTTCAAATGCCCGCAGTTTGCTTTCAGTGGCTGCCATTAGTGTCCAGGTATCACATCCGTAAAGGACAATGGTTTTAACTTATATTACTTTTTCTTAAATTTAGATGTGTGGGTCATGTTTTTAAATTAGGCGGTAATTCTCTTACTTTAAATTAAGTTCATTTGTAGTTTCACAACAAATATTTTAAGACGACAAATAAAAGAAAGGTTGAGAAATACGTGTTTTTAATGAGATTCTAGGATATATAAGATTCTACAATTCTGTTTGTTTTTTCATAATGCAAATTTGCTTTTGAAAAAACAAAACAATATAACTCTATGAGAATTGAAAAAAAAGTTAGCAAATTGATGAGTTCCAAAACTAAGTTTTGCTAACGACTAGTTAGTTATTATAATTAAACATCATTAGACATAAGAATTTGTGACAGTACGGGAACCTTCACAAAGACGATATCTTAAATATTTTTTTCTTTGCATAAATGATAACATCGAAATAAACAACCATATATTGCCCGTTAATATTGAACAAAATTAATAGGTAGATTCATCAAATTAACTTAATAGATCACCTTCGTTAAATCGAGAACGTAGAACGAAATGGAAATAAACCCTTAAAATGTGTCACTCTTAGTTACACGAGACCTGACTTAAGGAAAAACTGTTCTAATGATTTTCTTTTTCAATAAATATATATATATTTTTAGGGGTGTTAACCATTAATTTAAATTTAATCGTTAACTTTTGAAAAATTAACGATTAATTAATCTTGAATTTCGATTAAAGACAAAATTTGAAATCTATGGTGTCATAAGTAACATCTATTAAAATACTAGTCGAAAATCGATATAACACTGGAATGTATTCTTTTTATGACATCTTTAAACCAAATATGCAAAAAGGCAAGTGTATTGACATTATTTGGTTCAAGTAATAGCGGTCTAATTGACAATATAACCAGCAGAGCTGAACAATCGTTCACATAGCTTTAGATTGTCTCAGCTGAGGTTTCTGATACTGTAGTTGATTTTTGGTTAGCAGGTGATATTTAAGCGAAGTGTTAGAACCAGGGTAGCAATGTTCCCTTTAAGCTGCGCGGCTGTGCAGGTATTTGACCGACGCCACGCAGTAGTTTAGAATCACAGCGCAGCAAATTTTGTAAAATATTGTACAAAATATGGACGTTGTGCAACTTTGCACACGAGTTTTTTTTTAAACTTTGCACACGGATCAATGAAGCTTAGACCTAAAGGGAACATTGCAGGGTAGGCAAACGAATTATTCAAAATGGACACAATAACCTTTATCAACATTTTGAACATTTATGTCAGTCAATAGTTTAACACCAAATTGTTGGTGTAATCTTCCGGAAATTAGTTTATATTTATCGGCCAATTTTTTTTTACTTTTTGACTTCCAGTACATTTATAAGTGGTGGGTCGATTTTTCGAAAAAAAAATTGATAATCGTTAAAAAGTTTTAACGATTAATCGAGAAATTAATCGTTAATTTCCGCAGCCCTAATTTTTTAAAAAAGTCCTTGCATTAAAAGAGATGATGAAATTCCTTATTTCCTATTTCAAAAGCCACACTGGACGAGTTTATCGAAAAGCCCACGTCTCGTGTCTTTTATTAAACTCCATTTTCGTCAAACATTCTGACATGTTAACTCGGAACTGCCAACCACTTTGTGGGAAGAACTTGAGTAATGTATGTGATGCTACATTTGTTCCAGACAGAATGATTGTTTATAAGAATGAGAATAGGCACACTGACCCTGACCCCAATCTCGCCAAATAATAAGTTCATATAATATGTATTACTTAAGAAATGCCGATAGCAATTTATATGAGAACATATGTGCATAACGAATTAGATAAACATTGCGTGAGTATCGGACATAACATATATATTTTAATAGATCTCATCTAAATTCATATTTCTCTAGGCAACATGGCGTTTTAACAGAGAGTAGGTCTCTAAAAAATAAACTCAAAATATAACAGAAAAAAAATCCCTCTAACTACTTACTTGATTGTTGATTCCTTTCTTTGTTTTGAATTAAATATTGTTGTAGAACATCTTCAATGTAATGAGTAATTTAAAAACTTTAAACAGTTCACTTGCGTAAAAAAAATTATTTTTAAAAACCCTTTACATTTGTCTATCAAACGTAGGTTGGGATACTAATAAATATCTGTTGCTTGAATGCAATTCTTGAGAAGTAACTTTCGATAGAAGGCCTGCGCGTTTCCGCCATTATTGTTCTGGTGCCAGTGAGATGTTTACCTAAATAAAAAAATTCCTTTTATTATTGGTACAGTAGATTCTCGGAATTGTGCATGCTTTTTATAAATTAACTAGCTTGAGCTGCGGCGCCCCCTTTTTTAAAGCCCACCTAACTTGTCCTTTTTCAAGCTGGGAGATTGGTTCAAGACCACTGTTGGTGTCAGACAAGGATGTTTACTTTCCCCCATCCTCTTCAACCTCTTCCTTGAGAGGATCATGACAGATGTGCTAGAAGACCGTATCGGAACAGTCAGCATCGGAGGGAGAAATATAACCAACCTACGCTTCGCCGATGACATTGACGGCCTAGCTGGTAGTGAGGACGAACTAAAAGAATTCCTCGCAAAGGTAGAGAAAACAGCAAAGGCGTATGGCATGGAAATCAATGCAGAAAAGATCAAGGTCGTGGCAAATAGTAAATTCACAAGTGAGATTCGGATAAACGGGCAAAAACTCGAAGAAGTCTCCACCTTCAAATATCTAGGGGCCATAATATCCGACGAAGGCTCAAAGCCAGAAATTCTTGCCAGAGTAGCCCAAAAATGGCAGCATTGAGTAAATTAAAGTACATCTGGCAAAGCAAGAAGCTCTCCCTGAGATCAAAGATCCGGCTAATGCGCTCTCTGGCGATGTCGGTCTTTTTGTATGGTTGTGAGGCTTGGATGCTCACTGCAGACCTCCAAAGAAAGAAGAATCAATGCGCTAGAGATGAGATGTTTCAGAAAGATATTGAACATCTCCTACACAGCGCACATCACAAACGAATCGGTCCGCAGCACAATAAGTACTGTCATTGGCCCCTACGAGGACCTACTCACATCAATTAAGAAGAGGAAATTACGATGGTACGGACACGTGACAAGAACTGGAGGTCTCGCAAAAACTATATTGCAAGGCACAGTCCAGGGAGGAAGGAAAAGAGGCACACAAAAGAAGAGATGGGAGGACGATATCAAAGAGTGGATGGGCCTGTCATTCAGCGACTCTCAAAGGGCAGGACAGGACCGGGACAAATGGCGTGTGTTAGTGAGCAGTTCACGATGGTGCCCCAACGACCCAACAACGCGTTAAGGGATAGTTCAAGTTCAACTTGTCCTTGTATGATAAATACGTAATATTAAACTTTCTCAAATGTACACAAAGTATTTTATAATAGGGTTTTTTTGGTCAAAAGTCCAAGTAACTTATCCTTGTATGATAAATACGAAATATTCCTGAAATGTACACAAAGTATGAATATAATATTTTTTACAGTGCTAATCACCACACGATTTTTAAAGTAATTTTAGAAAGCAGCGCACTAAATTACTGCACCAAAGAAATTACTCTTTGAGTCAGTCAGCACTGTGTACAAATCAAATGCTGACGTCATAGGTTCGTTTGTTGTTTGGTTAATGTTAATCTGGAAACCAAAAGAATTATGATTTAGCGTTAGGCCACAATCAGCCATAATTGAGCGTAAATATATATATGATTAATTATTAACATTTTATATCTTTTTATCATTTTATTATTATTACTAGCAACAAAGTCCGTCCAATGATGGGAATAAGTGCAGGGTGACCTGTGAAGTTCATTGTAGGACATCACATTCTCCACATCAAATGACTCCAAAATGAAAATGAAACCTACCACACAAACCCATAAAATTACCCATAAAAAATCTAATAATAATAATAATCAAAACATTCTCAAAACACTAATAGTTAATTTCCAAAGCTTAAAAAATAAAATTCCAGATTTAGAACTACTTATAAAAACAGAAGAACCAGACATAATTGCTGGTTCTGAAACTTGGTTGAACCCCAACATATATAACTCTGAGATTTTAAACACCAATTATAATATTTTTAGGAAAGACAGACCAGACAATTATGGAGGAGTGCTACTTGCAATTAAATCAAATATCATAGCTGAAGAAATTACAACACAGCCAAATTTTAATAGAGAGTCTATTTATTGTAAAATAATTACACCAAACTCATCCTCACTTATTGTAGGCAGTATATATAGACCTCCGAATACAAACCTAGAATACATGAACAATCTTTGTAGTCAATTAACTTTCATAAAAGAGAATAATAAAAATGCAGTTCTATGGATTATGGGGGACTTTAATCTTCCAGATATAAATTGGAAAAATTATACAATTGATAACCATCAAACTAACAAAGAAATTAATGAACACTTTTTAGACACTATAAACAACATAAACCTAGAACAGGTAGTAAAAACAGCAACAAGGAAAAATAAAACACTAGATTTATTCCTAACAAATAGACCAGGACTAGTGTTAGACTATAAAATAATTCCAGGACTGTCCGACCATGATATTGTTAGGGTCACCAATACAATAAAAACTAAAATTAATAAGATACCTAGAAGAATAATCTATCTTTGGAATAAATGTAATTCAATAAAACTACACCAATCAGCGGCTAACTTCCAACAAACTTTCCTAAGTAAATTTAACACAAATAGCCCAGTAGAAGAAATTTGGAAAGATATAAAAACAAATCTAAAAACTATAATGGATGAGAATGTTCCAACAAAACTAACATCAAATAAAATTAACAAATGCTGGTTCAATTCTAGATTGAAAAAGCTATGCAAACTAAAAGAGAACTTATTTAAGAAATATAAAGCTACCTATTCATATAGGATACACAAAAAATACTTAAAGATTAAACACTTGACACAAAAACTTAGTCGAAACCTCCAAAATGAGTATATAAACAATGTAATTACCAAAGATAACAATAAAAACTTATGGTCCTTTATCAAATTTAAAAAAATGGAACCTTCAGGAATAGCCACACTAAAAGGCTCAAATAATAAAACCTATAATGATAATGAAACTAAAGCTAATATCCTTAACACATATTTTGCATCATCTTTTTCTGCCTCAGGCGACAAGGAAGTTTTAATAAATTTAAATAAAATGGAGGAAATAGGTAACATAACTGTAGATGAGATAGGTATACATTCACTCCTAAAAAACTTAAAAATAAACAAAGCTACTGGCCCAGATGATTTGCCTGCAAGATTATTAAAAGAACTAAGCAATGAACTGTCCCCAATCCTTGTAGTTCTCTTTCAAGCCTCTCTAAACCAGAGTAAAGTGCCCCAGGATTGGAAATTAGCTAACGTAACTCCACTCTTTAAGAAAGGGGATAAATCAGACCCTGGTAATTACAGGCCTGTATCACTTACTAGTATCACCTGTAAATTACTAGAACACATAATATATAGTAGAATAGTTAATCACCTTGACAAATATAATGCCCTATGCCCACATCAACACGGCTTTAGAAAAAACAGATCATGTGAAACACAATTAATAGGATTAATATATGAACTATCAAAAGGCTTGGACAAAAATGATCAAATAGATAAAATATTACTAGACTTCTCAAAAGCATTTGACAAAGTTCACCACCTTAGTTTACTTAAAAAACTTAACTACTTTGGAATCTCAGGTTCCTTACATCACTGGATCCAAGACTTCCTTTTGGGCAGGGAGCAAACTGTAATAATTAATGTATCTAAATCTGCACCAATAAAGGTTAACTCAGGAGTTCCACAAGGAACTGTGCTAGGTCCCTTACTCTTTTTAATTTATATAAATGATTTACCCAACAACATTTCAACAGGTACAAAAGTTAGGTTATTTGCTGATGATTGTATAATCTATAGAACAATTAAATCAGAACAAGACAGCAAAATTTTACAAAAAGACTTAGATGAATTGATAAAATGGGAAACTAACTAGAGTATGTCTTTCCACCCAGAAAAGTGTCAACTGTTAAGAGTAACAAAGAAAAATAAACAAATAAATTCAAAATATTACATTCATGGAAAAGAACTGACCCAAACTAAAGATGCAAAATACTTAGGAGTCTTAATAAATGAGAAACTATCATGGAATCCCCATGTCAATGAAGTTATTAAAAAATCAAACAAAACCTTAGGCTTTATAAAAAGGAACCTTAACAAATGTAATAGAGATATAAAACTAAAATGCTACCTCACTTTGGTGAGACCTGTACTAGAATATGCATCTTCTGTATGGGACCCATCCACCATTGAAAACATTGATAAACTAGAACAAATTCAAAAAAGAGCTGCCAGATTCATTACTGGAGAATATTCGAAACTGACAAGAATAAAACCATTAGTTAAATCATTAAACCTTGAAACACTAGAGGATAGAAGAACCAAGAGCAAAGTAGTAATCATACATAAAGCTATTAATTCTAATTTAGAAATACAACACAAAGATAACTTAATACAACCCTCAGATAGACATAAGGATAAAAACACCTTTCTTATTCCGTATGCAAGAACAAACACATACAAGTTTTCCTTCTTCCCGTCCGGAATTCGGGCGTGGAATGGGTTGCCTGAAGAATCCAGGAAAACCAACATTTTATCAACATTTAAATCTCTAATAAAAATGCAGGACTAAACACAAACCATAGATAAGCGTAGGACGCAATAATCTTCTGTATAGAAGGAGCGTCTGTAAACAGATAAGATAAGATAAGAAACGTCAGCATTCGTCGTTTCAACCAGAGGCTTTTTCCAGAGACCCAATTTCCCACCCCCACCCTTTGGTCTGTCCAGAGACCCCTCCTCCTCCCCCACACCACCGTTTGTCCAAAGACCCTACCTCCCCCAGCACCGTGGTCTGTACAGAAACCCTACCTCCCCCCTACACCTCGGTCTTTCCAGAGACCCTACCTGCCCACCCCCACACCGCATTCTGTCCAGAGACCCTACCTTCTCCCACACCACCGTCTGTCCAGAGACCCTGCCCACCCCCACACCGCATTCTGTCCAGAGACCCTACCTTCTCCCACACCACCGTCTGTCCCGAGACAGTACCTCCCCACCACTGCGGTTTCTCGAGAGACCTTACCCCCCTCCACCCCGGTTTGTCGACAGATCCGCCATCTCGACCGGCCATACATGTCTATCACGTCAAATATTCTATAAATTATAGTTATATTAATAACCCGTAAAAACACATTTTTTGACTACAAATCCCAACGCGCACCGCTCAAAAAAAAGTCTTGGAAAAAATACTGCATAAAAAATAACTCGTTTTGAACGTCCGGTAAATTTTTTCAATATAGAAATGAGACTTAATTTTTCTCCGCTAGGGATTAGCTGTACGAGTTTGAGAGACCAATCAGCTATGGAGGCACGCACAGACAACTGCATTTTATTAATATAGAATTATTTATTAAAATTTAAAGTTAGAAAATTCATTGCCTTAGAAACTCTTCTTAAATGTATAGATTGCTTCACTTTTCTCAAAAGAAATACAACGTTTCAATTTTTTTTTAAACTTGACATTTTTAAAAATTCTTTACAAAATATAAAACTGTGTATTTATGTTTTGTTCTGTATGAGTACCTAACCATTTTACCGATTGCAATGAAACTTGAGTTATATTTATATGTGCAAACAATTCCGGTTAGTTTTGAACTTTACATGGATCGCCGTTTGTAGACAATAATGTAGTTTCTTTTTTAAATCCTTTATATTAACTCGTGGTGTCTGCGGCGGACCTTGCTTGCTTGCTTGCTTGCTTGTCGCCAAAACTTTTGATCGATTTTTAACCCACTTGCTCGCAAGATAGCGAGCTGAAATTTTGCAGGCAGTTTCGTACCGATGATAAAAACAATGTATCAAAATTTCAGATCGATCGCATGTACCGTAATTAAATTATTGATTTTTTAGATTATTTTATTTATTCCTATGTATCATGCTATTTTTTGAGATAGAGCGTCGCGGTGCGTATTATATTGAACAACCTTTCTGTCGCGCAATAAGGTGCGTATTTTATTGACAGCTCTTTTTATAAACATATTCCTGATCGGTGCGCATTATATTAAACATGTTTTACGACACAACTGCAATTTTGTATTTCTGGATGGTCTGGCGCTGCGTATTATAATGAACATTCTTTTAATTACTTCTCGTACATAAAGGATTTATAGTCAAAAACTTGGTTTTTTACGGGTTTTTCTTATTAAATCCTTTATATTAACTCGTGGTGTCTGCGGCGGACCTTACTTGCTTGCTTGCTTGCTTGTCGCCAAAACTTTTGATCGATTTTTAACCCACTTGCTCGCAAGATAGCGAGCTGAAATTTTGCAGGCAGTTTCGTACCGATGATAAAAACAATGTATCAAAATTTCAGATCGATCGCATGTACCGTAATTAAATTATTGATTTTTTAGATTATTTTATTATTCCTATGTATTATGCTATTTTTTGAGATAGAGCGTCGCGGTGCGTATTATATTGAACAACCTTTCTGTCGCGCAATAAGGTGCGTATTTTACTGACAACACTTTTTATAAACCTATTCCTGATCGGTGCGCATTATATTAAACACGTTTTACGACACAACTGCAATTTTGTATTTTTGGATGGTCTTGCGCTGCGTGTTATAATGAACATTCTTTTAGTTACGTCTCATACTTAAAGGATTTATAGTCAAAAACTTGGTTTTTTACGGGTTGTTTTTATTCCTATATTAATTTTGCGAATACAATACTAAACATTGGCTACCCGGTGGATCGGGTTTATTTAAAGCTCGCCTTGTGCCTGAAAAATTCATGAGCCTTATTGAAATACTTGAAGGAATGTGACTCAAATCTCCTATCTTATAATCCATGTTTTAAAAAATTGTGTGCATTCGTTCCACATTTGTATTTTGTAAACCATGAACTGATTTTTCTTGACAAAAGTTGACTTATTAAATTTTCATTATCCAGTCAAAAATCCTATTACGTTTTGTTACCATAATAAAACATTCCGAATGAGACTTGAAATCGCAATGGCATTGTTTGAAAATTATTTGACCTATATAAAATATATTGTTTTATCTGTAGATTGATCTAGATCACTATTAGTAAACATGCGTTTCATTACTCGTATTGAATACTGAAGGTACCTGACCTCTTTATTTCCAATACTTACCGGCGGTGAGAACAGACGTTATGGAAACCAGAACACGATCATCACCATCTGTTCAGTGAATATGGTATTGAGATCCAAACAGGGGTTATGATCCCAATGGGAAACGGGATGCTTAAAAAGTTATAATGAATGCGTTATTTGTAAACAAAATAATAATATTTTTTAAATTTTTGTTAATTAAAACAAGCATTTTTGAATGATCGAGGGTACAGAGGAAAGGAATGAAGAGACGATCATTCACGGATGCGCTCTACGAAATGGAATATTCAGTCCCCAAACCCGAACACATGGAACGAAAGCGACTAATTCCTGCTAGGGAATGCCTTGAAATACCTGAACTACGTATGGCACTGGCAAATGCGGCGGGGAGAAAAGCCAGCCCTGTACTGTGGAGCAGTTGCACGACGAAGCTCTGTAGACGTTAGAGGCTTATGACGACTGCGTGGTTTAAGTCTTCACAGCTCATGTTTCAAGTATGGAAGAAGTGGGTTCGGAGTGCTCATTTAATACCCACAGCCCGGACCAGACGGTGTCGAAAAAGAGAATTTCATGTATGATCAAGTTCCAAAAATTTGATGTTATCTAAATTGCTCTAGGGATTTTCATCCTAATCCTTTTATTGTAATATTGGGAAGATCATGCTCAAATAACATATGTATCATATGACTGCAGCCTGATGTATGTGGCTTGATGAATTTGTTCCCCTGCGTGTTTGGCCTGTTGTATGTGGCCTCTTAATGTGGTCAGCTCTGTGTGTCCTAATGTATGTAGCCAGTTGTATTATGTCTGCTGTATGTGGCCTAATGTATGTGGCCTAATGTATGTGGCCTGCTGTATATGGTCTAATGTATGTGGCCTGTTGTATGATACCTGCTGCATGTGGCCTGGTGTATGTGGCCTGCTGTATGTGGCCTGCTGTATGTGGCATAATGCATGTTGTCTGTTGTATGTCGCCTGTTGTATGCGGCTTGATAAATGTGATCTGCTGTATGTGGCCTTCTGTATGTGGCCTATTGTATGTGACCTGATGTATGTGGTCTTTTGTATGTTGCCTGCTGTATGTTGCCTGCTGTATGTTGCCTGCTGTATGTTGCCTGATGTATGTTGCAAGCTGTGTGTGACCTGATGTATGTGACCTGTTGTATGTGGTCTGCTTTTTGTGGCCTGCTAACACTTTGAAAACATTCTAATTGTATGTGTGAAATTACCGAACCAGAGAAAAAATGATATTATGTAACCAAAAGCTCATCAAGAAAAATAATTATAAAACACAATATCTCTCTTGGGGTGGCTTTACCTAACGTGTTATAAAAGATATTCACTAATATTGCAGACCAGTTAAAAGGCAACCCTCTCATCAGGTATCCTGGAGATGTTTCCCATTGGATAAAGCTTGAAGCAAAAGAAGAAGCAATGACAACACATGGGCTGCACAAGGAGCAGCCACTCGTAACACAGCAGTAGATAATAATAGAATACATATGTTAAATCGAATTATCAGTACTGTAATCTACAAAACGTAATGTAAAGTCAAGCCTCTGGGAAATTCAAAACTGTTATCAGATTCTAGTTACTGGGTTTAGGCGAAAAAGGGGTTTGGGGGGGGGGCGGGGGGTAAATTAATGTTGTACACAGAGACACAGGAACACCTGGTAATGTTACTCATAATTTTAATATATATATATATATATATATATATATATATATATATATATATATATATATATATATATATATATATAACGTTTCATTTTATGTCGATGCCAGAAAAGCACATTTAAGACAGCAAATGAAAACAAACATATGAATCATACTAAAAGACAGGCCTCTAGCTTACATTCGATGCTTAATAAATGGTTTTATCTTATGTTTAAAATTTGTATAGCAGAGTAGACATGAAAATATCATAACATTTTTCCAATTTCCTCAGGGCATTTTGGGTTGCGAGGTAAAGATTCTAGCCCAATTATTGATTCAATTTTTGTTAAAGACCCTGGTCTAAGAAAATAATGATGGAGCATCTTGTAAATATCGTATTGAGATTTGAACGCTTTAGGATATAATTATATATTTTTCTCGTATAGTTTTAGTGAACACATTTTGTTGTTTTTAAAATAATCAATTAATTTCTTAAATATAAATGTTCCCTTGAATGCATCCTTGTAAATAATTGAAAATTTATATGTGCGACCAATTATCTATCTGTGCGTATTTTGGCCAAAAGTTATACTTTTAAAACATATTTTAAAAAAACCAACACTTTCTACCCTTAATTGAACCAGCAAGAATACAATATTTAGAAATAACTTTTCCATAAAGGCGATTTGCGATAAGTAGCAACAGTTACGTCACCAGGTAGTGAAAATATAAATTTAACTTTTTTATTATACATGTACACAATTAGGCGCTTATGTTAGCAGTAAGATAAACATTTATTAAAAATTATAATAAAATTAATAGAGAAGATGACCATAAAAAGATAATAAACACGTTAGTAAAATAATAACAATAATTATTAAAATTATAATACAATGAAGAAAAGGGGCCTACGATTTTTATTTCAAACGTTAACAGGGATTCTTATACTATCCAAATATTTAAAACAATCGCCTTGCTTGAGACTCTCTCAACCATTATGAGATTCTCTGGTTTTTGAATGTATTTGCTACCACTCTTCGTTGTACGTATTTAATTGTTTATGATAATGTTCACGGTGTTATACATTAACACACTAGTGTTATTTATGCATTAGATGGGATGCTGCATAGTGTGAACTATTTAATGACACTGACACCGCTGGTCAAGTTTTGCGTACAACCTTAAGCTTAATGAATTCGCAGATTTCACCTCTCTATGGTTTGGTTAAAACCGATCTACTTGGTGCACAATTGTCAAAGAGGGCGTCATAGTGGCAGATGAGCGCAGGATGGAGGAGGCTACAGACAGAAGAGCTAGGAGAATGGACAAAACATTGGGAAGCAGAAAACTCGTGTGCAAAAGCTGTGGAAAAGTATGTCATCAAGGATAGGACTGCTCAGCCACACGAGGAAATGCAACCCAACACAACAGTGATGCACCATCCTCTCTCGAGGCAGATTGATGCCGATGATGATAGTTCGATTATATAATTGTTTGATTTTTTTTCTTTACTAGAATCGTTAATTCTTTAAGTGACATTAAGTTGTCAGTTGAATAACTCTTAATGTGTAGTATTGTTTAGTGCCCTATTGAAATAAACTTTTACATGTCAGATTAAGTCTTATATAAACAGCAAGCAGTGTCAGAAATAAAAGCATGCTATTCTCTTTAGGGGTCTAGCTTCACGCTCTTCTGACCCTGCTCATTGTTTTACTTTCAAACTGATAAAGCGGGCATCGCCATAAAGATAACTTTCCATGGTTGTTGGAACTGACCAGTCCAAATCCCCGACAAGCGTGGAGCATTCGGTCAACAGCTGCTCGAAAGTGGCGGTGGTCGAGTGGCAGCGCACTGGACTGTCGTACCGATGGTCACGGGTTCGAATCCGTGTGAAGGCAAGGGTTTGTTCCCGGGGCCTAGGGCGTCCCTGAGTCACCCCGCTCCGAATGGGTACCTAACTTGTAGTTAGGCGGCTGGGTAATGCATGGAACCCACAAAGCCGTGGCCTGTGAATGCTGCATCACTTGCCAACATATCATTTGTCATGGTTTGTGGACGCAACTATCTTCTGCATAGAAGAAGCGTCTGTATAGATAAGATAGAAGAAGAAGATAGAAGTCTACTCGTGTCAAACCTATGCAGGTAGCTTCGTGTGAGACTATCAGAACTAAAACATCCCGTCATATTTTATTTATTTGTCATAAAAGTATCTCTTAATTTTAGTTGCTTCGGCTTTGATATATTTTGTCTTCCAATCAAATTACTATTTTTAAAAAAATCTGGCAATTATATTTTAGCCCTTCTCTATGATATTATAATTCGCGTTTATCGTTATTGGATCTAAATATCTCGCATCTTTTAAGTAAGATGAACGGAACCTTGGGTAATAAGTAAATTTTTGAGCATCAGTGTGATATGGCATCAATATAAAAGGTGAAGATATCTTTACAAATAGTGAAGCACTGCGTTTACTCACCGAAAAGAACGTCAAATCTTCAGCTTCCTGGACTCGAGTTATTTGCTACGTTCCACTAGCGTGATAAACATTCAAAGGATTTGTTCCGATGCTTGTATTCTACAAACTTGTCGACACTTAAATCTCATAATGACAGGCACATCAACAAAAAAGTGTGATATGTAAGCAGCATTGGGAAAATAGCCAAGTGGCGGAATCTTTTTTTTTCAAACGACAACAGCTGTGAATGTGAGAGAGGTTCAGATGTTAACGCCTGTAAGTTAGTTAACGGGATCACATGAATGTGGGGCCTGTGGATAAACATGATACTTCGTGTTTTTTTTTCATGAGAGCCTACGATTAATGCTTTGATCATTTAGACCCTAGGTGTGCTTATGGTGTTCTGTAGAGATCACAGTTTATTGGATGCAAAGGGGCACTCCGCAACGTTATAAGAATCTGGTTGTGGATTAACTTTCTATACCTTCAAATGTCTTATTATTGATGTTTCTTCTGCAGGTTTGCACCATACATAATCTATTGTATCGTTGGACTCCCTCAGGCGCTGTCTCGACAACATGTAGGCCCGCTTTTAAATCAAATAATTTTTTTTTCTTTACCCAATTGTCAGGCTTTTTACAGCCTCAAAGCTATGTGAATGGAGGAAAACAATACAATTTTGCAGGAAGCTGAACACTACATTTTGAAGCCTAGAAATCCCATAATGAGTGCAAAGTGTCTATGTCCCTGTGACATTTGTTATGCATTGAAACCCAAGATAACTACGTCTCGACTGTGAAACCCTGCAAGAGTAAAGTTGCCAATTTTCTCACTAACGAGCTATATGACCACCCCCCCCCCTCCGCCGTCTCTCGCGCAAGTCGTCTTTTTTTTGTGTGCACATTTGAAACACCCCCTCCCATTTCCTTGACATTAAAAACAAGACAAAAATTCCAAATTTTCCCCCCTTTGAAGTGCGGCCATCCATTCGAATAAACTTGTATCATAGTAGTAGCATGGGGAAATGAAATGCGCAACGAATACCTATGGTAACGCAAATTAGCAGAGTTAACCTACTTCCCCCCCCCTCATCCGAAACTCAAATAAGAGCGTTAGCTAAAAGTCTACCGCTTAAGTCGTTGATAACATCAGTTTGCTGTCAATTTGTTTTTCAGCATCAGATAGTTCAACATAAATATTGTTAATTTTTTTTTATTGTTCCTACATAAGGACTTAAAGATAAAATAAACGAATCATGTAGAACGATGGACCAAATAGACAATGACGCTCTATAAAAAGTTACAATCTCTCACCGTGTTACAATGTTACACATTGTGTGTTACACGTAGCAATTAAAATGATTCGCGTCTGTCATCCAAGGATATGACATTGGTCATGATTCCATCAACTCGAAGAAATAATGAAATTACGAAGCAGCTGTGTATTTTGGTATGTGTGGCTAGTCGGCTGATAATGTATTCCTTGCTGGTGCCCGGAGCAGAAAAAATACCTCTAATCACCGCTATCTATAGAAATAAAAGCCACCCGTGGCTTACTTTCCTTTGCGCCTCATCTTTCCCACACCGTTGTGGGTGGTTTTGTTCGAAAAAGAATGCGTTTAATTATCGACAATGACCCAATTTCTATTTTTAAGGTCGCCTGCAGCTTGTTCGACGGGTGAAAGACTTCTTTCTTATAGTCTTGACGGAGGCCATGACATAATTTTAGCTACCTCTTAAATAACTTTGCTACAAAAAAAACAACCTCAGAACTTATGAAGTTAATTTATTAACATTAACCTGCTTCGTTGTTTATCTTGAAACATTAAGTTTCAAGAAGAACAAAATAACAAACTAAAAAATATAAGAAATATAGAAATATTCGCTTGGTAAGAAAACAACCACTAAACTTATGAGAAAAGAAACACATTAACACACCTTAACACAACTTTCAAGATGTCTGTATTAAAAATTAACTTATTTGATAATTAACAGATTTACATTCACGCTTTTGGTGTATTTAATTTAACTAGTGATGATAAGTTGTATTATAGTGGTGTTAAAATTCAATCATTCGTAATTATTAACATATGTAAAGCCTTCTGTTACAATAATCCTACAAGTGAATAGACTCAAACCATAGTCCTTCACATCTACAGAAAACGTATTTTATTTTAAAAATAATTTTCATTTATTCAGTAACACTCCAACATGTGTATTTATAAATATACTAGTCTATTACCCGTCAGAAAGGACGGAAGTTTTCAAATTTAATAATATATGTCAGCTGAAATCTATTTATTTTGAAAAAATACACATCAGAATAATAAACAAGTAATAAAAACTCGAATGAGTATTTAAACGCAATTTTCAAATAATAATTTCCATTATTTTTTATTCAAGGGAAATCATTCTAGATTACATTAAAAGTCATTTCAGATCACTAATTCTGAAAGAAAACAAAAAATGACGTCATATTCCCTCACGCTACATCACACCAAGAATGTATCAGTATAATGCGCACCACGCAACAATCTAAGATAATAATTCACAAAGCGGGAAAACCCCATTAACTATCATTCTAGATTACATTAAAAGTCTTTTGAAATCAATAATTCTGAAAGTAAACAAAACAATTGATATGTACAAATTGCTGATGAAATTACAGGAGTCCAACGAAAAGAGATTGTTTGAAAAATTCCTTCTCCAACATTGTTCTAAATATTATTAGCTATTGTTTGACGTTTGTTTCAACACGATAGATGGTATGGTTGGCGAGAAATTAACTAAACACTTTACTTTTTTAGTTGGTTTTTTTTAGATTTTCCAGGAAATCAAGTAAAGCTTTTTGGTATTTTTTGGCCGTTGCACATCTTGGAGACCTCCTTAGCATATTTGCAAATTACCTGGTATGGTTCAGGAGGAGTTGCAGGATCAAGCTTGACAGACATTTCGAATATATAAACGCAATTATTCCAAGGGAAATTGCGTTAATAATGTAATACAGAACTTTCATTTATTTTTATTTTGTTCATTTATTTTCATATTGAACAAATTTATGTTTAAAGTTCGAAAAGAGTTAATTTTGGTGCAGTAATTTGGTGCGCTGCTTTCTAAAATTAGTAGCGTCACGGACTGGACGGAATTAGGGGACCGGCGGAAGGGACATAAAAATCTCAAATTATTAAGGCTGTTGACGCTTAATTTAAACTTAATCGTTAACTTTTTGAAAATTAACGATTAATTAATTTCGATTAAAGGAAAAAATTGAAATCTATGGTGTTATAAGTAACATTTATTAAAATACTTGTCGAAAATCGATATAACACTGGAATGTCTTCTTTTTATGACATCTTTAAACCAAGTATGCAAACAGACAAGTCAGTGTATTGACATTATTTGGTTAAAGTGATGTGCGGGTCTAAATGACAATAAAACCAGCCGAGCTGAACAATCGTTGACATAGCTTTAGATTGTCTCAGCTGAAGTTTCTGATACTGTGGTGGATTTTTAGTTAGCAGGTGATATGTAAGCGAAGTGTTAGAACCATGGTAGCAATGTTCCCTTTAAGCTGCGCGGCTGTGCAGGTATTTGACAGACGCCACGCAGTTTAGAATCACAGTGAAGCAAATTTTGTAAAGTATTGCACAAAAATGGACGTTGTGCAACTTTGCACACGAGGTTTTTTTAAAAAACTTTGCACATGGACCAATGAAGCTTAGACCTAAAGGGAACATTGCAGGATAGGCAAATGATTTATTCAAATGGACACAATAACCTTTATCAACATTTTGAACATTTATGTCACTCAATAGTTTAACACCAAATTGATGGTGTAATCGTCCGGAAATTAGTTTATATTTTACGGCCGATTTTTTAAAAAACTTTTTGACTTCTAGTACATTTATAAGTGGTGGGTCTATTAATCGTTTAAAATTTTTATAATCTTTAAAAATTGTTAACGATTAATCGAGATATTAATCGTTAATTTCCGCAGCCCTACAAATTATGTTGTTGATTGTTTTTTGTTCTTCAAACCCACTGCTATAGCTTGTAGGACTGTGTTGTTCTGGTATCCAGTTATGTTTAGATTTTTGGATCCTTTTCGGGGGATGCTCTTGCGGTTATTTCAATAATGGGCTCTGCTCTGTCAGGCTCTAAAATAAATACATTAGTTTTTATTCATATGCAAATGTGACGTGCAAGGATGGCAAACTTCAATCTTCGTTAGAAACCGTATGCATATTTCGCATGGTTTCGAACTCATACATTAAACAAAATTTTATAACACCTTAAAATGTATATGAGTCAGCGTGACAGAGCAAAGATATTTCAAATTAAAGTATAAATTTTAGGGCTGCTGAAATTAACTATTAATTTCTCGATTAGTCGTTAAAAAACTTTAATGATTAAATTATTTTTAACGATTAATCGAACAACACTTACAAATTATTGGAAGTCAAAAAGTAAACAAAATATAATAAAAAATAGCGGCCGATAAATAATAAACTATTGACTGACGGGAATGTTCAAAATGGTGATCAATTTTATTGTATCCGTTTTGAGAAATTGTTTGCCTACCATGGTTCTAACACTTCCCCTACTTATCAAACCAAATGAAAAGCGTATTAAGCTAATGGCAGTAATGGAGTCTGACTCAGAGACAGAAAATGACGATAGCTCTTCTTATCAATTACTGCGTTACAAAATGAGAGGAAAGTTCCTGAATCCATTAACCTTCTGCAATTGTGGAAACTTAATGAACACCGATATCCGACTGTGTCATTTCTTGCCAAGACTGTTTTGTGCATACCAGTTACCTCAGTTCCATGTGAATCATTGCTCAGCTCGGCTGGTTATATTGTCAATTAGACCCGCTCATCACTTGACCCAAATAATGTCAACACACTTTTCTTTTTGCGCAGTTGGTTAAAAGATGACATATAAAAGAGACGTTACAGTGTTATTTAGATTTTCAACACGAACGTTTAATAAGTGTTACTTATGACATCATAAATTTTAATTTTTGGCTTTCATGTAAATTAACGATTAATTAATCGTTAATTTTTCAAAAGTTATTGATTAAATTTAAATTAATCTTTAACAGCCCTAATAAATTTATTTTTGTTTACTATTAAGAAATAACATAAATACTTTAAAAAATACTTACAAATCACTGTTATAATTCATAGTAAAAAAAATGCATTCGTTTTATCTCATGTCAACGTCACTTTCATCTCCCTTGAACATTCATTATTTTTAACTTAAATTATTTCTTTCTTCACTTTGGTCATGGGTCACAAAACTATAACATTTCAACCGACATGTCTCTCCTTGACTTCAATGCGTATCACAAATGTTACACACCTTTTTTTTGTTGAGCAGAGGGATGTTGTTACTTAAATGTAGTACATCCCAACAATGTACTTCTCATGACCCTACCCTAACCTAGATGACGTATCGACCTGTTTGTCACTTGTAAACCTCTTGGCCATACATCGACTGTCAGCAACAATAGAATCATTAAATACGATATCGTCAATGAGTTGCTTTCATTTCGCCCTGCTAGAGAAGTGATGATCAACAAACCATTGCTCAATTATTCATGTGGACCAAAGACTTAAAAACATAAATAGATATCGATTTCATTTTTTTTTACTACTAAGCTATTATGTTTATTTTATTATTTTTGTTTCGTGATTTTAGTTGTTGTTTTTCTTTTTAACCACGTTTTTATTAACTTGCTTTCGTTTCTGTCTGTAAGCAATTTTTCAAATTTGCCAATGTAAAATTAAACCTTTTCTTATGATCCTAGAGAGCTCAAAATTTTACCACAGATAGATCGTGGATGACAATACATTGTGTCAAAATTTCAGATCGATCAAATGTAGTTTAATTTAATTAATGCATTTTTTGTTTATCTCTATAATAGCATTGGTATCAGTCTACCGTTGTTAGATTTCACGTGGCGAGTTCACCCCGTGACCTCATCACCGTGGTATTAAAACGTTGGGCGAGTGCTGATGAGGTGTTTTTTAAACTAAATGGAGGTAAAAAAGATTTTTAAAAACCACGTTTTTATGAGGGGACTAAAAAGAATAAAATAAATTAAGGTAAAAAAAATAGATTTTCATAAAACACGTTTTTATAAGTGGACTAAAAAGAAGAAAATAATTTAAAACGTACACGTTCAAGTAGTTTGATTTAATAACACTAAAAACGTAAGGTGGGCGCTTATGGAGTTTTGCATATGCAGTTCACCCATTCTCACACTTATAAATCTCCATTTAACTTTTATACCAAACACTCGCCCCACGTTTTAGTCATATTAACATAATATACTTGAACGTATAAGTTTTAAATTATTTTCTTCTTTTTAGTCCACTTATAAAAACGTGGTTTTTAAAAATCATTTTTTACCTTTATTTATTATAAGATAAAGCAAAACAAAATTGTTCAGTGGTCGGGTTGTGGGGGGTTCCACACAAAATCTTTCAAATAGTTCAAATGATTTTTTATAAGAATTGAAAGGATTTAAAACTTTCTTCTTGTTCTTATACAAGTTTTTTGGTCCCAAAGTAGTTAAACATCAACAAAAAATTAGAAATTTTTTTTAAAAAAATATATACTCACATTTCGATTTATTTTTGGAAGATTTCATTTAGATACATCGAAGCGGATGAATCAACTTTTGACTCTCCGGTTATTGCGTGTAGGATATTATGTTAATAAAGCGTAATACAATCTTTAGATCATTGGCTTAGACTTAAACTATTAATAATAAACTTTCCCTTGTCTCTTTCGTTCAGAGGTTTGCTCTTACCTGGGGTGTCACAAACCGCGGGGTGTCAAACGAGTGGGGCATCACAATCAGTGGGGCGTCACAAATCGTGGGGTGTCACAATGAGTGGGGCATCACAAGGAGTGGGGCGTCACAACGAGGGGGGTGTTACAAGGCGTGAGGTGTTAGGTAATTACATAATTAAGTTATGCTCCAACAAATGTTTATTATTTGTTGAAAGATTGAAATGAATAATGTTAGTTCATGGTCTATGCAGGTAATTTTTGTGAGATTCATATTAGTAGCAACATTTAAGTTTAACGAATTAGCTAGCATTTGGACACCTTCCATCATGAATATCATCAATCTCATGAATATTTAAGTGAAGGGAAAATGGTGTCTATTTACAGGAACACTGTAACGTTATGAATATTTGATAAGCCTATACTGATAAAGAAAGATTAGCAGAAGTTGGATTCACACTTAACATCATCTCTGTAAGCCATAGAATGGTACAAAAATGAGGAGAGCAACAAAGATTTGTTTTTCACAGCGGCATAAAGAAAACGTACGAATGCGATGCCACTAGAAAGTTCCTTCAAATGCAATATTGTGGAATAGTTTGCTTGGTCTCAAAAATAGAAAAAGAAAAGAAAGACAGCCAATAGCCCATTGTTTGTTTTGTGGACCACAGCAACCAATCATGTGTTATTCGCGAGAATAGAAGAGTTTAGTATTACAAGATTGTACCTGAACAATCTGTAACTGCTTATCCTAGAATGAACATATTTTATGCCTTTTATAATAGATGATTTAGTATCTCAAACAGTCTAGATCAATTGATAGGTTTTTTTGTCTGGTTTATTTTTACTTTAAGGATCATATGCACTTAAGACATATCAATGTGATGACGTTATCCACCCTTAATTCTTTTACCTTTAATGACCATAGTCGATTTTGTTCATTCTGAAGCAATATTATGGAAATCTACATACATGTCTTTAAATAAAGTAAACTCTTTAATACTTACTTTTAAAATGCCAATACAAAAGTCTAAATGAATGCCCATAAAATTGACATCTACTTCATCTAAATTTTCTGGACCCTTCCAAATACGTTTTCAAAGCAAGATTTCTCATATGTGTTTTTCATATATATGTCAGAATCCACGTTGAAAACAAGAGTAATGAAATTTTTTAGTCCTTAATAAAAGTTATCGCATGAATTGTTTTAGAATTTTGATACGAGATCCTTCACAGTTTATCATTACATTTACTGCCAACTGATTTCTCGAACAACTTTCTCACCGCAACGAATAACACCAATAAGGCGATTGCATCGATTTTTCTCGGTGCTCCTCCACCTTTGCGATTTTTAAATTTAAAAAAAAAGTACATACGCTTTACAAAAATGGTATTAGGTTATAAAAAAAAACTACTCACATAAGTGGTCGATAGTGAAGTTCTAAGCTATGTTTCGCAATATATATTGCGTTGCTGTTTGAAGTCCATTTAAAATTCCTTTAAATGGTTTGCACCAATGACTAGCTTTAAACTGATCTCATTCGCGCTTCCACATGAAGGCATTACCAGTGACGTTATAGACGTAGTCAAATAGAGAATTTCCATTTTTTACAGAAATTATTCGTGTTGACTGAGATAGCCATTAGGCTTTACACATGTGGAGATAAGTAAAGGTGTTTGTAATATGGTACTTAATTTATTTTCCCAAAAAATCCCTGGGGAAAAAATCCACACACACAATCAATGGTTTAAAAAATGATGAGGTGGGTGTGGTTAGGTGAGGGTGGAACTTTGTATAAATAATTGTTGGCAGGTATTCGGAATTTGCTGAAGTGGAATCACACACACACACAAATATTTCTTAAAATATATTTTGAAGAAAAAAAAATTCTTTAAGACAAGGTCACAAAACCTAGCTATTTTAATGTATACAATCGTTCATTAAATACGTCAATAATACTGTATTGAATTGAAATAAGTTTTTTGAACAAAGTCACAGAAGTGACATTTAATGACAACGTTATTTTTAAAATAAACTTTCCGTCTGGAAAATAGATTAAAGAAAACCCTTTGTCAGCCTTTTGACTTGCAGAAATTTATTTTCATCCAAAACTAAATGAAACATCCAAGCGAACACTGCGTCAGTTGTACCCGACAAACTTATTACTTCTGTATGGAACATTGATGGGACCGGCCTAGGTGGCCAGACGAGGTAATGGATAACATTCCAATCCGGAAACCATCTGAACTGAGTAATTTGGTGACATGAAAGACCCGGGTCGATCTATGCAGTCTTCAATTATTTCTTGCAACTACGTTTCTATGCCCACGTATTTGGTCGTTGTATTCTTCATCTCTTAAAATTCTATAATAATTGTTTTTTCTTTGTTTGGTGAATAAATAATTATTTCTTTAAAAATAATGTTTAAGAATATGGTTTATTGTAAAGATAAAGTAAAGCGCCGTGAATTAGTATTCTGACTGTTCAAACACAACGTTTCTCACGTCTCACGATCGAGTGTAATTGTAACATTTATTTCAGAAAAAAAAATCTTTTGTAATCGGAATATCAATAATTTTAGAAATTCCAGTCACAACAATCACACTGAAAAACATTTTACATATTTTATCAAATTTTGAGATGTTTTTATGTTTTTTAATGTTTTTTGTCATAAAAGAATACTTATATCGCTAGAAATTGTGTATGAGTTACCTTTTATGTTTACATTTTTATTACCTGTTTGGAACATAATTCAACGAATTAATATTCGGAAACACACTAATATCCATGGAAACTCTATGTAATTAAGCCCCCCCCCTCTGGTGGGGTTTATTTTGTTATATGACATCCCACCCCTCACGCCATCACTTTTTTGAATGTTGAAAATAAATATATCCATACATGTCGAAAATAAATATATCCATACATTTCAGGTGCATATGGGATGGAAATTAGCTCAGAGAAAAGCAAGATATTGGTTAATTCATCAGCTGCCAGTATGGACAACATCGTAATGAACCAACAAAAACTGGAGGACGTACATGACTTTAAATATCTAGGAGCAATTATATCCACAGATTTTACATGTGAAGCTGAAATTCAAGCTAGAATTAGGTATGAAATGGCCGCAATGAAGAAATTGACCAAAATATGGAAGAGCAAAAACATTAGCCTGCCAAAATAGCCAAGGCTTTACAGAGCTCTCGTTAAAACCATTGCCCTTTACGGATGTGAGACCTGGACACTAATGGCAGCCATTGAAAGCAAGCTGCAGGCATTTGAAAACAAATGGATGAGGAACATTCTCCAGATCTCCTATTTAGAACATAAGACCAATGAATATGTCTGGAACAGAATAAACTCTATTGCGGGTCATCAAGAAACCATCATAACAACAATTAAGAGACGTAAGAGGGCATGGTTCGGTCATGTACTGCGATATGATACCCTGACCATAATTATCCTTCAAGACCCTTTAGAAGTGGACCGGCGAAGAGGACGACAACGGAAAAGCTGGCTGGATAACAGAAAAGAATGGACAAGGATGAAATTGCATGACTTATTGGCCGCCGCTCAAAATATGCATTTGTGGAGATCGTTATCTGTTGAATTGTCCATGCGCTCTCGCCGACGACCACAACCGCCACGGGACTGGTGATGATGATGATGACATGTCGAAAATAAATATGTCCATACATGTCGACAATACATATATCCATACGCTTTCAAACATGTTTTTCTCTATAATATTATCCTTTGCATCTTCTCCGCGTGAATATAAACATTTTGATAGAGATATGTTGGACGTAATGAATGCTGAGATCTGATATTTGTTGTTGTTATGAAATTATGTGTTCCTACTGCTCTCTACATTTGATCTATCTTGTACGAGATCGATACGAAATTTGAAGAGTTTACGCTTGACGTCGCTTCCTGCAATAAGCTTTCATAACAAGATATTTTTTCCCCAACCCTTTAATTTAAAAAAAACTTATTCAATAGACATCTTTATGGCACCTGAAACCTAATTACTATTAGGCATACATATAGCGTTTGAACGCCGAGAAAATTATTCGTGATCGAATATTTACTTTTAGTTTAACTATATTAACACTGTTAGTTAAATCGCAGCAACCCTAGAAACCAAAACGAAAAAGTGAAAATCTTGATATAAAAGAATACATTGAACAAAAATGAATGCAATCATTTTGTATTCTATGACATTGCCTTTATCCAACTGTTTCTTTAGGGACAAAGTAGTGCGAAATTCAAGATATATTGAAACTTTGAGGTAAGCAAGTTTTTTCTTCAACCCTCGAAAGCATGCCGCAATACTCAAAGCATATTTTTCGTTTTCTAGCTTATCACATGACCGATAAGTTCAGACTTTTACCCAGATATGTATAGTGTTAATTTAAAAAAAACTTGATTCCTTCAGACAGTTCTCCATAAGTACGCATTTTGTATTAGAATCTTGCTCGCGGAACGTTCCCAAAATGAGTAATACGAAAAGCATTCCGTAAATACAGAGTTTTAGACTATAAATCCCTTATTTATGAGACATAACTTAATGACCTAATGTGGAAGAAAATCAGAAGCCCCGAGCCTAGTGGTCTTCATGGGTCTTCCTGGAAGACCCTCCCATCTATCTGGCCCCCTCCCCCAAGGGGACGTAACAGCTGGGACCCCCCCCCCGGAGCCGTACTTCTGAAGTGGTCACCTGGTCATCCCAGACTGAAAGTCGAAAATGCCTCCCACTAAAGTTGACCTCACAAAGAGGGGTGGAATTCCCTACATCGACCCGCTACCACTTTGGCGCCAACCCGGCAAAGTACACGAGTCTCAATGGTTAGGACCGCCGCTTAGCGAGGGATCATCAATGACCTACCTAGGGTGCAACCCCCACTGGAAAGTTTCCTCACAAATGGCGTCCTCTGCGTTCTTTACGGTTCCTTTTGCTAATCCGTACTGGCATTCCTGACCCTAAACCGGAACCTTTGAATAGCGTTGCTAGTAAATTGAGGGGGACAAAACGGTCGCTTCGGAGTAACCCGACCCTCAACGAGTACTTTGGTTTTCATCATCGACAATGCATTTAAGATGCTTTGTCTAAGATCCGTACAGCGACTGTAATCATATATAAGTAGCACCTAACACCTAACATTTCAAACTTCGGCATTGCCTGCCAGGAGTTGTCGGTTTCGGGTCACAGGGGGCGCGGTCAGGTCCGCGACCGGCGACCTTACTCGTCCGTCGAGCCCCGTAGAGGTCACTCCTTCTCTAGTTATGAGACATAACTAAAAGTATTGATTATGTTCAATATAATACGCACCGCGCGACAAACATTTACAGACGGAACGTGACTGAACCCTCCTTGCTGTAAAACACGTGGATGTGGTCATCCATAGCTGGAGTTAACTCCAGTGACACGTGGAGGTCAACTATAGCAAACGGCTACATAGAGATAAACAGAGATAAACTAAAAATTCCTCATTTTTTAAGTTACTTTCGATAGACCTGAAATTTTGAAACAATGCATGGTTAGGTGACACAAGTCTTTTTGCAAAATTTCAGCTCGATGGGATGACGGGAAGTGGGTCATTTTTTTACTTTTGTTTTTTTTCAACTGGTTTGACCACGACATAGAGAAATTACAAGACGGTGAAGTTAATATAAGAGATTTAAAAATATAGAAAACTATTAATTAAAAAAGAAGTTATGTTAATACACCGGACGATGCTCTTATCCTTTAAATATTAGGAATTCAAGAAGATTCAAAGTCTGTTGACTTACATTCAGAGAAGTCCTTTTGGTGCCCAATATTACATTCAGAGAAGTCATTTTGGTGCCCAATATTACATTCAGAGAAGTCCTTTTGGTGCCCACTATTACATTCAGAGAAGTCCTTTTGGTCCCCAATATTACATTCAGAGAAGTCCTTTTGATGCCCAATATTACATTCAGAGAAGTCCTTTTGGTGCCCAATATTACATTCAGAGAAGTCCTTTTGGTGCCAAATATTACATTCAGAGAAGTCCTTTTGGTGCCCAATATTACATTCAGAGAAGTCCATTTGGTGCCCAATATTACATTCAGAGAAGTCCTTTTGGTGCCCAATATTACATTCAGAGAAATCCTTTTGGTGCCCAATATTACATTCAGAGAAGTCCTTTTGATGCCCAATATTACATTCAGAGAAGTCCTTTTGGTGCCCAATATTACATTCAGAGAAGTCCTTTTGGTGCCCAATATTACATTCAGAGAAGTCCTTTTGGTGCCCAATATTACATTCAGAGAAGTCCTTTTGGTGCCCAATATTACATTCAGAGAAGTCCATTTGGTGCCCAATATTACATTCAGAGAAATCCTTTTGGTGCCCAATATTACATTCAGAGAAGTCCATTTGGTGCCCAATATTACATTCAGAGAAGTCCTTTTGGTGCCCAATATTACATTCAGAGAAGTCCATTTGGTGCCCAATATTACATTCAGAGAAATCCTTTTGGTGCCCAATATTACATTCAGAGAAGTCCTCAGGGCGCCTATGATAACAGCTCATAAGTAGTAAATGTTTCATAAGAAATTTAAAATAAATTCTAAATGAGACCTCTTGGTATTTCAAGATACATTTTACTATAAAAACTTTAGCAGATTTAGACACATATTTTAGCGCTCATTCATCGCCCTATAATCTCGCCGAAAGTAGAAACGTGTGTCTTTGAGTATTTTTGACAGGTATTATTTAGATAAACAGAGATCAGTGTTTCTCAAACTGTGTTCTTTAGTGTTACTAAGGACTCATTGGCCAGCAACTGTTAAACAGATTTTAATTTTAAAACTTGTAGCTCCCTCTATGATGAATTATATCATTGTGCGAGTTGACGAAGGTGAGCCGCAAGGATTCTGAACCCGCAAGGTTGCGTGCTGGCTTCTTATTTCTTTTACATCGAAACATCTCATGCTAACAACAACAACAAAAAATTAGCTGTAAATACATCTATAAGTATTTTTTAAAAATCGCCAACAAACTTCCTGCAAAGGATCAATGTTTCCATGGAAAGTTTCTTTGCTGCCACCACCGTTGATGTGCTAAGGGAAACAATACAGTTAAATTTTGTTAGGTTAAAAAGTAGGGTTATATCTCTTGAAAGTTCTAAAGTTCAATTTAAGGGCTTGTAAGAGTGGATATTTTTACACGCTTTTATTTACTGATAAATTCTTAACTTTCACAGACGCTTACAAATATGAGAACAAACCGTAAACACACCAGGAAATTGAGATTTAAGAGTGAGGCATTAAAGAAAACAAAGACAAAGCAAATTATGTCGTCTTTTGTTCGCATAACTAATGACGTCAATATAATTTCAAGATACGTTTTGGTAAAAATGAGAGAGAGAGAAAAAATAGCTATATTATATATATATATATATATATATATATATATATATATATTGAGAGAGAGAGAGAGAGAGAGAGAGAGAGAGAGAGAGAGAGAGAGCGAGAGAGAGAGAGAGAGAGAGAGAGGAATCAAGCACCAACAAAAATAAGTTTGACATACGACAAATTCTTACGATGGAGTTAACAGTGATTGTCTGCAATGATTTCCTTTCTTAAACTTGTGGTGATAAAAACGTATCCCACTAGCTCAGTAAAAATAGATCTTCACCCATTTTTAAAAAGAAAATATGAGAGGACGAGAAAGCAACTATGGAAGACATGAGTCAAGCCAATTAAATCTCCAATTTCATTGCCCCAAGAAAACTTTGCATCGGATACAGATCCAAGCAGATAGTAGTCTGTGGAACTAGTTTGAGAATTCTTGTAGTGTGGGTTTATGGTTAATACGTCTTACTTGTCGAATGTGAGTGAGTAGTCTTGAAATTGCTATGTTTTAAAAAGATACTTCCAAAATTTTACTAATCAAACATCATATATATATATATATATATATATATATATATATATATATATATATATATATATATATGTATATATATATATAAGTATTTGTATTTGTGTCTGCATATATATACACACATATATTTACCAATTAACTGTGTAGGAAATAATCTGACCAAACTAAACCACACTTCCTTTCTACATGGAGAGCACATCAACAGGAAAATAACCCAATTACAAAGAAATGATAATACAAATTCTGTTCCATCTTAACACTGTTGGCGACAATAAAAACTAATTCTTCAAATTACGTATTTTCAAATTTATACATTATTATATCAATTCGTTTACAAAAACTTTTCCATGGATCAAATAGTAAATTTCAATTTCATAAAACCCGTTGAATTTATTAGAAAGTCTGTTTCTTCTTTATTTTACTTATAGGTATGTTATTTCTTTCATGTAAAGCGCTGTGAACCCAGTTCCTTACTGGGATACAACACTATATAAATAATCAATTTATTATTATTAATATTATTATTATTTTTAAAAGTTTATTCAACTTTTGGCGACATCATAATAAAATTCGTTTGTTTTATTTAGTGATTATATCCCCTTCTTTTACTTACCATTGACGTAGATGTGGATACACAATTTCAATACAACCTTTCATTTTTATATGCATTAATAAAAATTGTTTTTACAAAACAAAATAATTTATTAGAAAATATTTTCGACTAAATTTTACGGTCATAGATCGTGTTTCCAAAAAAAAATATTTAACAAAATAAATAATAATTACAATAATAATAAAAAGAATAAAAAGAAAAAGAAAAAAAATTAAAAAGTATATATATCAATAATTCTTAACAAGTAATGAAAGGAAGAAGAAAAAAAACTTCTTTTCGAATTCTTGTTTAGTATAAAATGGGGAAAGAAATAAAAAAGATTAGATTTTTAAAAATCTTAACTTATGATTTTCGGAAATGATTTGGTTTATTGATGAACACAATGTGTTTTAACTATCGTTCTCTTTTATGTTAAATTAAAATATATATTTTTTTTTAAAAACCAAAAAAAAACAAAAAAAAACACACCAATAGTTATAAAATCTTGGATGACGTTCAGTAAACTCGCGCTGAATGATGACAAGACTGAAGCACATCTATTTTGCAACAATAAATCATGCAGTACTTTGTCACTTCTGAATTCTATTCGTGTAGCAGTTCCGAAATATTGTTCACAACATCGACTAGGAATCGTATTATTTCTGACAACATATCTACCAACAACTCCATCAATCACATCTGCCGCTCTGCCTAAACCGCACTTCCGTCAGATAAGCTCAATCCGCCAACACTCAACAATTAGTGCAACAAAAGCTCTAGTCTGTGCTCTTGTTCTAGCTCGTATTGATTATTGCAATTCTCTTCTGTCAGGTGCGCCTAAAAATGCATTGAAAAACTACAGAAAGTTCAAAATTCAGCTGCCAGACTAGTTCTTAAGGCAGAAAAACATGACCATGTTACTCCGCTACGTGACTTACTTCATTGGCTAACTATACAAGCCCGAATTGATTACAAACTGGCCGTTCTCTGTCTCAACTTCTTTTCCGACTCATGCCCTTTCTATCTTACTGAACTTTTATCGGTCTACTCACCCACTCGTCAGCTACGCTCTTCTGCGGACACACGCATTCTCTCTGTTCCTAAGACACGCACAAAAACAATTGGAGAAAGGTCGTTCTCTTTTTGTGCAGCCAAACAATGGAATACTCTACCATTTCACATCTGTAATATTCAAACAACCAAGTCCTTCAAGACTGCACTTAAGACACATCTTTTCAAAATTTATTTTCCAAATTAATGAAACAACAATTCTTTTAATGATTTTCGTTGCTCTTTTGTGTTATGTACTGTAATTAATGTGGTTGTTATGGTATGAATGCTAATTTATTATTTATATGTATGTTAATACCTTCATGTAAAGCACTGTGAGCCCAGTTCCTTACTGGGATACAGCGCTATATAAATTATCAATTAATTATTGTTTATTATTATTATTATATTCAGTTGCACTCCTCTCTTGCTTCCGCCATGTCCAACCTTTCATATTGATACATGGTCTTCCATCTCCAGGGCGGGCCCCCAGGTGATGCACGCGCAACTCCGCATTGTCAGTCCAGCACAGTTTACGTGGACTGCTTGGCTCCCTGCTAAGTGGTTTATATGTCTTTATATCCCTTTATCATTCTGGAATTCAGAGATCTGTATAGTGCCTTAAAGATTGAAAATATTTTTTTTAAATTCCTCTAATCGTAGTTTAGAAGTTTCAAAAGCTGGAAAAAAATGTTTAAAGTCAATGAAGGAATAATAATTTTCAAAGTGTAAAATAATTTATCACAGCTTTTCATTAAAACTTCATGTTGTAACATCTATATCATGAATGACATGACTCTCACACAAATTTTACTCCTGAACACGTAGGTTGGGGAGAGAGGAAGGAAGGCCTTAACAGCTAAGAACGTATGGAAATCTTTCATTCTAATTCACTCGATTTCAGACCATTCTACTCACCTATTCTGTGTCATGATTTATCAATAACCTAAATTACACACCTCCGCCACTAACATTTGTCAACATGAACAGTGTGATTCCAAAGTCCACGACTGATGATAAAATTGGCTCCTTTTCAATCGGATCGCTCCTTGCCGTTCTCTTGTTATAAATAACATTAACCCTTAATGGCATCCCTTAATTCAATAACAGACTTCCAATAAACAGCTCCAATCAGGTCATAAACAACCTTAAATAATTGATTAATTGCCTTCAGAGGAAAACAGCAACCTGTTCACTAGCTAACGCGTGAATCAAAACAAAGATAAACTGCTTCCTTTACAAAGAGGCTATGAATTGAATTTCATAACATATTTTATTTGCGTGTTTTTATTTTGTTTTATATTTTAATTGTAATATTTGAATTGCATGAGGCGCAATCTACATGTCAATGGTGCAATGGTTCATTTTAGAGATGCCAAGTCAATGTCAAGGTTATCGAGAAGAACATCATACAATGCAAGTTGACTTATGACATATGAATAAATTATATTTATTTATCATGTCCCCATCATATCTTTTTGATATCTCAAGGATTTTTCTTTATTTGTAAAAAATTACACATTTTTTGGTTTACATCTCGCCTTTACTATCTTTATAGCTAATCTAGAGCTAGATTGATAGCTTTGCTATTGAACTAGTGACCATTAAAATAAAAATAAAAATAACGTTAATGTGACAAATATGGCATGATTTTTGTCTAAAATCAAACAAATTTATTGTTGGTAAATCTAGATCCGCCAAAAATAGTACTTTCCCGTGAGATTCAATGGGATGCAAAAAAATAAATAATGAAATTAATGGCATATATAATCTAACTTTTATGGCTCATAAAATGTAAATTTAAAATAACCGTACAAAACCAAGTTTTTGACAATAAATCCTTTATGTACGAGAAGTAACTAAAAGAATGTAAATAGTAATACGCAGCGCAAGACTATCCAAATATACACAATTGTAGATCTAGTTGTGTCTTAAATCATGTTTAATATAATGCTTACCGATCAGGAATATGTTTATGAAAAGTGTTGTCAATAAAATACGCACCTTATTGCGCGACAGAAAGGTTGTTCAATATAATGCGCACTCTTACACTCTATCTCAAAAAATAACATGATACATAGGAATAAATAAAATAATCTAAAAAACCAATAATATAATTACGGTACATGCGATCGATCTGAATTTCGAAACATTGTTTTTCTCATCGGCACAAATTGGCCTGCAAAATTTCAGCTCGCTAGCTTACCAGGAAGTGGGTTACAAATCGATCCAAAGTTTTGGCGACCGACAAGCAATCAAGCAACCAGACACCACGAGTTAATATAAAGGATTTAATTTAAAAAACCCGTAAAAAACCAAGTTTTTGACTATAAATCCTTTATGTACGAGAATTAACTAAAAAGAATGTTCATTATAATACGTAGCGCAAGACCATCCAAAATTACAAAATTGCAGTTGTATCGTAAAACAGGTTTAATATAATGCGCACCGATCAATAATATGTTTATAAAAATTGTTGTCAATAAAATACGCACCTTATTGCGCGACAGAAAGGTTGTTCAATATAATGCGCACCCTAACACTCTATCTCCAAAAAAAAACATGATACATAGGAACAAATAAAATAATCTAAAAAATCAATAAATCAATTACGGTAAAAGTGATCGATCTGAAATCTTGATACATTGTTTTTATCATCGGTACGAAACTGCCTGCAAAATTTCAGCTCACTAGCTTACGAGGTAGTGGGTTAAAATTGATCCAAAGTTTTGGCGACAAGCAAGGGTTCAAGGGTGCAAGCAAGCAGACACCACGAGTTAATATAAAGGATTTAAAAACAAATTGTCATTTAGAAAACAATATACCGTTTCAAAAGTTTTAATCTGAGTGTTGTTTTGAAAACCTGTATAGAAGGAATGTTGCTGATGTGTAAACAGAGGAAATTACGTGGCTAAATTGCGCAGAACGAGAAAGACTGTTCACTTTAATGTTTCAGTTATTTCATTAGGTATGCAAATAATCTATAGGACATGCTTGGTCAAAACCCTGCAAGTCCTTTGATAAATTTCAAAGAAAGATTTATAAGTAAACAAGATGCCATACAGGACAGATATCAGCTGATGTCAGAAACTAGAGATAAAATACTCTACAGTATTGAAACAGCAAAACAAAGACTAATCAATTAGAGTACAAGACATATAGAAATAAAAAATAAACACAGACAATTAAGAACATTTGAGCCAGAACAACAAGTCTTAGTATTGTTACCAAATGCAAAGAATGAAATAACACGGGAAGGTCCATACAACATTGAAGAGAAACTTAGTGATGTCACATATAGTGACAATATAAAAGGACATGTGAAAAAATTACACATTGATAAACTAAGAGCATATTGTGACAATAAAGAAGAAAAACAAACCGTAAATATCATCAGCAAAGAAAATGATGAAAATGACAGTACAATGAAAAAGAACAGCCCTGAAAGTGAAAGCATATCATCTGACATACCAGATAATATGAAACACAGAGTGATGAAAAGTTTCCAAATATACAAAGGTGTCATAACAAAAGAAACAGGAAACACAAAAACGGTGACTCATAAGATACAACTATTAGAACATGAACCTTTCAAGACCAAAGTATACCCTATTCCAATGGCATATAGAGACACAGTAAAACAAGAAATTGATTACCTACTCAAAGAAAACAAAATACGAAAAGCAGTTGAAGCTAACTATACCTCACCAACTGTCATAGTAAAAAAGAAGAATTGAATGATTCGACTATGCTGTGATTAAAGACAATTGAATAATATTACAAAATTTGACCATGAACCTATTGGAGACCCAAGAGGCATTATAGACAGAATTGGTAATTCCAGAATATTCACTACATTTGACTTAAACAGAGGTTTTTGGCAGATAAATATGGATCCTGATTCTGTCAAATATACTGCCTTCATAGCCATGGATGAAGTGTATGAATGGTTAGTGATGCCATTTGGATTAGTAAACAGTACAGCCACTTTTAGCAGATTTATGAAAGTGATGTTACAAGGCATTCCAAATGTGGTACATTATCTAGACAACATATGTATCCACACTAAAGATTGGGAAGCACATATCCATACACTTGAAGCTGTATTGGATAGACTCAAGAAATATAATGTGACAATCTCATCAGAAAAGATCAAAATTTGAAAGAAATATATTGATTTTTTGGGATACAGAATAGTAGGTGGTGCAGTCACTTTTACTACAGAGAATGAAAAACCATTTACATGATTCAAGACTTAAAATCAGATATTTAAAAAAAAACAATGATAATATGGATCTCTGGAATGAGCTATTATCTTTTTCTTCTAATTTATAATGTTTGTTTGGCAAAAGGCAGTTACATTCTTACCATTTATAAAATATTAGGTACGTCTCTTTTAAATATACGTTATGATTTAAAGTTGTATTATAATATTTGAAACAGTTTGAACATGAATACCTGTTACAATCTCGTGATGTACATATAAGTGGCACACGGTCGAGGGCTGTAAAAAATAGTTCGATTATAATGAACATGTGTTTGTGTTTTCTTTCAGAAACACAATTTAAAGTAATTTTCTGTCCGTAATAATCACTCATTTTTCATTTAATTTAAAACAAATATCATTAAAATCAGTATCGGAAATAGAAGAACTCTCTTGCACACAGACGAAAAAATACCCGGAATATCTGACATTTATCACATTTTAACAAAGATTCTTGATAATGCAATTCATTTTTAAGTTTAAGACTCGAATGTGTTTCACCTCCACCCCACCCCCCAACTTTAAAAAAATGATTCGCAAGTGGTAAGGAAAAAAGAAACTTTTAAATTTATATTTTATATTCTTCTCGCTATTAGTTAATACTTGAATCTGAGAGAAATCAGAATGGTTGTTGCTTTTCTGGTAGTTAAACATTCATCTATTTTAACTGAAAAAGGATCTGTTGTATGTTTTTGTTTACTCTCTATCTTAAGGAAGTTTTCATAGTAAATTGTTTTTAAAAAATGACATTGTTATCTAATACTTTCCTCCAACTACCAGCTACTAAACAGTATTAATTTCAAACAATTCTTGTTATTTTTTTATACTAGCATGTACACAATGGCAAATATTTCCAAAAATAATTTTGAAAACCAGATGACAAATGTAGATTTGAGACTTCAATTATTAAGTGAAAACGATTAGTAAGTAAAATGAGCTAAAACATAAAATGAAGCAATGAAGTTATTAACTACACCATTCTTTGGAAGAGCAAATTTATCCGAAATATTTACATTATAAGAACTATCTTCCGACTAACGTGGCTAGACTTTTTCACATAATACTGAAAATAACACTCGAATGCCATGAAAGCATTTGAACTTTATATTTTGCAATTCTCAAAACGTTTTATGCAATTTGAGTCATAATTTTGGCTGTTCAAGTGAGCTGGGCGGGGTATCCAGTACCATTTAAAGACTAATCTAAAAAAAACAACAACATTTATTTGGAAGCAATGCATGCAGTTTTTAGTTTGGTTGTAATATTTGCCAGTCTCAATTATATTGTCCGTATTTGAACTCAAATTATGTCAAGAACAGCAATCATATAAGTCTCTAAATACGCATGTGTGTATTGATGTCACTGTTATATCGGTGTGGCTAAGAACGAGCTCACAAAAATCCAAACGGTTACATATCCTAAGAGTTCTAATTAAGAGGGTTGTATGGCTTGTAGATGCAAATTTTATTCAAATGGTTGTGCTGCCCTCACTATTATTGATGTGTATGACTAGAAATTGAGTATTGTTGGGCTAAAGGTTGATTATTGAAACGGGGAATTTGGTGAAGGGAAGCCAAATCTGCTTCTGGTGCAAAGTGTTATTTCGATGACCTAATTACACGATTACCTTAACAAGAATAGTATATTACGCACATCCTTCAGCTCCCTGCATCTAAAGTGTTTACGAGTTATCGCTAGTGGTATAAGGATTTTAGAGGCAGATGTGTTAAAAGACATAATTAAACGGAAACATTTGAACATATACACAATTATTAGACAAGGTCATGTATAACATTTTTATTTACACATATGTTTTAATGTGGTTTTACGAACATACATGTATTTACATTTTACCCGCTTCAACATGTACACAATATATATGTAACCAATAACCGGAGTGTATATTATTGTCCCTTTGGGGTTCCACGATGAGAATATCTTCTTAAAATGCAGTTTCAAAACTGAGCAATTGTCTTCACATTTATTGTTATTATGACTTGCAGCTCCTGAAATTTCTTACATCGAACTCTAGGTTACTTTAAAATCTGAATATTTTCTTTGTGTGTATAAATAATCTTATATACATTAAACATTTTAAAAGTCTTTAGAATGTTTCCATCGCAGGAGCGAGATATATTTTATATTTTAAATAAAAATTGTTACATTTACTCGTTTATTGAAAGTCAGGCGTTGTTTGAATTCACACCTATTAGAGTTATCATAAAACATAAGCGTTTTCTACTGGACATTCAATTTATCAAACATTAAAATTGTTTTCAGATGTGTTTCGCGAACAATAATATCAAAATCCAGACAAAAATCTTTCCGAGTCTCCAAATAGACGAGAATTTCCAAGTTGAGTTGGAATTTGAAATTTTTCGCTTCATCAGCTTCCAAGACACGTAATAACAATGATGAGAAAGAGCAAAAAATGTAAGCTCTTAATTTGGAAACACCTTGAGAACGTCACATTTAGAGATCGAGGTCTAATGATACGTGAAGCAAGTCTCTCTTGATCCCATCCCTGTAGCCAGCTGATCGTCAAGTCGAAAACTCCTTCCCCCATCACTCCCCAAGCTGTTGTTCCTGTTTCGGGAGCTGCTCCTGAACGACGCGCCGAATCTGCGCACCGATGTGAACATGTGTCTTATTTCGGCGCGGAATCTTGAACCCGTTGCGCAGTAGAGTAGAAAATTGGCGGCGTTGTTTGTGTACATGGCCATCACGGAGGCGGTCAGGGTCAGCCTCTCTGCGGGGAGCAGTCCAGGGGGGAACCAGTGCTCACTGCCCAATAGATACACCATGATGGGGGTGTTGCAGATGACGAACGTGGCATTGATCACAAGTAACGTGATGGTTAACGACACCTCTTTGTTGGAACCGTTGATTCGACTGTTGGCCGCATTGGTTTTTAAGTATCTCGGGAAAGTGTTCTCACTTGAAACGACGAATGATGTCTCGAGCGTATGGCTTCCAATTTTTGATGAGCGCTTGGATACGATTTGTTCGACTCTCTTGCGACTGCGCACGACGAAAATGATGATGAGGATGTTGAAGAAGATGAGGATGGAGCTTGGCAGCAGGACGAACTTGAGGAGGTCAAGCCAGTACCATATGGTCGCCATGAACGTTTCATAGTCCGGTGATAAGAGAACACATCTGTGGGTCACTGAAACGTTGGTCAATGGGTCAGTAACCTGAACAAATAAAATCAATATTAGAAATCCATTATCATGACTGTTTCAATAACCACTTTGCAACCTAGTAAAAATATTTTTTTAGAATTCTAATTGTTTATTGAATGACATTACAGTACAAAGATGTTTATAGTAAAGTCAATTTCAACCCATGTAAATTGTTAAATTCATTTCTTGAGGAGTTAGTTTACATTAGTCGTTGCCGCTAATTTGACATTTGAGATTATTATTTTTGGCAATCTGTATGTCTTTAGGTGATGTTACTATGCGTTTTGACGCTTATATTTAGGTGTTTGGCTTGGTATGTTAACTAATAAAACATTAAAGTATACTAAATTACTTTTTTTTAAATTTCATCTCTACTGTTTTAGTATGATGCCAAATCTAGCATACATATACAGAATTTTTAGTTAAATTTAATATTTGTCTTTTAAAACAGAACAGACTCACTTTACCTCCTTGTTGCCATAGAACATCAGCAGTGGCAGGTTGGAGGCCATGATGACAAGACAGATGATGGACACCACTAGGACTGCTGTTGTCCTGGAGCAGACCGTCCTCACCTTGTGTGGCAAGACAATGGACACCACCCTCTCCGTCGTCACGGCGACCAGGATCCACGCACTGATGTCCGGCGCGAACGAGCTTGACCACTGGTTGAACTTACAGAAGGACCTGTCCAGGTACCTGATGTTGTAGCCGGACACGCCCGACACGAAGTGGCGGCTGAGTCCGTTGTAGAGAACAAACATGTCAACACAAGCCAAGAACCGGAGATAGACGGAGGTTGTCGAGTTTCTGAACGCTGCCCGGCTGAGGATGACCACGGACAAAATGTTGAAGACTGACCCTAGGGTGACCAGGAATGTGGAGTAGTAGATCTTTAGGGCCCGCTCTATGTCCAGCATCAGCTGATCTTTTTCGGACAGCAGAGCGTCGGCTGTGTTCATTGAATCGTTGTAGGTGTCATTTATGAATGCACTGAAATTGTTGGGGGTAAATGCTGATGTTTCCATATCATATATGGTAATATTCACATTGAAAATATGAGGAATGAGTGGCGTTTACATAAATGTTGTTTCTTTAGTCCGTCAAATAATGTGTATTTAACGCATTTCTCCGGAAAACTGTTGAATAGAAAGAAAAATACATATTAAATAGTTCTTAAGAGGTATGCATAAAATAATATTCCAAACCGCATGGCTACTATCTCTGATGAGACCCTAACGCTTAATTAAATAGGGTTCACCGTTAACACGGCCCCGGACTAAACGGCCCCGACAAAACGGCCCCGACAAAACGGCCCTGGACTAATAGGTGGATTAAAAGTAAAATGTCCCATCAAATATTAAATTCGTATTTTTACTCACCTATTCAATGTCAGGTTTTCCAAATAATAAACAATAATAATGACATCACAATAAAGAATTTAATAGCCTTTACGCGAAATGGTATCAACGGCAGCTGTCTGTTGACAAGAAATAATATAATAACATCACAAGATATAATTTTACTACTTTATTTAAGGGTGAAAAAGTTGACATAAGCTTAAAATGAAAAAAAAGTGTTTTTTTGAAAAAAATGTTAACAATTTGTCTGGGGCCTTTTTGACCGGGGTCGTTTTGACGGGTTACCATTTAATAGGATGTCACCATACAAAGTCTTTCTGAAAGCTAGTTCTGGTGAATAGCGAAACCTCTCATTAATGTAACACGTGGCATGCTTTAACTTAACAAATAGTTGCTTTAAAATAACAATTTTAAAAAAAATATGAATATCATAAATTTAATAAAATAACAGATGACCCACATCAAAGTCATCACATGGATAGATGCGCTCTTCACAGTAGCGGGAACATGGTTAACTGTCATTTATGGGGGTCGATAGGTGTAAAAAAAAACACTTTAAATCGAACACAAAATGAATATCGAGGAGCTGCACGTGAGCCCATTTGGTGGCATACCCACCATCGCACTAGGATGCCTCTCAAATGAGGGTTAACACTACCAAGAACACACAGCTATATAATAAAAGAATTACTAATTTTTGAATGCACAATATTAATTTTAGTTAATACTCAAGATAATGTGTTTGCTCTCATCCATCATTGTCTTGTACTTCGTGTTATTTACTTTATTTAAAAACGAATTAATATTGATTCGTTTTATTAACATTTTGCCTTTCACGGGTCAGAACGATTTCAGGGACTTTGCTGCTTGAAAGTATTTCTGTTGTTGACATTGCGTTAAAATTGTGACTGAAAAAAAATCGACAATAATGAGTTTTTTTCCCATCTCAATAGTAAATTTACGCTGTTATCCAGGGTATTTACGTTGTTACACAGGGTGTTTACGCTGTTAGCCAGGGTATTTACGCTGCTACCCAAGGAATTCATTTTCACCAACCTGACATGGTATTCTTGTCCAAAGTGCGCATTCTGCTCGACGTGGAAGCACTGACGGCTATTCATTCTCTGTGATCGATAAGTCATTCACTTACTCTTCTAAAGTTAAAAATCACTTTAAGGCATTTATTGAGATCCGAAATTGCAGTTTATATTCCAAACAGCACCTGAGAATATTGGAAATAAAAACATGTATGGTATCACTTGTATATGACCGGCCACAAATCTTGATGTGGTTGTCTGGAGCTTGTTGGGATACTTAAGAAGCACAGAAATAAGGTTAATCCGAAGCTAAAGAAATCAATTAATACAAAAAAGGCCGTCTGTGACGTAGTTTCTTAGATCGACCCGGCTAAGAGTAAGATACCACTGGTCTGTTTACAGTGTAGTTTGTTATTCCGTTCCACAAGATACAAGTCTTGGTATCTTTTTTCCCCCCATTACATCAGGGATTCTTTACAGGGATTAGTGTGATGCCATCATTGATGTTTTCTTCTATGACTAAAAATATTTTGAAATGTTTGATTGTTTACAAAAATGGACAGCGATTCTTAAACAAAAGTATCTCATTGACTGTTATGGGATACCATCGCTTATCACAACTGTTGGAGGATTTTAGAACCGCTGACTTCATCTTGAGTTTAGATCAGCAAATAAATTGTTTCCTAAAAGTTGTTTTCTCAAATCATTCTGTTTCGGAAAATCTATCATTAATTTTTGTTGAAAATAATAATAATTTCTACTGAAAATTCATCAATTTGGAATTAGGCTCTGTCTTTCTGTAACTTCAAAGACTTTTTTTTCATTTTAGACATTGATAGTTAAATCCGTAATTATGAAAGCAAGTCAACTCATTAACAAGAAAAGATTGAGCTAGACCTCATTTATATATATATCCAAATTAACACAAAACTTTTTTTATCAAAAATTTTCATTTGTGGCGTATTGAAATTCACTCAAAACTACACATATTTAAGTGAAAAGTTACAGAATTCTCGTGTTTGAAAATTATTTCAAACCTTTTTTAAATAAAACTCACCTATCATAAGAGTCGAAATTTTGATGGGTTCCACGCTGCTCATGGCTGCTCGTCTATATACCAAGGAGGCTTGGATAAACTCAATTACAAACAGTGCACCTGTGAACGTAAACTTTGAATTCAGTTCTTTGGTTCCACTTCGAAGTTTTAGTACCCGTGGCTACAGTTTGGACTTCATTACGGTTTTACTTTGTCATTCATTCATCTGTTGCCACATTATTTTGTTCTGGTTGTTGGGTTTTAAAGACAACAAAAGAAAAACTAAATCTTAAAACAATATTTGAACCTCAACAAAATTTAAATACAACCTTAACTTCAAACGATTCTGACATTTAAACCAGTGCCGTAGATAGGAATTTAAAAGGATTTTGTGGGCTTGGCCCTGCATACATGGCGGTAGCGTAACGTTTAATGTAAAAAAAAGAAAATTCGGAACACTTCTTTGAGGCCCTCCCTCAAGTGGAGGCCCGGGAGACTTTCGAATTTGGACCCCCTCCCCTAGCTACACCACTGATTTAAAAGTTTGCTCTAAATATGGAAATAACTCAATTTAAAAAAAACATTTTTGTAAATGAACTGTTTTCTTCACTACATTGATTATAAAATGACTTCTATAATTTGACATTTTCGAGATTCAAACACGATTTCTGATGTCGAAAGTTTAAAGATTCATGATTATTATTAAATATTTGATCGAAGTTCGTGGAAAAGTCCAGCTTCTGTTTACTTAAAGGAATTTTATCAGGTTTCAAGATTCGATTTTATACGTTGAATATTATTTTGAATTCATTATCTTATTAGATTCACAAATAAAGCTGGCAAATTATCGAAATAATGTTTTTATTAGACGTGTTCTTGTGTCTTTCAATGTGTGTTCGTGTGTGTTTTGTGTGCGCGCGTGTCAGTTTTAATTGCAGAAATTGTTATGTGCAGTAATCAGTGTTTAACCTCTAATCATTTATTCGAACTCTCTTTCAAAAAGGTCAGTGAATACTTAAAAACCCAGGCGGTGAGATAAAAACACAACGCTCCTGGGGGTCGTGTGCAGTAAAGTTCATTGATGTAGCTTCAGTTTAGAGATAAAGCAAAAGTAAATAAAGTCATAAAATGTACACGTAATTATGCTTGTTTCAAATTTGTTAATTTTACTTCTTTTAATTTATGACATGATGTAATAGAGTTAAGTCAATACTTTGTCTAGAGGTGACAGTTAGGTCGATTGTCGAGACTTGTGATCAGCTTATTTGTGACTCTCGCGCTATACTTCTATAATATCTAAATCTCTCTCTCTATCTCTATCTCTTTCTCTCTCTATTTATATATATATATATATATATATATATATATATATATATATATATATATATACGAGTATATATACATGTGTGTGTGTGTGTGATCCTCCGTCTTCCTTTTCCCTCTCCTAAGTGCTCATGTACTAGCTCGTATAGATGACTGCAATTCTCATTTTGGTGCGCCAAAACAATGAATTGAAAAACTACAGAAAGTTGAAAATTCAGCTGCCAGCTTAGTTCTAAAGGCAAAAAACATGACTGTCTTACTCAGCTACTTTACTCACTTCAAACTGGCCGTTCTCTGTCACAACTTTTTTTCTGGCTCATGCCCTTCCTATCTTACTGAGCTTCTGTCGGTCTACTCACCATGTCGTCAGCTACGCTCTTCTGCAGACACGCGCATTCTCTGTGTTCCTAAGACACACACTAAAACATTTGGCGAAAGGTCATTCTCTTTTTGTGCAGCCAAACAATGGAATTCTCTACCATTGCACATCCGGAGTATTTCAACTTCCAAGTCCTTCAAAACTGCACTTAAGACACATCTTTTGAAAATTTATTTTCAAAATTAATTAAACACCATTTCTTTTTAATGATTAACGTTGCTTATGTGTATAGTACTGTTATTTATGTGGTTATTGTATAGAGAGTGTATATTTGAATTATTATATGTATGTTTTCATCTCCATGTAAAGTGTTGTTATCCTGGCTCCTTGCTGGGAAACAGAGCTATAAAAATTACCAATTTATTATTATTATATGATTATTTTTACGTCAACGTGCCCCCTACTTCCTTTTCTCAATGGACTTTATGTTTGCCGCCTCTTCTTTTTTATTTCTTTTTTGTGCTTTATGTATATCCCACACGTTTCACCCTCTCTTCTCGATGGAAACCTATGTTTACTCTTTTTTGCTCCTCCAAAATATCTTTAGGTAAATACGTGTTCACTTAAAATATATTGACTTCATTATATCTGCACACAACAACATTATATCTGTATGAGACAAATACATTTGCATTAAAAAAAAATTCCCATCTGTATACAACAACCTACCTGTGTACAAAAACATCATTTATGCAAGTTAGAAAATTTTGAAAGGGAGATTTCCCAAAAGATCCAAAACTTGCTATTGTCAAAGTCATAAATAAATTTAAAAACTTATTTGAATCCACAAGGTAATCTCAGGGAAATCATTGTCCACTTCTTAAAGATATATTTTGATGTCAACGGGAAAACCCAATTTAAAGGGAAAATATCCTCCAGCAATTTGATGTGTCCGTTTAAACCCACCCTCTTGAACTATCGATCATTCAAGTGTTACTTTGGAATGAGACGTGCTAGAATAAAATACAATAATTTTATAAGGAGTAATTCTTCATACGAAGGCGAACACATCATTGAAGATCTAGTTTGTAAATACAATGTGATTTTCACTAAAGTTGCAAAGAGATCCACACACTGTCATTTGGTTAATTGAGGCCAATGGCCGAGTGGAGTACTGTTAACTCACTGGAAATAAATACAGCACTTGCTCTGAATTTTGAGAACACAACGCGATGAAACAACTGGACTTTGATACATTTTATATAAAAACGTTACGTGATGTACTTTACAGTTTTGATCGACGGCCCTTATTTTTTTGGTCCCCATACTTTGGTCCAGGAGACTGGCATCGAGGTGAGGAAAGCAAGCGTAAGTGTTGAATTGGGAAGAATCTAACCAACACGTCTACCAAAGATACAGGTGAAGACGTGGGCTGTTTACAAATACGGGTTCTTTATTCTTTGTCTCGAAGAGGCTTGAAGGAATTAGACGTCCAGATTGCGTCATCAGCTCAGAAGATGTTGTGTATAATCAAAACACGACTCTTTGCCATATATCCAAAAAGAAAATAGCATTCGTTTCTTAATTTAAATCCCAACGCATACAATAACACTGTAAATAAGTTCAAGCCTAAGACCGTTTTCAAAACGACACGTTAAATAATCAGTCAACCTTAGAAAATTTCCCGTGAGCTTTGTTTACAGTCCAAAGTAAATATTTAAAATAATTATTAATCTTGGCGGTGGGGTTCGGCTGTCTTCCTTTTTTTTTCTTTTCCTTTTTGAGCTGTTTGCTGAAACTCCACATTAAATATTTTCATCACGACCATGGGCGTAGGGAAGGGGGGCAAGGTGGGCATTTGCCCCCCCCCCTACATTTGAGAAAAAAAATGTCATAAAAATGTCATAAAATTGTTACAATAAAACTGAACTGAATTTCCTGAATTTTATTACATGGAAGACAGTTTACTTTTATCAAACATAATCTGCAAGTATAACTGATTACATTACTGGTTGTTCTTAATCTTCCAGTTGTTTAACAATTTCTTTAACATTTTCAGCAAAAATCCGCAAGCTTTTATATTTTTGTGACCATCTAGTTTCACATAGCAAAGGAACATTGAGAATAAGTTTTCTTTGCTGATTACTTTCTCGGAAAAACACTATAATTTACTTAATTGTTCCTATTGTGTTTCGTACAACATTCACATTATTTAAATCGTTCACAACAAGATTTAGTTTATGTGAACTGCAATGTTCAAATGCTGCTTTTGGGTATTTTTTTCTAATTATTGCTTGGACTCCTCCTTCTTTAACTGCTATTGTAGAACATCCGTAGTATCCTTGACCAACAAGCTTTGTCATATTTAATCAAAATTCTAATGAATTAGTAATGATGGTGTTGGTTAAACTTTCGGCTGTTCTATTGACAATTGGAATATATCCCATGAATTATTATGTGACCATCATTTTCCCATTTTGTTCTTTGACAAATCTAACACCAAGTGACATCTGCTCAATGCCTGAAATGTCATTTGTCTCGTCGGCAAGTATAGAAAATGCAACTGAATTATTTGCTTGACGAACAATGTCTTCACGCAAGAGAGACCCACAAATTTCGATTATAGTTGCCGAGATACACTCAGCGGTAACCCATCAAAAGGTCCCCAGAAAAAATGGCCCCGACATAACGGCCCCGGTCAAAACGGCCCCAGACAAATTGTTAACATTTTTTAACAAAAACATTAATTATTTTTGATTTAAAGCTTTCGTCAACTTTTTCACCCTTAAAAAAAGTGGTAAAATTGTAAAATTATTCGTTGTGATGTTTTATAATATTGTTTCTTGTAAACTAGCAACCGATATTGGTACCATTTCGCATAAAGGCTATTCAATTCACTTTTGTGGTGTTATTATTATTGTTTATTGTTAGCTAAACCTGACACTGAATAGGTGAGTAAAAATACGAATATATTTGATTGTAAATTTTACTATTAGTCCATCTATTAGTCCAGGGCCGTTTTGTCGGGGCCGTTATGTCGGGGCCGTTATGTCGGAGCCCAATTGTCGGTGACGTTTTGTCCGGGGCCGTTTTGTTGGTGAACCATACTCAGCACTACAAGAACCAATTGACAAACGATTACCAAGAACTTCAACTCCAGATTCAACACGAAACTGTAAATGTTCATACAAATTACCAGAATTTGATTCTGTTCCACGAAGTATTAAAACATGCATGCAGCAAAATAGGATTATAAAAATGAGTACACTAGCCACGGTAAATAGTCTGATAACTCTGCATATCTAAAAACTAAAAATTCTGTTTCCCTCACTGTCAGCTCTAAAATAATAATTTTTATCAACGGTCTAACAATCACGAATCAGCTGCAATTTCAACTTATTTGAAAGGTCGTATGTCCAGACATACCTTCCAATATCCAATTTAGGAAATGAATAAGTGTCAGCGACAATCAAATTAGGAACAGTTGGTTCAGATGTGTCTGGCTGTTGAACGTGTCCTGTTGTCCTCAATGCCAATGATAAGTCAGATGCTGCAGACGCCCCAAAATCTTCTATTAACAGCATTTCGGAATCCCACGATTGGTCTACTTTTCGATTTTTTTTAGCCTGTAAAACAATTCTGATATCCATCCTTGGTAATCCTGCAGTTTCTACACGTATATTATTTCACAGCAAAATTCAATTTTCTCGTGAGAACTTAAGTTTTTAAATCCCTTATATTAACTTAGCGGCCGTCTCATCATCTTTCTCATCATCTCATGGGCTGGGCAGGCGGAAAAAGAAAAGTCGAAAATGACCCACTTCCAGTGATCCGATCGAGCTGAAATTTGGCACACGGACCCGACTCACCTAACAATGCATCGTATCAAAATTTCAGATCGATCGATCGTACCGTAATTAAAATAATGCATTTTTAGTTTATCCTAATATGAGATATGTAATTCAAATTCACTGTTTGTTATTGTTTTTTTCCACGTGAAAAATTGAGTAGACGCGTTGAGGCGGCCCATCGAAGCACCGCGGCGCTTTTGTTTACATTTTACGTGTCACGCTGAGCTCGGTCAAGCGAATCGGTGACCAGACTTTTCCCCTCTCACCCTACCGGGGTTATGAAGCAAACTTGAGTTAAGACATATTCAGTCTGTAAATGTTTGAAAATAATCAATACTGTTAGTTATGTCTCATATATAAGGGATTTATAGTCAAAAACTTTGTTTTTACGGGTTTGTTTTATTAATTTATTAAATGCATTAATAAATGTTGTATTTTAGCTATTACAGCACTAATTTGTAAGTCTTATTAATATCTAAGTCTTTTTTCAACCCTTATTGAATACTGAACTTGAATTTAATTGAAAATTGTACCTGTATGGCATTGTCAGTTAAAATTGTAAAAAGTGGGATTTTTTTGCCCCCCCCCCTGGAAAAATTCCTAGCGACGCCCATGATCACGACGAGATATTGAATTTGAAAAGGCTTGAGTTTTTCAACAAAAGTGTAAAGAAATCTTATTTGATTAATAGTCTGAAAGTAAATATTTATCACACAATAATTAGTTTTTTATATTTTTCTTGAAAATGTCCACATATATTTAAATGGTTTTATCATTTTATAGTTAATCAATTATAACTATCGAACGTAACCAAACAAACACACCAACGTAAACATAAAAATCTAAGGGCTTCAAACATTATAATAACGTGGTTAAATACTGTCTAACACGGTTCAACATTCGGAATTCCTTATTTTCTTATTTTAGCTTATCTTATCCCTATATATATTGCGCCTAAGCGCGTCCGAAGCCGTGTGTGTGCGTGGGTGCTCGCTATGCGGGGTAACTCCCGAAAATAAAATAAATTATTGAAGACGTAAAATAATAAAAGTTTTGGTGTCTAGATTAACAAGACGGCGTTTCTCGCCATAAAATATTTGTCACTTTTACGTCATAGTTCGAGCTCATATTAATTTGTAAAATGGAAACAAAGTAAAAAGAGCCGCGGTTATTTCAATGAAGTGTGATTTTTTTAATGGTACTATCTGTTTGTGTGTTTATGTTTGTGTGTATAAGTGTGTGAATAAAGTGAGTGTGTGTGTGTTTATGTTGTGAACTAAATGTGATGAAACGGTTTATTTTTATGTCTGATAATGTTGCGCCTCTAACAAGAATACGTATATCTTTTTTTTTAAAAATTTTAAATAATAAATATATATTTGCAAAAACATATTTACACTGTTTTCTTTATGTATTTTCGAGATGTATGTCATCCAGCCATTCGGAAAATTTATTTGCTTTAATCTTTCTCCAACAGTCTACATTTATGTTCAACGTTAATTTACCTAACGTTCTGTTTACAAACCACAGTCACTGTTTTCTTTAGTATAATATTTTAGCAATATTTATATAGATATACTATTATTTTGTTTATTATCAAATACACAGTATCATTTTACAACTTTTCGTAATATCCTCATATATGCTTAAATTTAAATACTTAATGTATTTGACATTTTAAAAGTTAGTTATAAATAATCAAATACTAAAAATGTCTTCAATGCATTAGAGAAAGAAAAGACATGAGTGAAATCAGATACCAAACTCTATAGCTTAGCCACTGTTAATTTTCTTTTTGCATAAATTAAGTTAAACATGCTAGGTAAGTTATATTTATAAATTAAAAAATGCATAAAGCAAGTGATTAGTGATGAAAGCAATGCCAATGATTCTTAGATGGTAGATTTATTTTCCTTCGGTGCTTAAAAAGTTTACACGATTTTTTTTTCTGGAAAGATTGCTCCATAAACTGCCCCAAGGAAATAGAATGAATGAAAAAAAAAGTCGGTACTGTTATAGACGAAAATGGATTATATATAGGAGTTATATGCACGAACCAATGAGTGTGGGTAATAAGTGGAACAGCTATTTTTATATTGAGTACAACTTTATGACCTTTTGAAATGTACCATTTATTGGTCAATAATATCGCCCAACCCTGGATGACATAAACACTATAGCTTAGCAAATGTTTTTATACTTTTGCATATATTAAACTAAATCAGCAGGGTAAATTTTAAGCCCAGACATTGTGATTCAAAATGTTTTTTTTAAACAAATAAAACCCATGCACACCTTACTTAAGCATCAAAATTCACATAAATAATATGCTTTTAATGAGTTGGGTGGCACACACTTCGGGTATAAACTGTACGGTTCTTTAAGGTATACATATATTTAGTGTAAAGACATATCGTGGGTATTACGACTCATATATAGGTTCTAGCATCAGAAAGTGCGTGCTCAAGCAAAAAAATACACTAACAGCAACTGATATTTAGACATAACAGCTTGATTTTATTTGAGCAATATTATGCAACGAGGATAGAGTTTTGTATAAAGACTGATTTCAAAGGCAGCTCATGTGGTTTACTAAATAGCAGGTTTCTTTTAAGCTGTATAAACTTTCTTGAAAAAATTCTATTTAAATTATTCTGATTTAATATCAAAATGCCCTCAAATATATGTTATATATTAAGACCATTACCAAATATGTCAAAAGACCATTACCAAATATGTCATTTAATAAGCTAAAAAAAGCTACAATGAAAAAAGGCTTAAATACAAATACAACGAAAAGTAATCATTTTTTTAGTGGAATCTGCCAATTTATTGCTTTGTTAATACTAGAAGAAAAGAGTGGGACGTCCTTTCAAAATGACATAATTTATTAGAAAATCAATCACTATGAATTTTAAAAAAAAACATAGCTTTTATGTTATTATTCGTGTGAAAAGAAGATGCGTATATTAAACCCATAAACCATATTTCCACCCTCCACTAAGCATACATATTCAAATAAATATTATCTTGCTCAAATAATAACTAATTCGTCTTTAAACAGAGTTTTACAACTTCTTTTTTACAACACTGGGCCCAATATTACATGCAACTTTAGAAGAAGCTTACAACAACATGGAACTACCAAATTCAATGAACACTTCATACATCACAATTCTACCAAAGAAAGACACAGACAAAACACAACTTTTAAATTAAAGGCCCATATCATTACTCAACACAGATTATAAAATTCTTACTAAAACATTAGCCAATAAACTAAAACCACATTTAAATACTCTCATTCATGTCAATCAACAATGCAGCATTAAAGGCAGGGACATCAACAACCACAATCATTTAATCAGAGACATTATTCAATATACAAGTGAAAAACAAATTCAAACATGCATATTATCACTAGACCAGGAAAAAGCCTTTGACAGGGTAGACCATGCATACCTTCACAAGATATTACAACACAATAAATTAGGGGAGTATTTTTGTAATTGGGTTAAAATTCTATACAGAACGCCTATCAGCAATCTGATAATAAATAATATAATTTAAAAAAACATTGCAATTAAAAGATCAGTTAGACAAGGGTGTCTTTTATCCCCTTATCTATATATTCTATCCTTTGAACCACTTATAGAGAAAATCAGAATGGAGAAAAACATTACAGGAATAGGGATCCCTGGAGCCAGAGATATTAAAGTGATTGCTTATGCAGATGACACGGTATTTTTCCCCACAAATGATAGGTCAATTCACAAAATAATTTCAATTTTTCAAGATTTTGGAAAAGGTAGTGGGTCCAAGAATAATGTAAACAAATCTGAAATTATGTGAAATTATGGGGATAGGTAGGTGGCAAGATAGACTAGATTTCCCCTTAGGCATAATTAGAAAGGAGAGTCTTAGAATTTATGGGATCTTTTATTCCAATAATCAAACACAGACAAACAATGAAATATGGAGGGATATTGAACAATCAATTAAATAAATTATTGACAAAAACAAATACACAGCACAGACAATTTTTGGAAGGAGCACAATTATAAACACATATGTCATCCCCAAAACAATATATACAGGAACAATATGGGAACCCCCACCAATAATTTTATAAGAAATAAACTCACACATAACTAAATGCATATTCCAAGGAACAATACACAATATCAAACAAACAACACTAATACAATCTAAGCTAAATAGAGGAATAAACTTGCAAGACATACAAACAAAAATACAAGCACTCAGAATAAAATGTAAAGGACAAGCCATTAAAAAAAGATAAGAAAATACATTCAAACATTATTACTTAGGAATCAGAATAGGACATTTAATAGCAATTGATAACAGCACTGAAAATTACATGGGTAGAAATAAATCACAATTTCATACAGCATGCATCAAAGCAATAAAAGGTAATGAATAAGTAGTACACAAAACAACCAAATAAATATATACACATTTAATAAAAAGACAAGCAACACCTCTAAACAATAGAATTAAATGGACACAAGTTTATGGAATTACAAACACCACTGAGGAAACTTTAAAAAATACACATATCAAAGAAATATCAAATAAAGAAAAATAACATACAGACTAATTTACAATACAACACCAGTCTCATCAAGAAATTATAAAGACAGAGGTGCAAGAATAGGCTGTCCACTCTGTAGGTCAGGAGCTGATGAGACAGAACACCATTTATATCTCACATGCAATACAATTTTACAAACTAAAAACACACTCCAACAATTCATAAAAGCAGCCACAATACACAATGTAGATATAGACAAAGCAATAACGCTAAACATAATACCAGACTCTATAAACAAGAAACAACAAACTATAAGCTTAAAAAATACTTTCACAGTACAGAAAACACATATGGCATCACAGACTTACGGCATTCTTCCATAACCACAGTTACACAAACATAACATTAGAACACATTTTTAGACAAACAATTCAAAACATGATATTAAACATAACAGAAGATAATTAAGGTTTTTATGTTTAAGAAATAATAATATATAATGTACATTTTGTTTGTTACATTAAAAAAAATAAATAAAAAAAATAATTTCATGCTTAAACTAAACAATGGAATTGGTGTTTTTCAGAGCATTTTCCTAGAACCAAAGGAATCATATGGAAAGATATTTTTAAATTTTTTTTTATTCATGTGAAAAGAAATTGAGCCTTGCCGATTAGATTTTTATAACTGTTAAGTACATTTATATTCTTTTGGAGTATATTATATAGAGAAAAGCATGCGTTTTTAAAGCAGACATACCAAAATTGATGGTTAATATTTAAATTCATCATACTCTCTATATTCTCGACAGACATATCGTGAATTTTATAAAAAGTGGTTTGATTTATCACTACCCTAAGTTCATGATGCATATACATTCATTTTTAAGGGAAATTTGAGACCCAAAAGCAAATAAAGTTATTTTTTAATTGTGCCTACCCTGTTCTTGCAAAAAATACACTAACAGCAACTGATATTGTGACATAACAACTTGATTTTATTTTGAGCAATATTATACAACGAGGATAAAGTTTTGTATACAGACTAATTTTTTAAAAAACTATTCTGTTTTAAAATCAAATGCCTACATAATATATGTTATATATTAAGCCCTAACTTATATTCATTTTATAAGCTAAAAAAGCTACAATGAAAAAAGGCTTGAATATAAATACAAAGAAAAATAATCCGTTATTTAATTGAAACAAGTTTATGCCAATTAATTGCTTTGTTACTATGCTAAAAAAATATCCTATTCGTCTTGAACTAATTTCATACTTAGCTTATAAATGGAGTGGGTGATTTTGAGAGCTTTTTCCTAGAACCAAAGGAATCAAAGATATTGTTTTCATTTTTTGATTAATGGAAAAAGAAATTGATCCTTGCCCATTAGATTTTTGTAACTGTTAAGGACCTTTGTTATTCTGGTAAAGCATATAGACAAAAGCGTGCGTTATTAAAGCAGAAATACCAACATTGATGGGTAATATTTAAATTCATCGTACTATCTATTTTCTAGACACACATATCGTGATTTTTATAAAGAAGGGATTTGATTTATGACTACCCTATTTTCCTGATACGTTTACACTCATTATTAAGGGGAATGTGAAACTCAAATCCAAATAAAGTTATTTTCATTGTGCCTACCCGTAGCATCGCACGGGCATTGCTCTCGTCCCTATATATATTGCGCCTAAGCGCGTCCGAAGCCGTGTGTGTGGTGGGTGCTCGCTATGCGGGGTAACTCCCGAAAATAAAATAAATTATTGAAAATTAAATAATAAACATTTTGGTGTCGAGATTAACAAGACGGCGTTTCTCGCTATAAAATATTGTGACTTGACGTAATAGTTCGAGCTCATATTAATTTGTAAAATGGAAACAAAGTAAAAAGAGCCGCGGTTATTTCAATGAAATGTGATTTTTTTAATGGTACTATCTGTTTGTGTGTTTATGTTTGTGTGTATAAGTGTGTGAATAAAGTGAGTGTGTGTGTGTTTATGTTGTGAACTGAAATGTGATGAAACGGTTTATTTTTATGTCTGATAATGTTGCGCCTCTAACAAGAATACGTATAATTTTTTTGTAAAAAAATACAGAATTAATATTTGTTTGCAAATTACATCTTTACACTGTTTCCTTTATGTATTTTCGAGATGTATTTTATTCAGCCGTTCGAAAAATTTATTTGCTTTGGTCTTTCTCCAGATGTCTACATTTATGTTCAACGTTAATCTACTCCTAACATTTTTGTTTACAAACCATAGTCATTGTTTTTTTAGCGCAATATTTTAACAATATTTATATACTATTTATTTTCTATTATTTTCTTTATTATCAAATACACAGTATCATTTTACCACTTTTCTTTATATCTTTTATATGTTTAATTTAAATACTTAATGTATTTGACATTTTACAAGTTAGTTCTAAATAATCAAATACTAATCAAATACTAACAATGTATTCAATGCATTAGAGAAAGAAAGCACATGAGTGAAACCAGATACCAAACACTATAGCTTAGCCACTGTTAATATTCTTTTTGCATAAATTAAGTCAAACATGCTAGGTAAGTTATATTTATCAATGATTCTTAGGTGGGATATTTATTTTCCTTCGGTGCTTAAATAGTTTAAACTATTTTTTTTTCTGGAACGATTGCTCCATAAACTGCCCCAAGGAAATAGAAGGAATGAAAAAAAAATCGGTACTGTTATAGACGAAAATGGATTATATATAGGAGTTATATGCACGGACCAATGAGTGTGGGTAATAAGTGGAAAATCTATTTTTATATTGAGTACAACTTTATGACCTTTTGAAATGTACCATTTATTGGTGGGGTAAGAGTCAATAATATCGCCCAACCCTGGATGACATAAACACTATAGCTTAGCAAACTGTTTGTATACTTTTTGCATAGATTAAACTAAATCAGCAGGGTAAATTTTAAGCCCAGACCTTGCGATTCAAAATGTTTCTTTAAAACAAATAAAACCCATGCACACCTTACTTAAGCATAAAAATTCACATAAATAATATGCTTTTCCCATAAAAAAATCATTAGCTAAGAAAGGTATTTAAGAGCTTACAAAACTAAAACCATTCAGTAAACAAAATAGTTACATTTCTAGAACAATGAGTGCGTGGCACACACTTCAGGTATAAACTGTACGGTTCTTTAAGGTATACATACATTTAGTGTAAAGACATATCGCGGGTATTACGACTCATATATAGGTTCTAGCTTCAGAAAGTGCGTGCTCAAGCGAAAAATACACTAACAGCAACTGATATTTAGACCTAACAGCTTGATTTTATTTGAGCAATATTATGCAACGAGGATACATTTTCGTATAAAGACTGATTTCAAAGGCAGATCATGTTGTTTACTAAATGGCAGTTTTCTATCAAGCTGTATACACTTTCTTGAAAAAATTATTTTTTAATTATTCTGATTTAATATCAAATGACTACAAATATATGTTATATATTAAGACCATTAGCAAATATGTCATTTTATAAGCTAAAAAATGCTACAAAGAAAAAAGGCTTAAATACAAATACAACGAAATTTAATCCTTTATTTTAGTGGAACAAGTATCTGCCAAATTATTGCTTTGTTAATACTAGAAAAAAAGAGTGGAAAGTCCTTTCAAAATGATGCAATTTATTAGAAAATCAATCTCTGGGAAGTTTTAAGAAAAACAAACATTGTTTTTATGTTAATATTCGTGTAAAAAGAAAATAAGAACCATACACCCGTAAACCATATTTCCACCCTCCACTAAGCATACAGATTCAAATAAATATTATCTGGCTCAAATAATAACTAATCCGTCTTAAACTAATTTCATGCTTAAACTATACAATGGAATTGGTGTTTTTCAGAGCATTTTCCTAGAACCAAAGGAATCATATGGAAATATATTTTTAATTTTCTTTTCATGTGAAAATAAATTGAGCTTTGCCGATTAGATTTTTATAACTATTAAGTACCTTTCATATTCTGTAGGAGTATATTATATAGAGAAAAGCATGCGTTATTAAAGCAGACATACCAAAATTGATGGTTAATATTTAAATTCATCATACTTTCTATTTTCTCGACACACATATCGTGAATTTTATAAGACGTGGTTTGATTTATCACTACCGCAATTTCATGATGCATTTACATTCAATTTTAATGGGAAATTTGAGACCCAAAACAAAATAAAGTTATTTTTTAATTGTGCCTACCCCTGTTCTGGCAAAAAATACACTAACAGCAACTTATATTGTGACATAACCACTTGATTTTATTTGAGCAATATTATACAACGATGATAAAATTTTGTATACAGACTGATTTTTTAAAAACTATTCTGTTTTAAAATCAAATGCCTACATAATGTATGTTATATATTAAGCCCTAACTTATATGTCATTTTATAAGCTAAAAAAGCTACAATGAAAAAAGGCTTGAATGTAAATACAAAGAAAAATAATCCGCTATTTAAGTGAAACAAGTATCTGCCAATTTATTGATTTGTTACTATGCTAAAAAAATATCCTATACGTCTTGAACTAATTTCATACTTAGCTTATAAAATGGAGTGGGTGATTTTAAGAGCTTTTCCCTAGAACCAAAGGAATCAAAGATATTGTTTTAATTTTTTGATTTATGGAAAAAGAAATTTAGCCTAGCCCATTAAATTTTTGTAACTGTTAAGGACCTTTGCTATTCTGGTAAAGTATATCGAGAAAAGCGTGCGTTATTAAAGCAGAAATACCAAAATTGATGGGAAATATTTAAATTCATCATACTTTCTATTTTCTAGACACACATATCGTGATTTTTATAAAGAAGGGGTTTGATTTATCACTACCCTAATTTCCTGATACGTTTACACTCATTATTAAGGGGAATGGGAAACTCAAATCCAAATAAAGTTATTTTCATTGTGCCTACCCGTAGCATCGCACGGGCATTGCTCTCGTCTTATATATTTCCATAACGCCCCTTCTACACCGAACATTATTTGTCCATTGTTTTTGCATCGTCTTGCATTTTATTACATTTCTTTCTTAATACTTATAATGTGTAATGGTTCCTGATTTGTTCCTGAGAAATGTGGCGGACAAACTGATATACTTAGCCCCAGGGGCTAGTTGTCATTATCACACTCTAAGTAACCCACACACACCTCGTAACCTCTTAACATCAAACAAACCGAAACTAGCCGGACATTTGCACCTGCAAAAAAGGAAAAAAAACCCACACCAATATGACATCAGATTACTTTCAGTATGACATGAGGTTATGGAGGTTTATTTGCTTACGTTTTTTCTTAATATTTTTTTGTAAGACACAAGTTTAGAACAGTTGCTAGATTAATCGTCTTTTCACCAAGTTTCCCTTGTTTATGTCGATGGGTTGAAGCACTGCCCGTAAAGTTTTTGTTAACAACCTGCTGTTATTGACTTTTTTATGGGGAGGGGGGTGGGAGAGGGGTTTGAGTGGGAAGAGGGTCTTTTAATTAATTTATGTTCAGTTATTTACATCCCCTTGGAATGGAGGCGTAATTACTCTTGGGAACTATCTCATTAGTGTTCTAATGTGTTATCGTGTGAATCACTGTTCTATCACAACACGCATCACTCACCTATCTACTTGAATGCTTTCAGTTCACCGTTATTTTAAAATTACTTATTTAAAACAGACTCACTGTTTGAAATACGCCATAGATAATTTGTTAAGGTCTTGAAAACTAATTTTGTTCAGTCCTGTGAAAATAGTTTGTTTTTCACAGAAATTTTAATTATTTTTCTGTCGCTTTTTTTAAAAATGTATTTTTTACAATTATTATTATTGTTATTATTATTATTATTATTATTAGTAGTAGTAGTAGTAATAGTAGTAGTAGTATTAGTTGTAGTAGTAGTAGTAGTAGTAGTAGTAATAATAGTAGTAGTAGTAGTAGTAGTAGTAGTAGTAGTAGTAATAGTAGTAGTAGTAATAGTAGTAGTAGAAGTAGTAGTAGTAAAAGTTGTAGTAGTACTAATAGTAGTACTTTTAGTAGTAGTAGTATTAGTAGTAGTAGTAGGAGGAGGAAGAGGAGTATCGTTATTATTATTTTTAGTAGTAGTAGTAGTAGTAGTATTAGGGTTAGTAGTACTAGTAGTAAAGTAGTAGTAGGAGGAGGAGGTGGAAGAGGAGTGCGTTTGCTATTACTATTATTACCATTATCATTATTATTATTATTATTGCGGAATTTAGAACTGAAAAATGCTAAGTAGAAGGTATTAAAATGAGATCAACAAATTAAAATGACGTTTTCTTTATAATTGGATAACTTAAGACAGTGGCGTAGCTAGGGGGCGGTTGGGCTGGTCCGCCCCGGGCGTCACTCATTTAGGGGCGGCATTTGTGGGCATTTGAAAAGTAGAGTTTTATTTAACGGATTCGCACATTTGTTTGTTTGTTTTTTTATTTTTTATTGTGTGTCCCGTAACCTCGTGGTCGTAGGGGGTTCTAATGTTTCCATTACAACTTTCTCGGGGCTTGGTAGACCTTGGCGGTGCCCATCTCCTCTCCAGGTCAGTGGAGGACTTTTTAGCGATAGTCATTCATCAATATCTTTATTGTGGCTAGAGACCACGCCCCTCAGCTTGTGAGGCGAGCGCACTATTGACTTCACTATGCAGCCACTTTCTACAGTCTTTGTTTGATTACATAGTGGATATTATAGCTAACGGAAAACCGTTCAAAAATTTTAAATCGCTCAAACTAAGCGGTATAAGTCACAGATGACGCTTTTATAAGAAAACTACCCAGACAACACGACCGGGTCGAATAATGTGTGCTATTAATATCGCCACGACAGTTTACGTGGAATTTCGACTTCGCAGAATGGCGCGCTAACAAGTACCTACAAGGCATGGTGGTTCAAATATTGTGTTTAACTTGCAAGTAGTAATTTATATTACTGTTTCAGTTTTCAGTAAATTATTGGAAGCTAAGTTATTAAAAATTAAATTTATTTTGTTTTTATTGCATTTAGGTAGCACACATTATTTGTGTTTTTCATTAAAATACGGTTATTCATTAAGCTTGTTACGCCTATCCAATTAAAGTAATGTGTAAATAATTTGAATTCGTATATTTTATGGACAATTATTAACGATTTATGACAAGAATATGTAAATATTCAATTTTCTCCGTTAATAAACATAATAGGCATAATAATTTCGAAAAAGACATAGTTTAAACTTTCAAGCGTCTTGGAAAAATTGACATCTGAAGAAGTAACTAGGAAAAAGAGATCAGATGCTGGAATTTTACTCAATTCTATGCAATCTTTTTCTCTTCTATGTTAATTTATGGGAACCCGTCATTAAAAAAAAATTAATGCACAGTCATTGCATGGAACAAAGAGATGTGCTAATACAAAATGCTGTTATATCAGCCAAACAATTTGTGAAGAGATGGAGATATGAACTGACCGACTAGTTAGAAGGAGAAAAATATGAGTAGGGAAAATTCAGAAGACGTGGTTCTATCTTTAGAACCAGAATTACAACGATAAATGTTTTTATCCATGGATGGAATTATAAAATAAAATAAAATAACGTTTTGATGAGTTGCATTTCCTTGCAAGAAAATATTCGTATATAATACCATGTAACCTACTAAATAAAGCATTTGAACATCAAATAAATTGCTTTATTGACATTGACAGTTCAATATGGAAAGAAAAAGGATCCAGGTTTTCATGGCTATACCTACACTACAAGAAGAGGCATTATGTTCGAAAAACGGGGGAAAAGGCACCTTTGATATATTAAAATTTATTTAACAGTATAGATTGGAAAATTCTGTACACTATATCGTAATTTTGCTATGAATTTTTTCAACTATTGCTATCAGTCTCGCGAGTTGTGAAAGGAGATTCTCCAAACTGAAGTTGATAAAACATTATCTTCGTTCCAAAATGAGCGATTAAAGACAGCAAAATCTAGCAATACTGTCCATAGAACAAGATATTACAAATAATTTTAATTTTGATAGCTTAATACACGATTTTTCTACCATGAAAGTTAGGAAAGTAAATGTATAAATATGTTAACATACGAATGTACAGAGGCGTAACTGGGTTTTTGACGACCTTGGCTAATTTAATTGTGGCGCCTTTTATTTAAATAAAAATTAAAAAATTCGAGATTTAGCGGCGTCCTTTTGAGCTGGCGCAGCCCGGCGCCATTGGCAACTGCCCAAATGCCAATCCGTTGTTACGCCACAGCTAATGTATACAATTTCTTTGTTTGTAAAAAAAAATCATTTATTTATAAATACAACATAAAAGAATAGTAACAGTAATTGGTAATTTTGTTTTTTTGTTTTTTTTTGGGGGGGGTGTAAATTTGGAATATGTTTTGTCACATGGGGGGGGGACACCTGTGACCTCAGTAACTTTCTTGTGGCCTTTAAAAAAAGTATCTTGTATTTTTATAAATGTTTATTTATAGGTATATAATCTTATGCGGCCTCTTTTATTACTGCTTACATAAATATGGCACGCAATGGTAAACATGTTCGCCACCTTTACTTCGTTTCAATGGCAATTATTTATTCATGTTCATTAATTTTTAAAAACCATAATACAATTGACTAAGCGGCCGTCCATAAATGAAGCACGCTATTTTGGCAGATTTTCTCACTCTTCACACGTCGTCACAAAAACTTAGACTCCTTCTTCAATAAGACGTCACAAAGCCGTATTTTCTGTTTGAAAATGAGCATGTTTCAAATTACATTTTAGCCATTTAAGTATGTTTTTAGTGTAAGGCTGCATTCTAATATTGTAACACGCGTTTTACATAAACGTTAGTAAATAAATTGTCTGTAATCAAATATTTAAGTGGAAATGTATTTAAAGTTGCGCGTTTTGACGTGACGTCACATTTATTAAACACCTCCCCCCTCGTCTAACATCGTAACATACGTTTGACTTCCCCCCAGGTGCGTGACGTCATTTATGGACGGCCCCTAAAAAGGGCGGCAAATTGGAGACCGCCCCTGGTGGCAAAAGTTCTAGCTACGCCACTGACTTAAGATAACTGTTGTTAATCATTTTAACATGGACTTTTTTCATAGTTTTTTCGTTGTGACCGCATTCGTTTTCTTTCTTCATTGTTGAGCCGTTGAATGCCTTCTTATCGATTTTTTTTATAAGCGATTAAGGACAACGTCAATTCCTATTTCGGGCAACGGCTACATTTTAATTCATTAAGCTAGCCAACTTATAATTTATGTAATGAATAATCTTTATTTAAAAAAAGAAAAAAAGCTTTGTGCTCAATTGATGCATTACCCGCTCCAAGAGCTCATTGGTGTTATATTAAGTCCTAGTTTTTCGTCTCATGCGATTAAATGTCTTGAAATGGTCTCAAAAGGGAAAATACTCGTAGTTGCCGTAAACACGGGTTTCTTTTAAATCATTCAGGCCTGTCTCCGGAAACATTTCGCTGCCCGTTATCCCACACCACCCCCCTTGCTGGGCCCAGATCAGCTTTCGATACGCCCTTAAACGTCACATGTCTGAGGCACCACCGAAACGTTCACTTTTATCCAAAGAGATGGGAAAATGGGAAAAAATTCTTCTTCAAAGGCAGAGATTTTTTTTGGACACCTAGTTCTTCATTTTTTTAAAAACAAAATTTAGTTAGGAAAAAAAAACCCCAGATTTCCTCTTTGTGTTTTGGAACACATACTTGGTGCTTTGCTTAAAGGTGACAACTCAATGTTTAAATAAAATTAATTAATATAGTAAAGTCATCAATGTATTATCGGATTATCTCAGCATGTCTCAACTACCCGCTAAAAAGCGTAGAAGCTTTCTTAAACTATTATCCTTAAACACAATAATGGATTTTTAAGTATTTTAGGTGTTAACTTTAAAAATCCATCATCGGCGTATCACAGAAGTGGAATAAGCAATTGAAAAATAGGAGGAATGCAATTGGAAATTAAATTCTACGAAACAGATGTCTGTATTTGTAGAGAAAAAAAGTGTCATATCAGATGTCTTTAGTGTATAATACATTAATTTGAAACACATCACGATCTAAAATTATATTAATTATTGTAGAAAAAAAATGTTGATTTTATTTGTTTTAATGTTCCAATTGGATGGAAAGGGGTGGAGATTGAAGGTTGTTGGGGGTAGCGTTATATTTTTTATTAATTTAAATCATCTGAAACATTTGGTTAAAAATACACAACTAATTGCCTTTAGTCTTCTTTATTCCTCAACCACATATCCACATATCCAATTTTACTTCTACTCCACGGAACAACTCAGTCTGCTTCCACCTCTTTTTATCCAACCCACGGCCCCCATCCCAAGCCCCCCCCCCAAATCAATACATGATCGTATCTAATTTCACAGGCCACCACCACGACATCCTTTCCTTCTTCCGCATCTCTTCAACGTATTCTACAAACGAAAGCGATCGCTTGCCGAAGGTCACACGATGATGTCTAATGGATTTATGTCAAAGAAACAAAGACATTATCGTCACCAGACAGACCAAAAATAAATCACAAGCCAAAATTTTAAATGATGCCATATTATTAGTGTTTGACAGAATTGGCTTCAGAGAACAATAAGCACATTTTAAAAAAATATTTTTAAAAAGACTTAAAAATATGAAAATTCACTGTAAAAGCAAACGAAAAATGTGTATAACCATTACAAAAGAGAGCATGAGCTGAATTTTTTTTCCAATAAGAGACTTTCTCGATGCATGGTAGAAATTTATAAATAGAATAGAAATATTCTGAGTATTCAGTTTGAATATTTTCATCAAGATATCAATCAAATATTCTTCATCAAGATATCAATCAAATATTCTTCATCAAGATATCAATCAAATATTCTTCATCAAGATATCAATCAAATATTCTTCATCAAGATATCAATCAAATATTCTTCATCAAGATATCAATCAAATATTCTTCATCAAGATATCAATCAAATATTCTTCATCAAGATATCAATCAAATATTCTTCATCAAGATATCAATCAAATATTCTTCATCAAGATATCAATCAAATATTCTTCATCAAGATATCAATCAAATATTCTTCATCAAGATATCAATCAAATATTCTTCATCAAGATATCAATCAAATATTCTTCATCAAGATATCAATCAAATATTCTTCATCAAGATATCAATCAAATATTCTTCATCAAGATATCAATCAAATATTCTTCATCAAGATATCAATCAAATATTCTTCATCAAGATATCAATCAAATATTCTTCATCAAGATATCAATCAAATATTCTTCATCAAGATATCAATCAAATATTCTTCATCAAGATATCAATCAAATATTCTTCATCAAGATATCAATCAAATATTCTTCATCAAGATATCAATCAAATATTCTTCATCAAGATATCAATCAAATATTCTTCATCAAGATATCAATCAAATATTCTTCATCAAGATATCAATCAAATATTCTTCATCAAGATATCAATCAAATATTCTTCATCAAGATATCAATCAAATATTCTTCATCAAGATATCAATCAAATATTCTTCATCAAGATATCAATCAAATATTCTTCATCAAGATATCAATCAAATATTCTTCATCAAGATATCAATCAAATATTCTTCATCAAGATATCAATCAAATATTCTTCATCAAGATATCAATCAAATATTATGGTATAATGTTAGGAATTAAACAAAAATTTTTTTATTAAACATTTTAATTTCATTTAAGTCAGCTCTCTCCACAAAACCTAGACAACTTTACAATTTTATTATTAAAAAAAAACACTTTTTGCAGACTTCAACAATTAAACTCAAAAAACATTATTTTACGGAAATCTTTTTTTATGTAAAAAGTAACTTTACGCAATAACACATGACGTTTGGAGACCTGAGAGATGATAACTCTTATTTAATGATTTTTTGGTCTTCATGCAATTGACATTTTGTTTGTCCAAGTAACAGGCTCATATTTAGGAAATGTGGCTTTCGTAAGTGAACAATAAAAGTTAGAATTCACATTTTGTTAAGGAAACCTGTGCAGAAGTTAAAGTGAGCCCTTTTATTTAAGCTGAGTCTAATTGAAAGTAGATGAAATTTTAAATGGTTTTGTTTGTTTTATTTTTAAAAAGTTATAATTTGCGTTATGTATTTTAAATGTTTTTGTATGCCTTTTAAAATCCTTTATCTTAACTCGTGGTGTCTGCTTGCTTGCTTGTGGCAGGCGGGCGGTGCCGAAAATACTTTGGATACTTTTTAACCTACTTCCCTGTAAGGCTACGTTTATAGAGGTGGCGGGTTTCGGGAAATCCCACGCACGAGTCTACTCGCGCGAGGGATGTTTCTATTTTTTGTCTTTGCAGGTGTTCATAGAGGACGCGGGTGTCTCGAGGCGACAAATTAACGGACCGGCGCGGGTAATTATCAGAACTAGTTGCTTGTTCTTGTTCCGCGTTGCCGCGCGGGACTGTGAATTCAAACAGATGGGCTTTGAATGTTTCTTCAGACTGTTAAATGTTCAATAATTCACCAACCACGACTTCGATTATGTCCATTCACAATATTAATTGCAGCATCTTGAATAAGTCGTTTAGCTTTTGAGATATCATTTTTGATAGAATTTCGACCAGATGAGTCACTGTCAGTAGAAAGCTTTAACTGAAAATCATTGCTTTTATCTATGTCTTTCATTCTGCTTAATACACAACCAATTGTTGTTCCTACTTCAGATGATTTCACACGAATGGTTTCAGACTCCCTAGTACCATCTTTGTCTCTGCTATTATGGTCGTCATTCCTTTTATCATATATGTGATTGTCAATAGTGGCTACAGTGTCAATAGTTTCTATTTGTGCTCGATTCAACTTTATTATTTTTCTATCATTCATGTCTTGGTTTTCATTCTTTCTCCATGGCTGATCAAAATTTCTTATTCTGGAATCAAAACTATATCTGCCTCTCCATGATCTTCTGCTTTGATTATAATCTCTATATATGGAATTGTGATTATATCTGTCTCTCTATGATTGTCTACTTTCATCATAATCTCTATGTCTGGAATTATGATTATATTTTTCTCTCCATGCTTGTCTACCTTTGTTTTCAAAGTGATATTGTCTTGATCTTTCTTCTGTTTTCTTTATTATAGGGCTGCCATTAGGTGACACCCTATTTGGTTGTCCTTTATTGTGGTAACACTGCTTTACCATATGTCCTGGCTTCTTACAGTACCAGCAAATAGTTTGTCTGTTGCCTTGGATTGGCAAACTCTGGTTTCTCATACCTTGCCTTTTTTCTTGACTTTTATTTGTATTGCAGCAAAAATATCTTGTCTTTTGTACATTTCCAAAAATTGCAATTTTCAAACTCTTCACACGATGAATGGATACGACTTAACTTCCTTTATTTATAATATAATTCACACTGACACAGTTGTTAATAGTCCATAGCTTTTTCTAGTTCAAGGTTATGTTTACAAATATTTCCTGGAATCAACCACACCTGTGAGCTTGGTGACGTAGTTCACTGCGTGTCGTCTGGCTTTTCCCCGCTTTTACTATAAACACCAACTGCGCGAGTGATTAGGCGTGGTTTTCTAGCCCGAGTAACCAGCTCGCGGCAACCCGCCTACCCGCCGCCTCTATAAACGTAGCCTAAGCTAGCGAGCTGAAATTCTGCGGGCAGACTCGTGCCGATGATAAAAATGAAGCATCAAAATTTCAGATAAATCGAATATACCATAATTAAATTAAGGAATTTTTAGATAATCTTTATTTATTGATATGTAAAAGATTAATTTATTTTTCTATAGTGCCGTGGTGCGTATTTTATTGACAACACTTTTTATACACATATTCCTGATCGTTGCCCATTATATTAAACATTTTTTACGACACATAACTACAATTTTGTATTTTTGTATGGTCTTGCGCTGCGTATTATAATGAACATTCTTTTAGTTATTATAATGAGCATTCTTGTAGTTATGTCTCGTTCATAATGGATTTATAGACAAAAACTTGTTTTTACGGGTTTTTTTAAATCAAAATTTTATCCAGACATTTTTACCAAATTTGAATTTTTAAAAATAATATTTTTAGTGCGTCCTTGAACTTTCTTTATCAAGTGAAACAGTGTTTGGCCATAAAAGTACGTAGTGAAATGGGACATAGCAAATTGAACTGATTCTACCTAATGTCAAGAGACAACGCTTTGTTGTACCGAACACACAACTGTTCGAGCTGTCGGCGGAAAGAAAGTATTTATGTTTCAGTACCATACGACAAATTGACAAAGTCGCTGATTTAATACTGTTAAATTTTTTAATTTAAAAAAGCGGATCTTTAAAACTTCAATCAAAGAAAGTAACTTTTGACCACAAAAAGGGGGGAAATTGAGGGGGGGGGGCAATATTGTTTTTCTCTTTATTTTTGTTTGTTTGTTTATTTTATTTTTTTAATTGATTCATTGGATGTAAACAAATATTGAATAAAACCTAATATAACTGAAATTATACCACGGCACACAATTGTTATTAGATTATAAAAATCGCTAAAGAAAAAAATTAATTTTTTATTAAGTCATGAAAGGCATCGAGCTATGTCCCAATGGAGTTTAGAAAAGATCTTATGTACACTCGAAACAAAATTAATATTACTGGGAATCCCTGAAATATTTCATTACATAGTTTAATTTGCTCAGAAATTTCGATCATTTTTTCATGTTTTTTTTCGCTATCAATTTTATTTATGTACTAGTGTATTACCCGTCAAAAATGACGGAAGTTTTCAAAATAAATACATTTCAGCTGAAATTGAAAAAAATAAACATCAGAATAACAAATAATGTAATACAGAACCTTCATTTATTTTATTTATTTTTTATTGTATTCATTTATATTCATATTGAACAATTTTCTGCAGAACGTTCGAAAAGAGTTATTTTTTTCTATAATTAGTAGTGTCACAGACAGGACGGGACGAACTTGACATACATTGCAAATTATGTATGTTGATGCTTTTTATAAATATTTTAATAAAAACGTTGTTTATATAATATAATTGGAGTTAACGTGATTTTTTGCATCTACTTTTCTCAGAAACGCTTTCCGTTTAGTTGTTGATTCTTCCACCAAACCCACCAACACCAATGCCCTTATTATTCTCCTCGTGCAGTTTATTTTGTTTGGCTTTAAACAGTAACATTTCTGTCATATATAACAAACGACTAATATTTGTTATTTGAGGAGTCCTTTTGCAGAACAGTCTAAGACGACTTTGGCGAAAAAATACGTTAATACCCTTTTCTGGTTTAAATGTTAAAACTCTACAGTATTCTGTTTGTTTGGTCATTTAAAACCTACTAAATACGCTGTATCATACAGAATGGGACTGCGATAAAGCTTTTAAATAAAATACAAAATACACAAACAAATTGTGCAATTAAAACAATAAATGTGAGCTTTATTTTAAACTAAAACGACAATAGACGTTTCGGCTAATGCCTTCATCAGTACAATAACATAAAATAGGTACTTACATATATTTAAATTCTTAAAACATGTTATATCATAAAATAATTTAAAATACTCATGTAAAATAAAATGAAAGGAAAAACAAAAACAAACAAGGACACAGGATGTAGGAAAAAGGAGGAAGTATCTAAAGTTACAGTTAAAACCACAACGGGAAAAAGATTCTACAGTTAGGTAAAATTGTGAATTTGGTTAATTCCATATGGAGCCAACGTACCAAATCGTTTTATAAGTTTATTTTCCATGTGGATCCTATCATGGGTATTGTTTGTATATAAAATACCAGTAACTGCAACATCTGAAATACCGTCATGGTCAACACTGTTAAAATGTTTAGATACAGGACATTGAGCCTGTTTATTAATATTATACAGGTGTTCTCGAAACCGATCTCCAAGACGACGACCTGTCTCACCCACGTAAATTTTATTACACCTCTTGCAAAGAATTGCATAAATCACGTTGCGACTAGTGCAAGTGAATCCATCTTTTATTATGAAGTTTTCAAGAGGGAAAGAAACCTGGTTAATTTCAATCACATATGGACAAGTATTGCAACGGTTACGGTTGCAACCTTTTGTTCCAATATGTGCTTTCATTGTGGGAAGGTGACTTCTTACAAGTATATCTCTCAGGCTTCTATCTCTCTGGAAAGCAAAAAGAGGAGGTTTTTTGAAGACTTGCTGAGTTAGAGGGTCAGCCATGAGGATTGGTCGGTTTTTGAGAATTACCTGGCGGGCTATAAAATTATGGGGATGAAAAGTTAAAATAAATTTGGATCGATCACATTGATCAGAACCAGATGATGTAAATGTCTCCTGTCTGGTCATGCCTTTAATTCGATTGATAGCGGATATTAAAACTGTTTCCGGGTATGACCTCCTTCGAAAAAAATCCAGCATTTCATGACTTTTCTCTAAAAAGTCTGCTTCATCACTGCAGAGTCTTTTAAGTCTCAATAGTTGCGAAAATGGAATAGCGTTCTTACATGATTGAGGATGGGACGATGTGTACATAAGGAAACTATGGCTGTCTGTAGACTTGTAAAATATTGATGTTGATATTTTGTTTTCGTTTAATTTAATTTGAATGTCCAAAAAATTGACAGCACTCCTATGGATGGTTGAAGTAAATTTGATTGAACAATGGAAATTACTAACGAAGTCAATGAAACTTTGCAATTGTTGCATGTCCATTTTTGTTATTCCTATACAATCGTCAATGTATCTCCTGTAGTACTCTGGAGAGATACCATTGTAATTTTCACTCCATAGGTGTTCTAAATGGCCCATAAATATGCATGCGTAACTTGGTCCCATCTTCGTTCCCATAGCAACTCCACTAATTTGATCAAAAAACTGCCCGTTGAACTCAAACGAGTTTAAATTAAGAACCAACTCAGTCAATCGTAGTTTGGCACCTGCGGGGATCTTGAGATTCGCCTTCTTGTTAAGAAAAAATGAGATTGCAGAGAGGCCATCAGCATGAGGAATTGACGTGTACAATGAAGAAACGTCCATTGTAAATAGTATATGATCCTCATTAGGTAAAGCCAAGGAAGCCAGAGATTTTATCATATGGCTAGTGTCCTTAATATATGATGGTAAATTTGCAACAATAGGTTGAAAAACAGTGTCCAAAAAATCTGAAATTAATTCGGTAGGACAAGAGCAGGCGGAGACAATTGGTCTTCCAGGGTTTCCAAGCTTGTGTATTTTTGGTAATAAATATAAGCATGGCTTACCAAGATCACTGTCATAAATACGTAAATTTTTTGCAGAAGATGGTAATTGACCACAATCTATAAGTTCGTCAATGGTCTCTTTAACATGTTGACCATGGCGGTATTTCAGATGTTGCAGTTACTGGTATTTTATATACAAACAATACCCATGATAGGATCCACATGGAAAATAAACTTATAAAACGATTTGGTACGTTGGCTCCATATGGAATTAACCAAATTCACAATTTTACCTAACTGTAGAATCTTTTTCCCGTTGTGGTTTTAACTGTAACTTTAGATACTTCCTCCTTTTTCCTACATCCTGTGTCCTTGTTTGTTTTTGTTTTTCCTTTCATTTTATTTTACATGAGTATTTTAAATTATTTTATGATATAACATGTTTTAAGAATTTAAATATATGTAAGTACCTATTTTATGTTATTGTACTGATGAAGGCATTAGCCGAAACGTCTATTGTCGTTTTAGTTTAAAATAAAGCTCACATTTATTGTTTTAATTGCACAATTTGTTTGTGTATTTTGTATTTTAAATACGCTGTATTTTATTGTTAAAATTATTAAACAATTGCAAAACCTGCTATGTCGCGCAAATATTCATTAACAAACTCTGCTAAGTTACCAGCCAATGGCAGCGGTAGTTACTTTGAGAAGGGACCAATCACAATTTTATTTACTAGCACAGGACCTTGTTTCCATAGCAATCAAGATAGCCAAACACGATACTAGTTTTAGTTAAAATGACACCAAAACCCCCTTCAAATAGGAAAGAACTTCAGAAAGAAAGTTGATTTTAATTTAATTACAAAACTAGTTTATTTATTTTATTTTACACAAATTAGAACAAAGCTTATTCATACAATTAAGAACATAGAGATCTATGTAAATTCATTCTAATTTATAGCTGACTGGAACTGGTCACGACACCACAGTGACATGAATAATGTGTTAATAGTGCTCTGGGAAATTATCTTTGACTCTCACAATGTTATTTCTGAAAAAAATTAAATATAAAATCGTAGTTTTTAGAGTGTCAATGCGAATACCATAAGCACAAAGTGTAGCACTGTTTAATTTTATCACCGGTACTGGTTCTATTTCCTATTACAGTTGCACATAAAAATAGTGATACTTATACTAATAGTATCCTATATGCTATACAATATAACTAACTAAATATGTGGGCTATAGACAATACAAATAATAAGTATTAAAGAAAACTCTTAAATATTGAATTGAAGGATACGATACGTTTTCTTTTCAAATTTTGTTTTGCACGTCAGGGACTGGAAATAATGCTTAAAATTCAACATAACTAAACTGATTATTATTTTTCACAGAATAATTGTAAAATTTACAACATGCAGCATTAAAAGACGAGGACATGGAAACAATTATAATTTATTTTCATGGTAATACAAGAGGGCATCCCACCTTTCTTTAATAATTTGTTTTTGTCACACCATTTAGGCAGATAAAGTTACCAATGTGGCAAAGGGAAAACATTTATTCGATTAACCACAGTGACTTTCTGTATATATATATATATATATATATATATATATATATATATATATATATATATGTATATAAGTATTTATGTATTTGTGTGATCATTTATATACACACATATATTTACTAATTAACTGTGAAGGAAATAATCTGACCAAACTAAACCACACTTCCTCTATCTAATATATAAAGATGAAAGTTTGTGTGTTTGTTTGTTTGTGTGTTTGTTTGTTACCAATGGAAATCTACACCGTTGGACCCAGGATGCTGAAATTTTGCATGGGGCTCTCATTCGACCCTAGACAGGTCGTAGGCTATGTTTCAACCCCAGGTGACCACCCCTAGGGTAAGGGGGCCCATAATCAGAAAATGTAGAGCCAAATAAAGACAAAATAAATTCTCATTTCGATATTGAACAGCTTCATGCGGGCATTCAAAACGAGTTCATTTTGGTGCGTTATTTTTTACAATACTTTATTTTTAGCTGTGCGCTTTCAAAAATCTTTTATTGTCAAATTACGGTGCGCACCTTTTCGTGTACGCATCTAAAAGTGAGCAGTGTAATTTTATTATAATAACATTCATATTTGTTTTGGCCTTGCGGTACAAAACAGTGGCCTTTTATACAAATACTTTCTTGATATTATAGATCTGTTAACACTATTTCATTACATTTGTCACACGATGTATGGTATTTATTTTTAAATTAAGAGTTTTATTATGTTGTTTCTAATGACTCAAATTTTAATTTAAACAAATAAAAGAAATTGCCCAAGTCAAAAAAGCTTAATCGTAATTTAGAGGAACTATACGTTTGTTTTTCTTAAAATTTGATGCGTGTTCTATATTAATTTTTCTTGCTTATTTTACTTGCTCAATCCCTTAAATTTAATTATTAACGTAAATCATCAAGGAATATTACATGCATATAAAAGCCTACGACCAATGCTGTGTTTTTTTTATTACATACGCTCTATAAATTTACAATTTAAACCTTTCTACCGGACTTATAAACATAAGCATATTAAACTCAATACAAGTGAACCTATAAGCAATTAATTAAGTTGGGCGGCGAATTGAATATGCCATGGTCATTACGCTGTTGCGGAATAACAAAAGCCATTTTAAAAATAGATGTTTAGTCAAACATAGCATCTTTTTTTCCTATTTCGTAAATAATTTATTTATTTTGCAGAAACTAAATCTGTTGTTTGAAATATAATTTACAAACTATGATGTCCCATTGGGAAACATGGTCCAAAACATACTTGAATTCTTTTTTAAAATTATACCTATTACATAAAAGCCGTAAATTTAAATCGTATAACATAGAGACAAATATAAAAAAAAGCATTATATATCATTTCCATATTAAAACACTAATAAATAAAGACTATCAAAAAGTATACAATTTATTTTTGGAGCAGTACTGCATTATAAGACTTCATTTTAAGCGCCCGCCTTTAAATTAACTTTAATTGACTAAAAATTGACTATAATTTGTTCACTTTTGTCCCTTTCTACAAAACGGTCCATTTAGCGATGGATTCCAAAATCTTATATGTTGCTGTTTCACCAAGGGATACAATTCTTTTTTGATTCCCGTTTTGAGATAAGACATTATATTTTGTAAAAAAAAATTCCTGTTTTTGTTTCTGGAAATTAGATAAAGGGCGATTTTTACTAATTACTTTTAGTTCAGAGTTGAGTCGTGCTTAATTGTTTTTAGTATGATTCGTAAATTTTACAGACTTTTAGTCAAATGGGAAGTTGGACCATTAGTGAGAGGGGGCTTAGGCTTTTATTAGTATAGAAAAGGGGAGGGCACTAAATGAAGTTAATCAAGAGAAATACAAAAAAATAAGAAGAAAGTAAATCGTTGCATACACATACATACTTAACAAATAACTATTTGAATATTTTCAACAACATAATAAAACTTGCTCATTACTATAAACTTACTTATTAAAAATAAGAATCAATGATCTTGACATGCATATAAAGGCCTAGGACCTATGTTGTCATTTCATGTTTACATAATTTTATGTTTACATAAGCTAAACAAATTAACTATTTAAACTTTAGCTAACGAACTTATTAAGAAAGTCATTAAACTTAACACAAGTGAACCTAAAGATCACTAATTCCGTGTAGTTAGAAGCATAAAACTCTGGGTGGTTGTTAAGTACACTTCCGTGGTGGTAACGAGCAAAAAAAATATTTAAATATCAATTTTCATATAGCCCATATAATGAAAAAAACGTCTTTGTGCCCCCGGCCCCCATGACTGAATTGCAACTTTTTTACGCAAATGATCGTCGTGAGAGGCTACTCAACAACTTCCCAAAGTTTCATGCTTCTACCTACACGCGAAGTTGGAGAATTCAATTAGTGATGAGTCAGTTTTTTATATAAGAAAAAAACTACATAGCCTATGACCTGTCCCGGGTCAAATGAGGGTCCCATGCAAAATTTCAGCACCTAGGTCCAACGGTGTGGCATTCTATGAGTAACAAAACAAACAAAAGAAACAAACAAACAAACTTTCATCTTTATATATTAGATGGGGTTTTCCCGCTTTGGGAATGTCAATGTTTGACTGTTGCACAGTGCGCACTATTTTGACACATGCTTGGTGTGACGTAGTTTGGTGTGGGATGACGTCAATAGAGAGATATGCTAGAGGGACGATTTTGTAGCGGAGAGCACGCACAGTGTTGTTATTATTTTGCCTTGAAGGATTTCTTTGTTCAATTAAAATATTGATTCTTCTGATGGTGTTTTTACTTATTGAGTTGAAGCCTTGTGAGTCATAAAAATCATTAGAACTTGACATTCTTAAGAAGAACAAATGAAATTAATCTCTTTAGAATGTGTTTTTTAAGATTTTACTATAACTAACCCTACCTAACCAAACTTGAAGTAGTAAACAAGTTTATATATTAGCTTATCTAATACCTTTCAGCCATTTAGTGGTGCTAATAGAATAAATTAAATTCATCTGTTCATTGATGTTAAGAAGGATGAATTAAATACATATATTTATTGATCTTGTGAAGGTTAAATTAAATAAATCTCTTCTGAATATTTTTTTTTGGATCTTATAATCAATACAAAATATCACTAAACAAATTATATATCCAAAACTTAAATTAACACTTCACCTGTTTTACAAATGTCTAAACACAATTGATGTGTCCGAATTAAACAAATAGTCATGGGGTAGCAAAATTTAAACTAATTTAATAATTTACTTATAAGTTACTTATTTATCTAAGTTACTTATAAGTTTATTGATGCTAAAAGGGGGGGGGAACCTTCAGTATGGTATTTAAGAAGAAAGTTTTAACAAAGGGAAATACTTAAAAGCAGTTGTACACTAAAACAATATATAAGCTATTATGTTCCAATCTTTCTTCAGAGAAATCATGCCCCCAAAAAGAAAAACTCAATTAGGTCGTGTTTCTAAAACGGCAAAGAAGCAAGCCTTACATAGAGAAAATGAAACGAATGAACAAACACAGGCAAGACTTGCTGTTGAGAGAGAAAGAGTTTCAATCAGAAGAGCTAATGAAACCAGTGAACAAACACAGGCAAGACTTGATGATGAGAGAGAAAGAGGTTCCATAAGAAGAGCTAATGAAACCAGTGAACAAACACAGACAAGACTTGATGATAAGAGAGAAAGAGTTTCAATCAGAAGAGCTAATGAAACCAGTGAACAAACACAGGCAAGACTTGATGATGAGAGAGAAGGAGTTTCAATCAGAAGAGCTAATGAAACCAGTGAACAAACACAGGCAAGACTTGATGATGAGAGAGAAAGAGTTTCAATCAGAAGAGCTAATGAAACCAGTGAACAAACACAGGCAAGACTTGATGATGAGAGAGAAAGAGTTTCAATCAGAAGAGCTAATGAAACCAATAAACAAACACAGGCAAGACTTGATGAAAAAAGAGTCAGATCTTCAATGAGAAGAGCAAATGAAACAAAAAAACAAACCCAAATAAGACTTGCAGACCAGAGAAATGGAAATTTAAACAGAAGAAGAAATGAAATGCAGCAAGACCTAAAAGGTGCTGCTCATCAATATGACCCAGATATTCCATACCATCAACATGAAAAGGTCAACATTGGTGAGATGAACTTGATCTGCAAGCATTGCAGTGCATTTAAATGGAAAGATGAGCACCCTGGAATGTGCTGTTCAAATGGCAAAGTTAAACTAGAGACTCTGCAACATCCACCTGAGCCACTTGATCATTTGCTTCAAGGTGTATCTCAAACGTCTAAACGCTTCCTAGCCAACATCAGAAAATACAACTCATGCTTTCAAATGACATCTTTTGGTGCCAGCAAAGAAATTCGTGAACAAGGATTCATGCCAACATTTAAAGTTCAAGGCCAAATTTATCACAGGGCTGGATCTCTGCTGCCAGCTGAAGGCGAACCACAGTTTCTGCAGATCTATTTCATGGGAGACCAAGCTAGAGAAGTCCAACAAAGATGTGCAAACTTTCCAGACTTGCAACAAAATGTTGTTTTGGAGTTGCAAGAACTCCTACATGCAAACAATGCCTACCTTCAAATTTTCAAGACAGCTCTAGAAAGAATGCCAACTGATGAATACAAAGTTGTGATACGAGCTGACAAAGCACCAAGACATGAACACCAAAGGCGGTTCAATGTACCAACATTTGATGAAGTGGCCATTGTCATGGTAGGAAATGAATTTGACAGACGTGACATTGTCCTTCAAAAGCGAAACAACCTTCTCCAAAGAGTTGCAGAAACTCATCGCTCTTATGATGCTCTGCAATATCCCCTAATGTTTTGGCAAGGTGAAGATGGGTACTCCTTTGGCATTCCTCAGACAAACCCAGACACGGGAAACAATGTTTTGGGTAAAAAGGTTACAGCAATGGACTTTTATGCATATCGAATCATGATTCGCAGTGGTGAAGATAACCATCTCTTGAAATTTAGACAGCTGTTCCATCAATTCATCGTAGATATGTACGCGAAAATTGAAAGTGAACGCTTGCTCTACATCCGTCTAAATCAAAAGAAGCTGAGAGTTGAAGACTACATTCACCTCAGAGATGCCATTGCAAATGATGCCAATCCAAATGATCTGGGGAAAATGGTTATCTTGCCAGCAACATTTACAGGAAGTCCAAGACACATGCATGAGTACACTCAAGATGCTATGACTTATGTCAGAAATTATGGAAGGCCAGATTTGTTTATCACCTTTACATGCAATCCACTATGGCAAGAAATTCAGGCTCATCTTTTACCTGGCCAATCAGCAGTGGATCGACATGATTTGGTTGCTAGAGTCTTCAAACGAAAACTATCAAAATTAATGGGAGTCATTACAAAAAGTCATGTCTATGGTGAAACGAGATGCTGGATGTACTCAATTGAATGGCAGAAGAGAGGCTTACCCCATGCACACATCCTAATCTGGCTGATGAAAAAATTACGACCTAATCAAATTGACAATGTAATCTCAGCAGAAATACCAAACTCTACACAAGATAATTTTTTGTTTGAAATTGTTGTGAAAAATATGCTGCATGGACCCTGTGGAAACTTGAACAGAAACTCTGCTTGCATGGTTGATGGGAAATGCTCAAAAAAATATCCAAGGAATTTGATACAAGAAACTAAAACTGGTGAAGATGGCTATCCTGTGTACAGACGCCGTAAACCAGGAGATGGTGGTTTTACTGCAAAAATCAAAATGAAGGTTGGTTCAACATATCAAGAAATAGAAATGGACAACAGATGGGTGGTTCCCTACACTCCAATTTTGACAAAAATGTTTCAAGCTCACATAAATGTCGAATCTTGCCAATCTGTCAAGGCCATCAAATACATCTGCAAGTACGTCAATAAAGGAAGTGACCAGGCCGTTTTTGGTCTTGAAGGAAACCAAGAGAATCCAGATGAGGTGCAAAAATTTCTAATGGGTCGTTACATCAGCAGTAATGAAGCAGTCTGGAGAATTTTGAATTTCCAAATTCATGAACGGTATCCAACAGTTGTTCACTTGAGTGTTCATCTTGAAAATGGGCAAAGAGTATACTTCAACCAAGAAAATATATATCATCAAATTCTGGAGCCACCAAGAACAACTTTGACAGCTTTTTTTCAACTGTGCCAACAAGACGACTTTGCAAAAACCATTCTCTATTGTGTTGTTCCAAGGTACTATACTTGGAATGCTTCTCAAAAATTATTTAAACGCCGAAAACAAGGAGCAGATGTTGAATATCATCCAGGGATAAAATCTTCAGATGCATTGGGACGTGTGTACACCGTTCACCCATCTAATGCAGAATGCTTCTTTTTGAGGATGCTACTTCATGTTGTTAGAGGACCAACATCCTACACTGACTTAAAAACTGTTGATGGTCATGTGTGTGCTACATTTAGGGAAGCTTGCCAAATGCAAGGGCTACTAGAAAACGATCACCATTGGGTCTTGACCATGGAGGAGGCGTGTACATCTCAATCACCTACCCGTTTGAGACATCTGTTTTCAATTTTGCTGACAACATGCTCTGTTTCTAATCCACTTGCTCTCTGGGATACATTTAAAACATATTTGAGTGAGGACATTATGTTGCAAACCAAGAGAGAGAATCAAACACTGCTAATTGAGTTCTCTAATGAGATTTACAAAAGGTGTCTTATGTTGTTGGAGGATTTGTGTGTATCAATGTCAGGAAGGAACCTTGACCAGTTTGGGTTACCAACGCCTCAAAGAAATGAAAACAATCTTCAGAATAGTGAAATTCTACGAGAACAAAATTATAACACAAATGAATTGATGGCCTATGTCTCAGAAAATCAACCACGTTTAGTTGAGGATCAAAGAGCTGCCTACATTCACATCTTAGAACTGGTTACCTCAAAAAAAGGTGGAATCATATTCCTTGATGCTCCAGGAGGTACAGGTAAAACATTTGTGATCAATTTGCTCTTGGCTACAATCAGACGAGACAAAGGTATTGCTCTAGCCGTTGCTTCTTCTGGCATAGCATCAACATTGCTTGCCGGGGGTAGAACAGCTCATTCTGCCTTCAAGTTACCTTTGAACATGAACCATTCTGAGAATGTAACCTGCAACATATCAAAAGGATCAGGAAAGGCCAAGGTACTAGAACAGTGTTCTCTCATTGTCTGGGATGAGTGTACAATGTCACACAAGCGAGCTCTTGAAGCCTTGAACAACACTCTTCAGGATTTAAAAGGAAACACAAAACTAATGGGAGGAACAGTTGTGGTATTAGCTGGAGATTTTAGACAAACTTTGCCTGTCATTCCAAGGTCAACACCAAGCGATGAGTTGAATGCCTTCCTCAAAGCTTCAACTCTGTGGAAACAGGTCAAGAAAATGACTCTGACCACCAACATGAGAGTCCATTTACATGGAGATAATGCAGCAGGCTACTTCTCACATCAATTGCTTCAACTTGGCGATGGAAAGTGGCAGGTAGACCCAGCATCAGGAACAGTTTCTTTCCCATCAAATTTTTGCACTGTAGCAAAGTCACTTGAAGAGTTGAAACTTGCCGTTTTTCCAAACATCCAAGACCAGTTTAAAAATCCTGAGTGGTTGTGCGAAAGGGCCATTCTTGCTCCAAAGAATTCAAGTGTCAACAGCATCAATTCTCAAATTCAAAATTTTCTACCAGGCATTTCAAACAACTACAAATCTATTGATACGGTTACAGATCCGGCCCAAGCTGTTTACTATCCAACAGAATTTTTGAATTCATTAGATCCTCCTGGCATGCCATCACATAACTTGGAACTTAAAATCGGAGCTCCTATCATACTTCTGAGAAATTTGGATCCCCCTAAACTATGCAATGGAACACGATTGAGCATCAAGCATCTCTTACCTCATGTAATAGAAGCCACAATTTTGACAGGCTGCGCCAAAGGAGAAGATGTCTTCATCCCAAGAATTCCACTCATACCAACAGATATGCCTTTTGATTTCAAGCGCCTCCAGTTTCCAATCAGGCTTGCATTTGCCATGTCTATCAACAAGGCACAGGGACAGTCTTTAAAAGTGGCAGGCATTGTACTTGAGGAAGCATGCTTTGCCCACGGACAGCTATATGTGGCATGTTCTAGAGTTGGGTCACCAACAAATCTTTTCATTTTTGCACCAGACGGAAAAACCAAAAATATAGTCTATCGACAAGCCTTAATATAAGCAATATATAAATTACATGTACTTATTTTTAATTACATTTCAATTTATTTTTTAAATTGTTTTTCAATGAATGAATTGAAATATTTTTTTTAAAAATCTGTTGACTATTATTTTAATCGTGCGACGCCGGGTAACCCGGCTAGTATTTATATATATATTACATTATTTTGGGTAATGTGTCATAAACGAAGGGTAGATGTTCTAAAAAAATTATATATACATGCACTTTAAAGCAAATGTGTTTATGCCGTCAAAACTGATAATTAATTAAACACTTTAAAAACCTGCTAAGTAAAAATTTTATCCTGCAATAAAAACAAAAATATATTAATGTAACAAGTTCCATTTCTCAAAATTTTGGTCTTATGGGACAAACATTCAGCACAAAAAATTACAGACTTCTAAAATTAATAAATCATGCTGTTTTAGAAAACACATATTATACCCTTTTTCTCAAAAATTCTAAAATGTGACTTAGAAGGTTTTCCAAATGGATTCCTCATTTATTAATAGAGCAAGACTATTTCCAGTCTGCATATTTGGGTTAGATTCACTGTTTTGTTGTTTATATCATAATTATCGGCAAGATCGATTGCTGTTGAAATCTCTTGACTCAAGTTATTATTTTTTTTAAAATTAATATATAAATCTCAAGATAAAAACTATGCAGATTTGAGCAAAAGACGTTATGATAACCTGAGACTGAGAGCATGTAGCTTTTCCCTGGCAACTGTAGAATATAAAATAAATTGTTTGAAATTTTGCAGAGGACAAATATCTGCGTAATAGCTAAAGGGTAAGTATTTTTACAATTCAAAAAATGCCCTTTTAATGACTTAGTATAAAGTATAAAATAAATAGACATTCCATAAAGTTTCGCTTTCTCCAGTCGTGAGACTACAACACCGTGGGACGCCTCTCAACTCATTATTCATTGCGAATCGCGTAAAGATCCTTTTAGACAACTGCAGTGATGGCGGCTTGTTGGAAAACTCATAATCTTATGTGGGATATCGATATAAACAATTAAGACTCTTGGATAATGGTATTTTTTGTAAATTAATCTTTTTTTAAAGTATTTATATCGTTTTGAAATTTAAAAAAAAATTAATGTGATATATAAACATATAACTTAACAGACTTGTCAAATATTAAATACATAAAGATGCTAGATTACAAAAATTGTTAACAAATTAAATGGTTTATAATCAATTATTAACCAAGGATAAGAAAACGTTGCAGTGAGTAACCAATTGTCGTACCATTGCACGAACCAAAGTCTCAAAGGAACGTCACTCAACAAATAATGAAGAACAGTGAACTTGAAATTGAGAAGAAAGATGAAATTGATTCAATGGCATGTAAGTCGATGGTGCGCTAGTGATCATAACGGTTCTTATTTTCAAATGCGAAAAAGTGTTTAAAAAAATCAGCTCCTCAGGATATTAGAAAGAAAGGCAAAATCGAAATACAAGTTACACCTTAATCGAGGAAAGTGAAGGTTTTTTGGTGACATAAGTATAATTACATTTCTTAAAAATGTATTATTGAAGCTGAGTAAGTATTAAAGAATTCCAGCTTATTCGAACACCAGGAAGTGAGTTAAAAATAAGATCAAACATAAATGTAAATTAACTTATGGGTATGTGTCTCTTAAACCATAACATGTTCAATACCCATCAGGTTTAGATGGGGATGATGTAAGCAGATAATTTTAACATCAGACACTGGATGCAAATCAAGCACACAAACATAGAAATCTGAAGCAAAGTGGAAAAATTAGGTTAAAACTCCATTTCGTAGTTTTAAAGCTAGGATTTTATAAAAGAAAATTCTCTTGAGTTGGCCTGTTTTAATAATGCCATCTTCGCAGCAAGCGGCTAGAGAATCCTAGTGTAAACATCTGTGGCCGTGTGGGATTTTCACAGAGAGTTTAACGGGTTTGTGGTTAGAAAAGTGATTTTGAAAATAATACAAATTTGTTCCGTTGATTTACGAAACGAATCGTAAAAAAAATATAAAAAATTATAGCTTTTTTTAATAGATCAATAAGATTTACACTTTCAGTGTTAAATCAGAGAGCCATAATTATTTTTCAATTCCTGTCTCTGGAGTTAAAATCAGTAATGAGTTGACAATAAGTCTTATTATAACTGAAAAAAAATGTTTCTCTCATCTACAGTATTAGTTTGTCTTTCCTCAACGTCAAGTTCAAACCTGGGCCACAACTCAGTGACCAGAAACAATATTTTATGCTGGGTGATTTAAAAATAAAAATCCTGTAGAGGTATCATGACAATTATAATAAATATAAAAGCCCAAGTCACCGGATGTGGAACGCTGAGGAACGATGTACAACAGTCTATAGCAGTTAAAAAATCGTGTGGTGATTATTAGCACTGTAAAAATATTTAACATGACGTCATTGTTTGATCTTATATTTAGAAAAAGGTGTGCATCAAAAGGTGTGCAAATTAATTACAAATTAAAGACGCACTGTAAAAAATATATATTATATGACGTCATTCTTTTAGCTTATATCTTAATTTTGGAAAAGGGAACGATGTAAAAATAGGATGTCAGGATTTATAATTATAAAATACTTTGTGTACATTTCAGGAAGTTTAATATTTCGTATTTATTTATTATAAGTTACCTGGGGTTTTGACAAAAAAAGTGGGCGCCGTTGGCGCCCTAAAGCCGGTGTGGGCACCGTAGGCGCCCTACAACCCCTAGTTAGATTATAACAAGACAATATGTTAAAAGAGTTAATTTAGAGGCGAAGTTTTATTCGACATTACACTTGACATATTCGATTTAACATATTTATAAATACATTAATGAATTATGGCGACCGACACATTAATGTGACACTAAAAAATATCTTTGACCTACATTAATACACCGTCATAAACAATCAGCCCTCTGAATAAAAAATATATCAACGCAACTAACCCAGCTTCTAATTGTATAAAACAGAATAATATAATTATTATTAAAAAAATTAGGTTAAAATAAGACAATTGCAATTGTCAAACTATACTTTTTACAATTATCAAAACACAAAAACATCATTGATCTTTAAAATACGCATATTATTAGAGACCTCTATTTACAACTAAGGACAAGAGATGTGTCAATGTAAGGCTTATATGATGCTTAAAAATGGATTTTATTTTTGTTGTCACGCATGAGTGTGTTTACTTACGTGTCTCTGTGAGTTATTGAATTCTTGAGTGTGTGTTTCCCTTGGTTCAGTTAGTTTTATTTCTTTTAAATAGCTCTTTTTTAACCTTATTGTACATTAAATTCTAGTTATTTGCATAAACTCTTATAAATAATTCGTAGTTGATTTGTCGTTTATAAAAATGATAATAATAGCAATTATAACGATGAGATTAAGAACTGCTATGGAGCTGTCATTTTTCACTTAATTCCCCTAAAAGAGACTTTTTACACAGCTGCTCACAATACAGTGATCGTCGCTATTGAAATGGTAAGAATAATACCGAGCATCCCTTTGTAGTTTGAATGGCTCCCTTGAGCTTCAACCAGCCAAGGCCGACTATTTTTAGATCAAATGTAACAACAACAAAACCGACAACGTTTTGAGTAATCGATCCACAAACGGTTTTTATATAAACGATTCTCACGATTATTTTTAACTCCGGTGTTTTTTTTTCTAATTTTGAGTAACTCTTTTCTTTTAATACTCTTTTCCTTTTATGTTTTCTTATTTTCGTCATTATTCTTAACCACAGCTCAATAAACTGTCATTGACTATTTTAGATGTCGATGAAAGAAATTTTTTAAAATTCATCAGTGAGATGCCTATTATACCATTTTACTGGTACGTTTGTATATTTACTTTAATAACCCATTTGTGTTTTTAATAATTGTTGAACACATATAAGGAATTGTTTACCACTTTGTTATATACATTATAAAACAAAATATTTCAAGCTAATTCGTACAGCCGTGTAGTAAAAGCAATTGATTCTATTTATTCCGTTGGAGAATAATGAACGCTAATAAATTACATGATATTTATCATTTTTAAAAATTAAAGTTAAATTATGCATATAAATTGGGAATTAAAGAAGAAATTTGTCTTATACAGCCTGTTTAGATGTTTTTGATATATCATAAAAAATATGTATTTAAAAAAAACAATTTTTTTGGATTCCAAAAATGTTTACCTTTTGAAAAAAAAATGCTTTTTAAAACACAGTATTACTGAATTCATTGCTTTAAAAAAACTTATTTTGATTAATCATATTTAAATAAATTATATACATAAATATATATATATATATATATATATATTATATTATATACTAGCAGACCCGTCGTGCGTTGCAACGATCTCAGTAAAACTGAATAAATTTAAAGAAACCAATTAATGTTATGTTTAAAAACAATTATGCAGAAACCTTCGCGGAAGAGTGGAAAAAATTCTATGTTTCATATCAAACGGATAAATAAATTAATAATTAAATAGCGTACAAAAGAAGGAACGATATTAAGGGTCCCGGCCCCAAAAAGAGTGATAATATACTTTTTTTTATTGCCATTGTACTCAAGCTGTATTCCTCAATATCGTGTAAAATTGAATAGGGAATACAATGATTAAAGTTCAATAAAAAGACATTTGGGGCCCCCAGCTCCGAGGGAATGGACATTAGGAGTTCAGTGCACTATAGTAATAGAGGCTCTTAAGATTTCATATTCTAAGTTTGGTCAAAATCCAGTTATGTTTTTATTATCTAACGCTTAAACTACTTTTTATATAGCTAATATAGGGGTAAAATGACATTAGGAGGCCCCCTGCCCATTCGGTGCAAGAGTTCAACTTAAAAATCCTGTTCATTTTAATTCAGTTTTATTGTGGATATATTTCTCAAGATATTTAAAAATTGAATAGGAAAAATATCTTAAACATATACGAAAAGAGAGATTTGGGGCCCCCGGCCCCGAAGATATTGACATCAGAAGTTCAGTGCCTTATAGCATTTTAATATGGTCTACCAAGTTTTTGTTTACAAAGCTTGGTGAAGATCTATTCATTTACTAAGTAGCTAACGCAAAAACGAATATTTATATAGCTCATATAAGCAAAAAACGAAATTAAGGGCCCGGGGCCCATTTAAGGCAAGGTATGAAGTTCAGCAACCTGTGCATTTTAATATGGATAATATTGGATACATTTACCATTATTTGTCAAGTTTTTAAATAATTGAATTGAGGAATAAAATCTTAAAAGTTTAAGTAAAAAGGTATTTTGGGCCCCCAGCCCCGAAGGAGTGGCCATTAGGAGTCAATTGCCCTATAGTATTATTATAATATGGGCTACCAAGTTTTTGTATACAAATTTTGGTTAAGATCTATTCATTTTTAATAGTAGATAACGCTTAAACTAATTTTTATATAGCTCGTATAAGCAAAATATGACATTATGGGCCCCCGGCGCCCCATGAGTGTTAAAATTGGAAAAAAAGTAGCCAGTTATCATCCCGGGAGCATACTCAACAGTCTCGAAAAGTTTCATGACGATCGGGTGAATGGTTTAGTCAGCTATAAAGGACATGCACACACACACACACACACACACACACACACACACACACACAGACATACATTAATTTATATATATATATATATATATATATAAACAAAAAAAGACATTGAGGGCCCGGGGGTCCATTCTGTGCAAGAATTTGTATAATAATGGGTACATGTTTCATTTATTTGTCAAGATTGTTAATGACTAAATGGTGAATAAAATCTTAAACGTCTAAGAAATGTGAATTTTTGGGCCCTCGGCCTCAAAGGAATGACTATTTGCAGTTCAGTGCCCTATAGTATTTTAATATTGGCTATCAAGTTGTCATATACAAAGTTTGGTTAAGATCCAACAATTTACACAGTAGCTAGCGCTTAAACTAATTTTTATATAGCTCATATCAGCAAAAAATGACATTATGGGCCCCCGGTGCCCCATGAGTGTTAAATTTAGAAAACAAAGTTGCCAGTTACCATCCCAGGTAGGTACTTAACAGTCTCCAAAAATTTTATGACGATCGGATGAATGGTTTAGTCAGCTATAAAGGACATGCGCACACACACACACACACACACACACACACACACATACACACAGACTACTTTGATTTGTATATATATAGATAGATATAAGAAAAAAAGACATTTAGGGCCCCTGTACCCATTTGGTGATAGATGTAAATTTCAAAAACCTTTTCATTTAATTAAGTTTCCTCATAGATATATTCCTCAAGATCGTGAAAAATTGAATGGGGGAAAATACATTAAACATATACGAAGAAAAGACATTGGGGGCCCCCGGCCCCCAAGGAATGGACATTTGAAGTTATGTGCCGTATAGTATTTTAATATGGGCTACCAAGTTTTTGTATTCAAATTTTGGTTTAGATCCATTCATTTAGTCAGTAGCTAACGCATAAACTAATTTTTATATATCTTATATAAGCAAAAAAAACATTAAGGGCCTCGGGGCCCATTCAGTGCAAGATATAAAGTTCAAAACCCCTGTTCATTTCAATTTGTATAATAATGGATACATGTGTCATTGTTTTGTCAAGATTGTTAATGACTGAATGGTGAATAAAATCTTAAACGTTTAAGAAATGTGAATTTTTGGGCCCTCAGCCCCAAAGGAATGACTATTTGCAGTTCAGTGCCCTATAGTATTTTAATATTGGTAATCAAGTTGCAATATACAAAGTTTGGTAAAGATCCAACAATTTACACAGTAGCTAGCGCTTAAACTAATTTTTATATAGCTCATATAAGCAAAAAATGACATTATGGGCCCCCAGTGACCCATGAGTGTTAAATTTAGAAAACAAAGTTGCCAGTTACCATCCCAGGTAGGTACTCAACAGTCTCTAAAATTTTCATGACGATCGGATGAATGGTTTAGTCAGCTATAAAGGACATGCACACACACACTCACACACACACACACACACACACACAGACATACTTTGATTTTTATATATATAGATATATATATATATATATATACATACAACACAATATTTAAACCATTTCAAACGTATTTTAAGAAATGACACAAAACGTGTCTGCCTATGATTTTATTTATATATATATATATATATATATTTTAACGAAAATTAAAGTAATTCCATCATATCTTAATAGAAAGCTTGAAATTTCTGCAGTGAATTGCTGTCACAAAATCTATTTGTTATTCTGTGTTGATGATTATATTTAAGTGCTACAAATCTTTAATAATTATACATTTCTATACAGAAATTACTCCCAAAATCGGTTTCATAAACGAATGAGCAAAATATAGAAAGTTACCTTTAAAATATCCAATATCTTGTCACAAGTCAGAAAATATGAAATTCATAACCGGAAGTAGCTTACAAATGAGGTTGCACTTAGAGCAAGGGTCTTCAAACTTTTCTGCCGCAGGGCCACATTAACTGTCAAACAGCAGTTTTGGGGCCAATGACAGACAGTTCTGTGGTAAACTGTAGGTAAAAATAGTATCTATTTCGGAGATTAAAAGGTTTTCAGGGGCCGGATGAGAGGGCCTGGTAGTGCCGCATCTGGCCCGCGGGCCGTAGTTTGGAGACCCCTGCCCTAGAGTAACAATCCCAAACACTAGGGCCGACGCCATCTCTAGGGAATCGGAGCTTGCAGTAACACAGCAAATTATTCAAAAAAATCATTTATTAGAAGGCAAATTAAAACTAACTTAGGGATTGCTCTCCGAAATTGTAATGAAATTGTAAGTAAAAGATATTTCAGAATGAATATTTTTATTTATTTGTATACATCTAAAAACATAGCTGAGGACAAATCCTTCTTAGGTTTGTTGCATATAAATTAACTTCAGCTTAAATAATGAGAAAAGCATGGAAAGACCAACAAAGTCCAGATGTTGCATAATAATCTCATGTCTACTTCCTGCCTTATAGCTTATAGTCAATATATATATTTATCTACAATAATCCAATGATATTTCTCTGAATAACACAAAAAGACAACCAAAAAAAAAGGTACTGTATAATGTATCTTGTATAATGAAATGAAAAAAATAAGATTCTACATAAAGGAAAAAAAGAAAGCCTTCAAATAATAAGTAGGCCAAAGTATTAAGGAAGTCACGTCAATTGGAAGAGATCTTTGTCCAAGTTTGATTTATTATACGAGAACCAAATCTCGGCTATCAAAGACATTAAATGAGACGGCCATAATAATACAGTGGTCAAAAACAAGATACAAGAAAAAAACTCTACATTGTTAACCCATCTTTCATCGGATGATTACCATGTTACGGGAAAATAGGGTCGTGGTTCTAAAAGTATGAACGACTACTCAAAAGCTGTCAAGATAATTTTAGAGAAAGATGCAGACAGAAGGTAATTTAGGTTTGATTTGGAGGTCCTAATTGTGCCCTTGAATTTAATGGAATTTAAAAAAAGAAAAACAAAGTTGCAAAGTGAGGACACGAGAATAAACAACTTTGTCAACTGCTTTCTACAAGATTTAAAGAAGTAAAAGATGGATGTTATTGATTCGTCGCTGATAAGAGAGGAAATTCAACTGATGTTGAGTTTTGATAATGGTACTGATGTATTTCTTCTACAGCGGCAATCGCCAAAGCTACTCGAGCATGCTCGTTACGCTCTAATGTTCAAAGACTCTCTCAAATAAAAAGGTCTTTAATTTTTGTTTTGTTTTAAATGTTTCTTTATTGTCATACTTTTTCAGAAATTTTTTAAATACTTTTCTATAATTTTATATCTGTTTATTCAAAGCGCTCACGCCAAGGGAATTCTTCCTGTGACCTTCAACTTCAGGAACATTCAGCAAAGACTGCGTAGAGGAATTCAGCCCCTTTACAGATACACGTTTTAATATCAACCCCTCTGCTGACCATCTTTGCAGCCGTAAGACAATGATATAAAGAAATGATATATTCGTTCAATTGTGTTAAATAAACTTTTCAGAAAATGGTTTTTAAGGAATTACGCTCATTAAATTTGGCTTTAAATTGAAAAGGGAACGTTAACACATAGTATAATATATTGAGAGGGGCATATATAAGATGTATTTTTAGAATCGGGAAAACAATTATTTTACGCTTTTCTTCAAAAATTAAACTCATTTTTAAACATAAAAACAATCAACCAGCTTGTTTAGTTATTTTAGTATTTAGGCACCAAAGAACACCTGTCCCAGTATGACTCCTTTAGTTACCTTTCTCATTGTAATGCAGATTATATATATTGTGTAAATATTCTTGCTAAGCAATAAATTTCAAACAATGAAAAGGAACAACAAATGAAATAAAATTAACTTACAAAATCCACTGGAGCAAGAAACGTGCAGAAATTTCTAGTAACATACTGGCTGACGTCATGTTAACAACTGGAGTTATAGCTCCTTGATGTTCAGCATGATTCCATAAACATAAGCAATTAAAAAAAAGAAACCGCGAAGCTGAAAGGATGTGCAAAACTAGAAACTGGAGACCACGTTTTAACATCATAAATTTACTCGTGTGTAGCGATACCAACATAATTACACACGTGCGATACTTCAGTTTTCTGTAGTATCGATACGGAATATGGCACGTGAATGATTCCCATGGCCTCGCTCGCGGGAGTGTGAGTGGAGACACATTGCTAGATTTTCTCACTGCTTTCTCTATTTTTTTAGTATCTTACTTTCCACTCTCTTCAACGTTCACGGTCCCAGATGCTAAGAGAAGTTAATATTAAAACTGAAAGTTATGTAGGCCAAGTTAAAAGCAATTTGAGAATTCCCAAATAAAATAAAAAGTGGTGCCAGTTTCTCACTCTCATGCTGACCTAAAAAACATTTTTTTTTAAAAATAAAAATTTAAAAAAAACAACAACATAAAATGTTTTTAATGTATATCACATTTGACATCACGTCTGCTTATTATTTTTACTCACGGTATCGCCCTTTTTTTATTTGCGAAGTTGATAGAATAAATTAATATCGAACTCAATTATTAATATTCATTGTATTGAGAAACTTTCAGTAACAGTTGCAAGTCACCGTGCTTAATAATTATATGACAAATACATATTTAGATTCATAGCTCTCTATCTTAGCGGCCCCGGCCTAGGCATTGGCCAAGAAGCTTAGACTTCTGTAAACTGTCGTATCCTATCAAACCGATATCATAATTTTTATTGATATCAATAATCTTTTAACATTTCAAGGATTTCACATAATTATTTTTTTTATAACTCAATATTTCTTTTAAAATACAACAATTTAACAGTGTGATATACATGCATACGTTTTCTACGAGTTAATTAACTCGGTGAAAATCTTCTCGCTCATGTTCCAGCATGAATTTCAGACAATAATAGAGTTACCGTAATTTTTACCCGAGAATTCACGAGAAATCTCGGGTAACGGGTATTAGCGCCAATTTTGTTAAATCCTCAGCAAGCATATAAGACTCTTGGATTATTGCCATACAATTTTAAATAATTTTAACAATGCCGAATTGTAAAACTTAGTGTCTCAAACCATGTTTTCACAAGCGATATCAAGACGGTACCAAAGTCAATTAGAAGCAGGTGGGTGTTTAAGAAGGATACTTTATATGACGGAAAGAATGTGTAATTTTCAAATATGTCATTATTGAGAAACGACTTTATAGCCTAAGCCATATACAGTCTCATACTTTAAAATGCCAACTTAAGATTATGACTTTTTTTTACATTGCATGCTCCCTTACTCTTTCGTCTCAGCCTATGACGAACTTTCTCCCCCCCCCCTTCTCCCACACACAAATAATTCAATACAGCTCTATTTGACGTGTCACCTTTAATTGGCTAGAGACGTGCTATAATAAATTGGTCTTCACTAATCTTGATGTGTTAAGTCACCAATATGAGACTTAGTATTATTTTAATCGCTTTATTAATCAACAATCAAAATATTGCAACTTTTAATATTAAGGGAACCATCATTTCTAAACATTTTTTCCACATCGAACTTCTTTGAAATTAACATATTACTTATTTGTGATAGATTCATAATTAAAATAATTGATACATTTTATAATGGAAAACGTACTTCTTAAATTTGTTTAATCTATTGGCAGTTATATGTTAATGTTTCTTTAAAAATTCATTAAACTATTTGCACTAGGAAATCAATTAACTTATATTGCATGTGACCAGCCTTTTAGGTAACATTAACAAATCCTTATATTCATTTAAAGACATTACAGTTCGACGTCTATGAATTTCAAATGTTTTAATGTTTTTAATTACGTTGATAACGATTTCGCTGACGAAATTAAATATTTCGCGAGATCTATCAAGGAAGATATACCTTTATTCCTGCAATCCCGGGATAGGCCAAAAAAACCCCAAAAAACTTTAAAAACTGAAATAAGACACCTCAATCAGCAGTGACAATGACAATCTGACATTTTAGTATGCCCGTAACTTCCGCTTACAATCCTATCTATGCCAACCCCAAAGAGTAACATAGGCTAATGATTAAAATCACAGCAGTCTAATTAACACTATCAATAGAACGATACCACTGGCCGAGTATGGTGGCATACGGTGGCTCTAAAATTGTACGCATCAAAAGGTCAAGCGGCTTATGTTGGCAGTTATAACGTGAACGAATGATTTGCATTCTAAAACATTAGAAGTAGCTGATAATAAATAATCTCATTTCAATATCTTTGGTTTGCTCCTTTCGGGTATATGGTATACATATTTTAATATTTACTATATTAATGAGCAACAGCGATTTATGACTCACTAGCGTAACAACCCTAAAAAATGACGGAAGTTTTCAAAATAAAAACACATCAGATTAAAATATAACGTAATACAGAACTTTCATTTATTTTATTTATTTTTATTTGATTCATTTATTATCATATTTAACAATTTCATGCGGAACGTTCGAAAAGTGTTATTTTTGGTGCAGCACTATAAAACAAAATCGATCGCAGCGCCACCTAACAGCATTACAAATTTCGCAGCGCCACCTAGTTACATACATTCATACAGACAACGGGAATTATGTATATTGATTATTGATCCTTAAGCTCTCTACATAGGCGGCTGGATCGCGAAGTCAGTAGTGCGCTCGCCACAATATAAATGATACGCTAAGACAGTCCTCCGCTGACCCCTTGAAGGGATTTGGGGCACCTACCAGGTATAAACAAGCCCCGAGTAAGCTCTAATGGAAACATTTGGGATCCCCTACGACCCTCGGTCATGGGACTTACTTACTTAAGCTCTCTACGTCCTGCATCCGCCCTAAATCTATTGGTTGTTTGGTGTCTTGAAGCCATGGTAATTAAAAGGATAAACGTCATTATTTATCAGATGAGTATTATATCTCTCCTTTGTTTGGGGAGTGCATTCAATTTTACAAAGCACCATTGCCTGAAATGTTGTCTCTTGTGTTAAATATACTTCTGTTGATTCTTTGGAGGCTTTTGGATTCCATGGACAATATAATTATTTTTTTTACAATAACACAGATTGCCTGCATTATGTAGCTTTTCCCCTCAAGTATTTGCTACTTCATTCATAGCCTGTGCTTGTTTTCTTATTTGATTTCTACATTCTCGTTGTCTTTACAAATTTATATAAATGATGCCAAACTTTGCACATTTCCCCACATATGTATTACTTATGTATCAGTTTGGTTTTTGTATAAATTAATTAGGGCTGTTAACCATTAAATTAAATTTAATTGTTAACTTTTGAAAAATTAATGCTTAATTAATCGTTAATTTCGATTAAAGCCAAAAATTTAAATGTATGATGTCATAAGAAACACTTATTAAATGTTCTTGTTGAAAATCAAAATAACACTGGAATGTCTCCTGTTTATGTCATCTTTTAACAAAAAGACAAGTGCGTTGACATTATTTGGTTCAATTTATGAGCGGGTCTAATTGACAATATAACCAGCCGAGCTGAACAATCATTCACATGGAACTAAGGTAACTGGTAAGCACTAAACGGTCTTGCCAGGAATGACATTATCGGATATCGGTGTTCATTAAATTTCCACCATTGTAGAGGGTTAATGGAATCAGGAACTTTCATCTCCATTTTGTAACGCAGAAATTCATCAGAAGAGCTGTCGTGATTTTCTGTATCTTAGTCAGACTCCATTACTGCCATTAGCTTAATACGCTTTTAATTTGGTTTGATAAGTAGGCGAAGTGTCAGAACCATGGTAGGCAAACGATTTCTCACAATGGATACAATACACTTTATCAACATTTTGAACATTTCCGTCAGTCAATAGTTTAAATGAAAATGTTTGTTTAATCAACAGGAAACTTGTTATTATTTATCGGCTGCTATTTTTAATTTTTTGTGTTTTATTTTTGACTTCCAATAATTTTTAAGTGATAGAAAATCGTATCGTTTAAAAATAATGTAATCGTTAGATTTTTAAAACTATTAATCGATAAATTAATCGTTAATCTCTGCAGCCCTAAAATTAATTGATAACTGATACATTTCGAATAAAAAATTGTTAATAATTTAAATATTATATTTGTTAAAAAATATTTCAAGGTGGATTAATTGTGTAAAAGCCCATCTGTTCCCGTCTAAATATATGGGCTTATCCACAATTAATATTACTAACATTTTAGAACCATTGAATGTACTTATTAAGGAGTTTATAATTGAATAATTAATCCGTGTCTGAACACTTGTAAGAGCATGCAAAGAAGGATCCGATGAGTTGATTTCTTTTGCCCTTAGAATATTATAACTTCATATACACGAGGTAGGTGTGTGATGTTCCAACTATATGCTATTTACATTTTTATAGTGCTTCACTGCAAAATTAACTTATTAGCAGTCCATGTTTAAAACTTGTTTGTAATAATTATGAATTAAGATAATCTAAAATTCTTGTAATAAAGAGAAATATAAGCAATATGTCCATTACTTACTTTCGTGCATGTAAACGTTTAATACTCATGCGCAGAATCGCAGCTGGACTAAAAATGAAGTAGTTTGCTGTCTGTTATTATTTCCTTTATGTTTTTTTACATACATTTAAAAAATATATATATTTTATCTGTTCGAATCTTACATATATATAGAGGGATATAATGTATTCTTTTTTTAAAAGTCACACTTATTTTTTTTAATGTTTAAAACATGAAGACTGTGTTGAAGTCATTATATGTTGCTCTAGTACTGCGTGATTTTTCTATAAAATAGAATCTGATAAGGGTCTAAATTTAATCATTGGTTTCTCATGTATATATACTCCTTTTAAGTTTGAACTTTTAAAACGTTAAAAACCAGACCTTTTAAATGTTTAATCTGGAGTTAAGTTTCAAATTATTTTATTATTTTAAAAAATCAAAACTTTGTTATGTAGCATTTATGACAATTTAATTCAATTCACGGTTTTAAAAAAAAAGCAGCAAATAAATTTACTTTATAAATATATATTTTCTGCTTTCTATAACTTATAGGTCTATTGTTAAACTAGTTAGAATTATTTTTGAACTTCTTTTGTATATTCAAATACACGTTCTTTATATCAATACTAGGGGACTTTTAAAAAAAACCCAAGTAACTTATCCTTGTTTGATCAATACGAAATATTAAACTTCCTGAAATGTAAACAAAGTATATTTTAATTGTTTGGGTAATTAACGTCATATAACATTTAACGACGAGAAACACCACACGCTCTGTTAATCTCGAAACCAAAACGATATCTTTCTTTTTTAACTGCTTTGGACTGATGAACTATGTCCCTCAGCGTTACGAAATGAGATAGAATGAGTGACCTGGGCTTTTATATTATTTATTGCGTTCGTGAATTTATTATTAATAGTGCAAAGAAAATTATCTCGCAGTATCCATTTTCAGATACAAACTAATTTTTTAGTGACATTGCGTTATCCTATGGCTGATTACTCTGCCCTTTGGACTAGTTCATATGACCCAGAGTTTCAGCAACTCAAGAAGGTCAAGGTCGATTCCGAAAGAAAACTTGCTGTGCGTTTGTCAGAAGTAGAGAAGGAACACCGGTAAGAAATGTTCAAATATGTTTACCTGTGATTTGATATGTTAGCACACACGTGAGATCTCAGGTTGTCTCCCTTGTGGGAGAAAATCTACTGTGCATTTCTTTATTCTCCTTTTAAGAACTCGAATATGTCATTGTTTTAATTTTCAGACTTCGCATAAAGAAAATTCAACAAGAGATCCGACACAACCAGGGAACTTTGATCAAGTTACAGGGGGAGAAAGAATCACGTGCTCGTCATTTACTGGATGTCTTCATCAAACACAGGAGACCACAAGCTGCTGCCCTCTACAATCAAGATATTGAACGTAAGTCATAAAATTACGCATTTTTATATAATATAGTTTCAATATATTCTTCTCTTTGATGATTTCAATTTAATTTTTTAGGCTGTTAATAATTGGAACATGCTAAAATATATTGTTATCAACTTTATTTCAGTAGATTGATCTAAGCCAGATGTTAAAATTTCACTGTTTAGATCGAATTTAACTAAAATTTTACTTAATTATCTTTAGCCCTAGGGTCTACAAATTGTTTTTTTATGCTTATTGTGTAATTGTTTTCATGAACATCATAAGAAATGCAATTTAACAAACAATCTATTATAAATATACTTTTCTAAAATTACTTTAGTTGTGGAACAATCGGCTACAAAAATAATCTTTAATGATAAAGGGATTTTTTTTAAACTTCACTACTGAGAGTCAGGAGCGACAACCATGTAAAATTATAGTGAACTTTATTGTTTCATTCTCTTGTTTTATTAAAGATACCCCGACAAAAGTGACTTGGGCATCCAGATTAGAAAATATGATAAATAGCAACGATAACAGACAGGCATTAGATAACACAAAGAAACTGACGAAACAAAGATGCCTTAGGGATGCAACAGTAAGCAAAATATACAACACGAAAGTCATTAAGGTAGATACCGAAGTCAACAATGGTACAGGTGTTTCATTACAAAATGGCGCAAGGACCAAACCTCTAAACAGAGATGCTACAGCAGGCAGCAAGAGAAAGATAAATATTTCTAGCTTTCCTATCTCCAATGAAATCACAGGCGATGCCAATAAAGTTCCAAGTAAATCACTGAATAAATGCAGTAAAAAGAGCGTGTGTGTCAAAAACATCAGCCGAGCCGGAAACAAAAGCAGGCGCCCATCAGGAAACGACGCCTTGTCCAGTTGTGATAAGCCTAAAGTGAACCTCACACCTTTCAGAGACAAACACGTATCATTTCACCTGTGGAAAATACCTAAAATACGAACACTGACACTTTTCCAGCTCAATTCCTACTTCGGTCAAAAGAGCAACAAGACGAACGTTACTAAAACTTTACAAGAAGTAGAAGGAAGTCCAAGTAAAATAAGTATGCGCACAAACTTAACCTCGACTGCACCACTCCGGTGGTGAGATGCACTGTACTAGATACAGCCGTTTTCATAACTAGAAACCGTATGGCTAGAGAACTAATTAAAGTCATTTCAAGAAACTTACCAACTACGTTATAGCTTAAACTGTTTTCTAAACATTATATAGTATGGTTAAGTTCTTAAAACGGCCATTCCAATACTAGCCCTTGTATGGCATGAATACTAGAAACGTCTACTTCAAAATTATAATTAGATTTATTAGAAGACGAAACACACATATTTATGAAAGAATGCTTAGAATAGGTAAAGTATTAGACACGTATGTTTTCCACAAATACAAGTATGGTTCGAGCATACTATACAAAGGAATCGTGTGATCAAAGCAATAAATTATAGCTTTATTAATACACTGGTAAACGTTTCGGCTAATCAGTACAAATTCGTGTGTATCTTCTATTTCATTTAAAAGCTTTATCACAGTCCTATGTTATATAATACATTATAGTATAAATTTTGTACATTTATTTGTTTCTACAATTTACTTCAGTGTTTATTAAAAAAAAATAACCTATTTCAAAAAATTTACCCGAATGATTAGTGAACTAGTTGCGGCTGTTTCAACATCAATACCCAGTACTGTAATATTTTACATACAACTCTTTTTATAATTTGACAAGTTCAGTAAGAACGAAACCTTCCCAAATGTTTGTTTAAAAACGTCAAATATATTTTTTTTCTCTTTTTAAGTGTCCTATAACATTTTATGCTGTCATACAATCTATTGGTTGTAATGAAAGTGTATGGTCATTGGGCATATTAATTAAATATTTTTATTAGCGTGTCCGGTTCCTTTCAGTGTGCATGTAACAGATTTTTAAAAAGTCAAAGTCGATAATTAACGTAATATACGCATGCTGATGGATTAATCATAACAAATGCTTTAGTCAATATCTCCTTCACTGATTATATTTGAAAAGAATGAGATTATCTTTATTTAATAGACATACCTTGATATTTTGACATACCATGATATTTTGATATCCATGCTATTTTGAAATACCTTGATATTTTGAGATACCATGATATTTTGATATACCATGATATTTTGATATACCCTGATATTTTGATACACCATGATATTTTGATATACTATGATATTTTGATATACCATGCTATTTTGATATACCATGATATTTTAACGAATGATTAACGGGCATTTTATGACACGTTGACGCAACAATATATTTAACGTTAAAAGCATTTTAAGGCCACAAAACAAGTGTCATTACGCGCTTTTATTTTGTACAGTAATATTTTTGTCGTTGTCTGGGACTAGGATATAGGAATTATTTGTGACAAAGTTTGAATTTTTCTGTATGGGGATAGAAACAGTGATATTTAAATAAACACTTTAAGAAACTGAAACATTACAGTGTTGATTTGTGTTAACTTACGAGTGTCCTCCAGATATTTAGATCCAACCTATACAAACCTAATTTTAATTTATATCAACGTTCGGATTTGAGTATTGGTTATTTTCAAACAAATCAAAGCAATATTAGATATGAATTAATGAAAACGACAAGCGTGCAAGACTTTTTTTGACTATTTATTTTTCTATAACACACATGAAGAAAAAATAATAAATTAACATATAAACATAATGCTCACCTTAAAGGTCAACTAAAAAGTGTGAGCAAACAACAAGTCTTAAAATGTGCACGCTAATACAAAGTTGCTGATCCATGAACAAGGAAAACAAATATGTATAACCTTTCTAGTAGTGGTTAAATAACTAATATATCTGATTTTTGGATATGATGATGGCTGGCTGATGTGACCCAAATCACATCCTGGTCGTACTCATTTCGTGTGCCAGATGCTTGACTTAAATCATCTCACTGATGAAGATTATACGATCGCGAGGGACTTAGTCTAAGCCCGATCAGTAAGGCCTGGAACAAATGAGCAATCATTTAACCCTTGCATCAAAGAGTAGTAGCTGGGAATTTAGGAGGGTTTAGCAGCTGGCAGATTTCCCCCCTCTCCAATCGTGTCTCTATCTCTAGTTCTGTCATTATTTTGGAATAAGAGCTGTAACTGAAACTGATTTGCTGGAACCAACCACTCCACGCGCATCACATGCACAATCTGTTTATAATAAAATCATTTTTTTTCACATCTCTTTTTATTCTTAAAATAATGTTTAAAAGAGCACATATATTAAAACAAATGTATTTTCAGTTCTTTAATGTAAAGAAAATAAAACATGCACAAGTTATTTAAAATTAACAATATTCACACTACGAAGACTTCATGTGCTTCTGTAAACATACAATTCTAGGAATATATTCGAATTTATTGTTTAATACTGAGCACAGTGAAAATATAAGTACAAAATTCAAGAAAATGCGTAATGCAACCAATATGTTATTTAACATGCAAAATTGATATTCTAGCGTATCACCCGTCAAAAATGATGGAAGTTTTCAAAATAAATACATACCAGATTAAAAAATAACGTTATACAGAACTTTGATTTATTTTATTTATTTTTATTTGATTCATTTATTATCATATTGAAGAGATGTATGCGGAACTCTCGAAAAGAGTTATATTCGGTGCAGTAATCTTTGGTGCGCACTATTGAACAAATCAGCATTACATCCAAGAAGCATTCCATCCATAACCGGAATTATGTATGTTGATATGTATATATATACATATATATATATATATATATATATATATATAAACACAACAAAAGCCCATGTCACTCATTCTGTAACGCTAAGGGTCATAATCAGCATATTTTTGTAAATTGAAAATACAGACGTAAAATCATATATCATTTCGGCTTCGAGTTTAACAGAGCGTATGGTGTTTCTCGCCGTAAAATATTATATGACGTCATTGCTTGAGCTTATATATTAATTTTGGAAAGGGGAACGATGTAAAAAGAGCCGTTAATAGTTTGGCTGACGTTAATGCTAAGTGACCTAGTCAGCACATTCTCGATTTGTATGCTGATTATGTCCCTTAATAGTTTCGCTGACGTTCAGCGCGTGAAGAATTTTTTATAACTGTCATTTAGGCTCACCCATTCTGTAACGTTAACGATGGAATGACCCAAAAAACGCACGAACCTGAGATGTCAGCATTTGTGTTGAAGTAGATAACATTTTGTGTCTGCAACTGCGAATGTTGGATAGTTTTGTGAGCTACGCCATAGAGTATACTCGCATGGCCAACTTTATTTGGCATCGTTCCGTTCTTGCAATTCTGCTCAAGTGACGATCAACATAGGGCCAAGCCGACAGCAATTTCAACTACTCAACGATGATCGTTTCTTTACTCGAAATGTTGTATATAGAGAAATTTTGTGAAAAGTAAATCATTCTAATGAACTAAAATTTAATTATTCATTATTTTTATTGAACTCATTCACATACCGATTTTTGGTTGTCGCACACACTGATTCGAACGCATGCAATAACATTCACAAATGTTACTTGGCTTTTGAAAAAAGTAAGCGCCGTAGGCACCCCAGAAAAACCTAGTACATATATAATCAATCGGATTGTTATTGAAAATATAATAACAAATATATTTGAAGCCCGAAGTTTAATGAACGGATTACATGTCTACGATTACACAATATCAACAGCAACATGTCTATTCAGTTCACTACCTCAAACAAAACTAAAAGAAACAGAAAAGTGCTTGATCCTCCAATTTCAAATTTAAACACAAAGAAATGCAAGAGATTGGTCATTCATTATTTATGGTTTTAATTTACATTTCTTTAAAGTCAAGCCATGAAATTATTAATGGCAATCAACTTTGGAAAGAATCAAACCAATCATCTCTTTATATATGTCACCTAAACGAATATGTGTAAGTAAGCTTGACCTTCGATGAGGTCAACACACAGTTGGAAAGCGTAGTAGGATGAAAAGAAAGAATAAAAAAGGGTGGGGTGGCATCGATGCTTCTTGCATTAATTTGCGTTGTTCCTTCACAGAATAACATATGTTTCGTAGTGTAGTGGTTATCACGTCTGCCGTGCACGCGGTAAGACCTGATTTCAAGCCCCAGCGTCAGTATTTAATTTTTAACTGTTGAAAATGTTTCTTCCCGCTCTTTTCCCCATATTCTTTTTTGTTGCGAACATGACTAACTATCGATAGGGTCGGCCAATCACAGTTTATGGTTGGTAAGGGATGGTAGTAAAAGTTGGGGGGCAGGTAACAAAAACTGCAGTGTGCATGTCTCCACGTTTACTCACTTCTTTTTTCATTACTTCGTGCTGATGTTTGTCTCCGTTCTCTCACCCCCTTCTCCGTTCTTTGCAATATCTATGATGATCAAGTCTGCGGCGTATGCTACGCCGCGGGTCGTATCTAGTTCCAAATATTTCAAAAGTAATCCGGTGAAACCCACTCATATTTATGCTTTGAATATTAAAAAAAAATTTAACATGCAGTATTGATCATTAAGGATTTATTTAGTAAAACATTATTAACAAAACAAACATTGAACTAACTCAATTCGTCTATACAGCATTTCATGTAACTGTTAACTACTGACTATATGCCGTCAGGTATTTTAGTAAAATTTGAAGTATTTAATATTCTTCCAGTAATTTCTTTACGCCACGATTTTTGCTCCAGCATTCAATTGAGAATGCTAATGTTAACCAAATGTACCAAAAAAAAAGCCATTGAAAGCCTATCCATTCATTCGTCGACGTTACTAAAGTCTTACACATAATATTTTATTAATTTGAAATATAATAAATTATAACAACATATGTCCTCAGCTAAATTATATTGGATTTTTATTTTAAAAATTGTTCACATTCTTCGGTCCTATCTGTGGCAGTACCGAATCAAATCGTCTCAAAAGTTCAAGCGCAGCAGTCAATGCCAACGACCCGTTATCCACACGAATCACGTTACTCAAACCCGCCGTCCATGATTTATCAAAGGACGAGAGTTTACAATACGGAGAGTTGTCTATAATAACATGTGGGATGTCCAGCAGGGTGGAGAGTATGTGGCCGTGTAGGCGATCTGTGACCACGACACGGCCTCTCTGTAAGAAATTAAACCCTTCCTGGGCTATGAGAAAAGACTGTTCCAAATCAGTGCTACCTTTGTTTGATTTCCAATCAAGGGCCCAGTCTGAAACATGAACGGAGAGCCCCTCTGAGAAGGCCGGTAGTGTGTAATTTGAGGACTCCTTGTCTCTTCTCCTCAGCCAGACGATGTCGAAGAAAGGCGCCAACTGCCGCGGAACCATCCCGATACCGAACGCCATATCCGGTGCAAGAATGTGCTTGACTGCTTTGAAATTTTCCTTCGCGATCGCCAAAGACTGTCGGTCTCTCAGAAACAAAATAAGGTTTGTATTGTTCGAGTAAAACTTTCTAGCGTTTTCTAAACTAGGAGCTGATTTTGGATTCAGCCAAATGCTCTGAGATAAAAGAATAAGTTTCCTATCGGGAAATGCTTGTATTATCTTAATTCTTACATCATCAATGACAGCATACCCCACCAGATTCCCTCCACCTTGCATCAGAATAACAAGTTCGTCTTTGCCATACTGCTTGCTGATCTCGACCGCCCGTTTTAAATGTGGTTCCTTTGCACAAGTGTTCGTCTCACAGTAGTAAACAATGGTTTTGTTCATCTTCCTTAACAGCAAAACTTCCCCTGCCGATATCGCTGGATCGCCTTTATTTTCATACACTGCTATCTCCATGAGCATCACATGACGAGCTGGGCCAATCAGATCAGTTAATAGATTGATCAACACTCTCTGAGCCTCCGCGACAACGGCCACGTTTTCAGACAAAGTTTTGGCCCTCGAGTCAGTCTCTTCGGGATGATCCACAAGATGCCAAGATAAAAACTCTGAAGTCTTTCCGTCAACATTTATATAAAAATTATCTTTGTAGAAGGAATTGAGGAAATTAAGTTCCTTATAAACAAAAGAATTGGCTTCACCTTTTAAAATCAATTCACGTACGTTACTATCAAATCTGTTTAGGAAACTTTGGTTTAAAGGCACAACAAAAACTAGAAGGAGGAAAATTCCGGCTGTTGTCAAACCAAACTTGGATGACCAGAAAACTGAAAAATAATATCATTGTATTAAAATATCTCCCCATCTGTTAAGACTGCATACCTTACTTTAATCACTCAACACATACAGCAGTCAATACGCAAAACGAGTCTCACTATATATAATTGTATTCTTATATACACATACCCCTTGTGTGACTACTTAGTTTGTGACTAAAACATTATTTTATGAATTTTCATGCGAGATTCTTAATTCCTCACTTCAGCTGGGCCTCATCTTTTTAAAATAGCTTTTTTTGTGTTCATTTTATTTTCTACTTTTACGCGTTAAAAAAAGAATTGTAAAATTTAATTTAATTCATGAAAATTTAAACTCTTTAAACAAACCAGTAAAAATAAAGTTATGACTATAAATCCCTTATATATGAGACATAACTAAAAATGATGGATCATGCCGAAACGCGACAAACATTTATAGACTGAGATTGCCTTAAATTCCCTTTGTTGTAAAACGGTAGGGGCTTGCGAAAAGGTTTGGTCACGGATGGCTGAAATTAACTCAGCGTGACGCGTAAAATGTCAACAAAAGCTGACCGCAACATATAGAGATAAACTAAAAATGTATTAATTTAATTACGGTACATTCGATAGATCTGAAATTAAATAGCTTAATCCCCCCCCCCAACAAGCCAAACCTACTGTGAAAATTTCAGCACTCTAGCAAGTCAGAAAACGTGTTTACGAGCGTTTCGAAAAAGTGGACGACAGAACCGGACGATTTGACGCGTTAACGAAGTATACAGAACCGGAATCGTGCACGAGTTGATATGATAGGGGCTTCAAAACTCACAATGCACCATTGTATGTTTCATTTTTTCAAAGGGAAGCTATCACCGGCTTCATTAAAAGGAATCTGAACATCTGGGATTAACTCCTTTTAAAACTTATTTCTTAAAAACATTCCGTTATTATAACTCACGAGCGTTAATTCATTTTAAATTTCAATAAAATCCATGCCCGCCAGTCCATGCAGGGTGGCAGATTTATTACAGTATTGTTTTTTTTTGGAATCATTTTGTTTAAAAAGGTTTTATTTTTATTTGTATTCATATTTCACAGCTTATTAGCCTACACAATAACACTCTTGGGAGGTAACCACTAACATTAAATTTTTCAATAGCATACATTGTTTATGAATTTGAAGAAAGGTTCCTGGCAAGCTTGTGAAAACATTATAATTTTAAGCTAAATGCTTGGGGTGTGTGGCTTTGGAAGCTTTCTCAGCAACTCCCTTGGCCAGGGGCGGATTAAGACTGCACGGGGCCCCTTGTTCATAATGTTTCTGTACTCCAGGATCGGATTCATTATATAAAAATAAACAACCCCGTAAAAACAAAGTTTTTGACTATAAATCCCTTATAGATGAGACATAACTAAAAGTATTGATTATATTCAAACATTTACAGACTGAATCTGTCTTAACTCAACTTTGCATCATAACCCTAGTGAGGGGTGGGTGGGGGGAGAGGGGAAAAGTCTGGTCACCGATTCGCTTGACCGAGCTCAGAGTGACACGTAAAATGTAAACAAAAGCGCACCGTCGTTTCGTTGGGTCGCCTCAATGCTCAAACTTTCACGTGGCAAAAAAACAATAACAAATCGTGAATTAAAATTACATACCTCATATTAGGATAAACTAAAAATGCATTAATTTAATTACGGTACGTTCGATCGATCTGAAATTTTGATACGATGCATTGTTAGGTAAGACGGGTCCGTGTGCCAAATTTCAGTTCGATCGGATCATTGGAAGTGGGTCATTTTCGACTTTTGTTTTTCCGCCCGCCGAGCCCATGAGATGATGAGAGAGAGACAGAGAGAGAGACAGACAGAGAGAGAGAGACGGCGGTGAAGTTAATATAAGGGATTTAAAAAGAACACAAAGAAATAACTGTTTGCCTGGAAATTAAATTGAGTGTAAAAAGATAATTTTAAAAAAAAAGACAAATGAAACAAAAAACATATGCACCCGCTGGGAATCGAACCCGCTATTGCTTGCGCTATAAGCCAACACGTTGCCACAAGACCACGAGATCCTGACGATTGAACAAAATATTTTCTCTTTTTGAGCCAATCAAATAACGTTTTTCGATACTCGGGCTACCGGGTCCGAATAGCGATCAAATTAAAAGATAAGACTTTATTAATTTATTTAATTTATCATATTTTTAGGGATTAGTGCAAACGTTTGTCCACCTTTATTATAAATTATACTAAATTTGGGGGCCCCTAAATCATCGGGGGCCCATGGCTTTAGCCCGTATGCCCCCATCCCTTAATCCGCCATAGCCCTTGGCCTTCGTTCATACAGGTACTGACTTCTACTTTAGCGTTGCACACTTGCAACACATGAGTGTATATGTTATTTCTATCACAGTAATGGATAAAATTTAAGAAAAGTAATTGATTAGAAATTAGGTCGTACCCTTTTTACTAGTCTTATATTAACTTGCTTTGCGAGTTTAATCGGACATCCCATCCCACTATTTGTTTATAATTTTTTCACGTGTCCAGTTCACGCGTTGACGCCGATGATCACACACCCTACCGTCCCTGCGCCCGGTTTTAAAACAAGGGGAGATAATTCTGTTTCAGTCTGTAAATGTCGCGTTTAAACGTAATCGCTACTTTTAGTTATGTCTCATATATAAGAGATTTATAGTCAAAAACTTTGTTTAAATCTTTTTATTTCGATTTACGTCTGCTAGAGTTAAACCTCAGCAGTCCGCCTCAGTGACCGGAATAACCCAATGTTGAAATATTTTCGATTTGCAGTGAGTGTCGTATAATTGGAATCAGTTCGCTCAAAATATTCGAATCGTTTATAACGAAACTAATCCCAGGACATTCTTGGTTTATATCTACTTCTAAATTGATCAAAGGTAAGCTGGCTTTGCACTTACTGTAAAATGTATAGACTAAAAAGTAGAAAATAAAAATATATTAAAAACAATTTTTTTTGCCATGACTATAAGACTAGCGTGCTTTCTAGCATAGATATTGACTAAGTTTAAACTGAGCACCCTAGTCTTATAGTCATGGCGAAAAACGAGATAATCGATTTCACCTATGATTTAACGTTCCTATCTCATTTTAAACTTTTACATTTTCATAAATTTGGAACTAAAGGTCTCTTCTGACTGTAAATTTCACATTTTAAATTTATTTTCTACTTTTTAGTGCATTTCTAATATAAGACTAGTTTTTTAAAAGTGTTTTTTATATATTTTTATTACCGTTCCTGCTACTATCAGCTCCGTGGGGTGCGTCGACCTTTCTCTTCCCACGCAGGTAAATAAAAAGTCCCAGTAGAGCCAGCGCCAGGCCTGATATGTTCCACAAGGATGCGTGCCGTCTGCCCGCGAGGTACAGCATCAGAACAACCAGAACACGTTTAAATATGTTGGCCACCGAGTGGCTGACGATGTCCATCACCTGTAAATAATTTTTGGCAGATTCACTTATGCTTTATTCTATAAGAACAGGCTACATATTTTATTGTTGAAGTCATTTTATTTATATGTGCCCTTTTTACAATATCTTTTTTAATATCTTTTTTTAAAAGCAATTGTCTCAACTTCACACAAAATCGTGGTCAAGCGAAGTTTAATGATGACATTGTGACATTTTTTTGGGCTGGATCTTATTAGAGACTGAAGTGATATCTTTCCAAATTTCCTAAAGTCAAAAGGTGATAAAAAGTTATTTACTTCTGAAACATTTGTTTTTAATCGTAACACTCCCTTTTCACGAGATAAGCTCATCGACTAAAAATCAATTTCTTACAATGCAGCTCAACGCATTACTAAATAATCAAACCCTTACGCAATAACAATAAACGATATATGCGCCACAGTCAATTAATTTTTTTGTTTAAAGTTTGTGCATATCTGGAGTCAGTCAATTCAACTTCTTGGGACTATTTGACCTCTTCGTAGGACATTTAACCATACAACAATATACAGAAAAGAAAAAAGAAAGACTGTGCACGCAACCTTGACGGGGATGAATGTGAAAAAAGGGTTAATCTTGCCCGGCTTACACGAGAGCTAAATACCTAGTCTTTTACACTCGTCCAATTCTAAAGACTCAACCAGCGGTTTTATAAGACTGTCACTTAGTTGTGATTTTACAATAGATTTATGACATTTCTTTCAAATCTTAGTGCGCGTTATACGATATGTGACATGTGTGCACAGAGACTTCTTTATATCTCAGTCTTTTTTTCCCTCGGAGAAAGAATATCATTGGCACGACGCAAAAAAAAACAAACAAAAAAAACAGTATATAATCGTTCATTCATAAGCCGACCCCAAAACACTTTTGGAAGAGAATAGTATAAAAATTGTGTCACCCGCTCGCAAGCCGACCCAAAAAATAATAGGAACGCGTAAACAAAAGATTACAATTTTTTTTGTTAAAAACTACAGTCAGACCTCTCTAAGTCGAACTCAAAGGGACCGGGGGAAAAAAATCACCTTACGGAGTTTGCGAGTTAGTGAAAATGGCGTAATACGCGCAGATTAATCAAACACAATGTTGACAGTTGACATTGAAAAAAGTAAGTCTATAACATATAAGCAGGGTATTAGTTAGCCTGACAGGACGTAACACAACAGCAAACGTTTTGGCAAAGAGCCTTCCTCAACGAACAAATAGTACACAAATAAAAAGAATAAAACGAAAGAATAAAAAAACTAAGCTGTGGTGAAATCCAATTAGTCCAGTACAGATCTAGTAAGGAGACAGAATTAGAAGCTTATATAGGAAAGGAGTGGGTTGGTGTGGCAAATCAATCAGGTTGTCAGTGCAAACACCACATTCATTCTATGTGGTGTTAGGGTCCCATACGTTTGGATCAGACTAACCCTGCCGAGTGTGTTTGTACAAGAAACAAAGGCGGTGACAGACATGTCATCGACGCCCATGTGGTCACGTCTATTGAAGTGTCGGGAGACAGGACACTGTTTGTCTTGTCAATGGACGTGACCACATGGGCGTCGATGATATGTCTGTCACGCCATTGTTTCTTGTACAAACACACCCGGCAGGGTTAGTCTGGAGAATAGACTGATCCAAGAGTATGGGACCCTAACACCACATGGAATGAATGTGGTGTTTACACTATATCTCTACTGGACTAATTGGATTTCACCGCAGCTTAGTTTTTTTATTCTTTCGTTTTATTCTTTTTATTTGTGTACTATTTGTTCGTTGAGGAAGGCTCTTTGCCAAAACGTTCACTGTTTTGTTACATCCTGTCAGGCTAACTAATACCCTGTTTATATGTTATACACTTACTAATTTAATAGCCTGGTTGCAGTCTCATTATTTTATTGAATTTGAAAAAAGTGTGTGGGGTGGGGGGGGGAGCAGCCATACCAGCGAGAAAGGCTTAACAGGAAGGAGATGTGTTGTCTGATGTTTCATATGAAAGGGAGCCGACTTATCTTTGAAATACCCACACCCCTGAGAAAGCCCCCCCCCCTTTTATGACACTTGACTCCCTCCACAGTGGGATGGGGCAGTAAGATTTTTCCTTTTAACCAAACACCTTTAAAAATTATACTTATTGAGGTTCGAAGCCAAAACTCTTGAGTTAAGGAGATCTAACGTATATTAGTCTTATTGACTTTGGCCGGGACCGAACAATTAATTCGACATAGAGATTGTACGACTTGTGAAGTTCCACTTAGCGAGGTCAGACTGAAAAAGCTAAATCGGTCATAATAATTGTTTACTTTTGTCTTTGCTGTTTAAGAACAAAGAAATTTTAATAACAAAGAAGATTTATGTCATTTTTATAGCATTTGCCAGAGGGCTTTTTGTTGTATTAGAACGAAAAAAATGTTGTTTTTTATATTTAACTAGCAGACCCCTAGTGCGTTCCTACGATCTCAGTGTAAAGGAATACATATAGATAAAAAAAGAAATTACATAAAGGATCACCAGACCCATCATATTAACATATGACATTCGAAAATCTGTTCATTTCAATCAATTTCATAACAAATATATCTCTCAATATTGAATGGGGAATACAACATTAAAAGTTTAGTTTACAAAAAAAAACACATTTAGGGCCCCCAGCTCCGAGGAAAGGGACATTAGGAGTTCAGTTCCCTATAGTAATTTAATATTAGGCTCTTAAGTGTTTATATACCAAGTTTGGTAAAAATCCAGTGATTTTCTCATGATCTAACTTAAACTAATTTTTATATAGCTAATATAAGAGGGGAAATACATTAGGGGGCCCCCGGGAGCAATCGGACCATTTTGAAAACATATTCATTTAAATTCAATTTCAACACATATATATTTCTCAAGATCGTTAAAAATAGAATGGGAAATAATATCTCAAACATATACGAAAAAAAGGACATTTTGAATTTCAAAACGTACTTCACAAAAAGGTACCTTACCTTGAGCACCACGTTGGTAGAGATGTATGAGTAGGCCACATGGAATATTCCTGAAGCCAACAAAAGAACAACAGCCAACGACGTATTGACGGGCACCACAGACAGCCTCTCTAGGACGTAACTTGCTATAACGATGGCAACTTGGATTACGATCAGGACGGACATTTGCCACGTCCGTCTTAGGATGACCGGTGAGCTGCAGGACTCACCGGACAGCTGCAAGGACTTAATGGCAACATTCCTCGCGGCTAGAACAATATTGGAGGCGAAGGAAAGGCCGATGCCCACGTATTCTGCCAAGCTCAACGTGGATTGAACTTAAAAAGAGAAAAAAATGAGCTGGTCTAGTTTTGGAAATAAACCCAAAAAAAATCCTCAATGTGTGTAGGAGCACACCACGAATTTCTGTATGACATGATTTCCTATTAAATATTTATCTATCTCTGATCCCCGTGTATGTTAACAAGGGGAAATGGACATAGTGATAAACATATAATAAACATATAATATAATTAGGGAATACTTCTAAAGCTCAGCTGAACTTTAAGCCCCCGTCCCATCTTCCTCTCCCCAGAAACTCTCCTAGGAGCAAATTAAACAAATGCAACATATTCTTACTTGAAAAAATCAGTACTCCGGCTATTATAGTGGGTATGCTTATTATCGTTTCCACGGAAACTGCTGTCTTAAAAATGATTCGGTTAACGATCACCATGGTTACCGGTTCCGTCATCTTAATGGCGTGCGTGGAGGCAGCCTGCTTTGATAAAATCAATGAATAACTAAAAAAATTATTTTTTTTTACACATGTCCATATCTTTATAACAAAGACTTTTCCGGAATCTATAACGTCAAGTGGTTCAAAGCTAACCACGAGTCAAGGCTACCTAAAGTCTAGCACTTTATATATATGATATCAACCCTTCCAATAGTGTTTGATAAAATTGATGTCACTTTATGCTGACTTTCTTTAAATTACGGAGCTTATCATCTTTCTGGACGTAGTCAAGCGTTACGTGTCTAAAAGTCATTGTTTTAAATACACATTGCAGCTAATTTCATGGAGAAAAAAAAACAACATTTTGTTTAAGAAAACTGAACTTGTTTTTAATGAGGACATGCGAAAAAAAAATTTACGCGATAGTTTTTTGTGCTTGCTTATACAGACTAATTGTTGAATTCCATAAATGCAAGATATACATATGATTTGGTATTGTAATGATGCAAATTGAACTACTCTGTTAAACTTGTTGTGTGCGACACCGCAATCTATAACTCTTTCTTCTTAGCAAACTCATATTATTTTTTTCCTTGTATATAAGTTTTCTGCTTGGATAAAACATACGATCACCTCAATATGAGCCATACTATAATTGGTGGCCAGTGTCGCCAGGACATGACTAATCCGTAGGATGAATGGAACTCGCGAATCCACAGATGTTCTCAGCGTCACACACAAAAAACAAGTCACACACTGTGGAAACCAAAGAAGTTAACAGAATCCTTTACAAAAAACTAGTTGTTATATTTTTTTAAAAATGATTGCGAACAATGAAAGAAATCCGACCTTTTAATTTGCAATGATGTGCTTAAAAGCGTCAGTGAAAATTATGCCATTGTCAAATATAATATGCAATAGGCAAACTCATGTTTTACATTTATTATAGAATTTGTTATTAACATTTCCCAATGTCTCACACGGAATAAATAGCGTGTTCCTTTTATGAATGGACTTGATTCTTCAAACGTTTCAATTTTTAAAAAAATATTTGCTCAATGTTAATAAAAAAAATTAGAATAAAAATTCTCCAATTTTCTGTTTTCAAAATTATTTTTGTTAGATTTGAGCGCCTTACCATTTGAAAGAATTCATTATGAGAACTTACTCAACGTGAATAAACAAATAATAAATATTCAAGAAAAACACAGCATTTCCCGCCTGGTCGTTCACGATATTAATGAGCGCAACTCATCTACCTGTACATTTATCTCCCTGGAATACTCTAATCTACTTTGAGACTTATCTTGAATTCCTTCCATTTAAAAGCAAGCCAGTGTATCGCCTGATGTAATTTTCAGTTATTAATTTTTTCTAATACTTCTCTAAAAAATATGGAGGGAACTATATTTTTGCAATGAATTTTCAAAATTTACAGCAACTACTTGGTTACTTTTATTTTTTATTCAATAATAATTTTTAAAAATGTTCTATTGAGCACTAAATGTATTTCTTGTTACGTTTTTTTTCTTACCTAAATTTGAAAATGTTTGAATGAGGTGGAAGAAAAGTATTCGTTTCATGAAAGTACAAGAAAAAGTATTTTGTAAAAAGTTTTCATCAATAAACCAAAAGATTTTATAACATAAATATATTTTAAGCCATCTATTGTGTATACTTATATGTATAGATATATATATATGCATATATATATATATATACATATATTGTATAAAAAATTTGTAATTGTGGTAAAAAATTATTGTTGTTGTTTAGTTCATTTCTAAGGTATATTAAAAGTCGATAAAAAGTATATAAAAATTAATTATATAGGACATGAAATAGTTTTTGTATTTCGCTTCAAATAATTATTCTTAAAATTTTAAAAGTTGATTTTTTATCCAACAGTTTGTCTTAATAATTACCTGAATGGCTGTAAGAATTAAGGCAAATAAAAAACGTGAGAGATTTTCTCCCAAGTAAGTTATGTATTGTTCCTTTGTTTTAAAAAAATCCAGAAAACTTTTCCCACATTTATGGCATAGAAATGATGTTATCAGCCATCCAGTGAAGACTGCGACAATTTTAAGTACTTTTTTGTCGCCAAGCTCCATTGTTCAATCTGGAAATATAATGAGATATTTTTTCAAGTGAAGAATATCTAACAAATTTTTTACACAAAAAGTGATAGGTGTTGCGCTTTATCGAAAGATGTTCAGATAGTATTTTAAATTGCAAAAGTAGAGGAAAGTTGCTGATTAGTCGTTTGAAATTTATTTGAAAATTGTATTAATAAAAAGAGTAACATATTTGAAACATTGGCTCGCAATGGTTTCGAAGTTCAGAATTTAACTTTATTTTAAGACTTCCTTTGTTTTTCCTTTAATTTCTTACACTTTCTGCCTCTTCTTTTATAATTCATTTTTGTTAATGTCTTGTGTCCACGATACTTATTTTCTTTTTTTTTAAATTTATTTGAATTATTTTAGTAGGTTAGATAAAATATGACGTTAATTTACTTCACAAATTAATAATGTTACTTGGTTAATTTAATATATGTTCTATCCAATGGTCCCAAAAGCCAGATGTAGACTTTTAGATGAAGTCGCTTGCATGCTTTTTATTGAGGATATTTAAAATTTACAAATTAACTATATATATTTATAGCGACAATTTTATTAAACAAATAATGTTATAAAAACTATTCTTATCCTATATATATACTAGCGTACACCCGTCACAAATGACGGAAGTTATTTTTTAGCTGAAATCTATTTATTTTATAAAAAATACACTCTTTTTAGGGCGCCTACGGCGCCGACCTTTTTCAAAAGCCCAACTAACTTGTCCTTGTTTGATAAATACGAAATATTAAACTTTCTGAAATATACACAAAGTATTTTATAATAGGGGTTGCAGGGCACCTGCGGCGCCCCTTTTATTTTTAATGTTATAATTAAACATAATCAAATTATGTTTAATACATTGATCTCTTTTCCAAAATTAAAATATGAGCGAAAACAATGACGCAATATTATATTTTTTTACAGCGCATTTTTAATTTGCACACCTTTTGATGCATTGGTGCAGTAATTTGGTTTTCCCTGCTTTCTAAAGTTAGTAGTGTCAGGACAGACAATTGCAATTTATATAGTTTATATATATGTGTGTGTGTGTGTGTTTGTGTGTGTGTGTGGGTGGGTGTGTTGGGGGCTATTTCTTAATATTCCTATTATTCTTTTTAAAAAGTTTATAGCCTTAAGAACTCATATTATTGATTTATTATTTTTAAAAATTCCAAATGTCATTATTAGGTCATTTTTTGTAGAAAGATCTATTTGGACCTGTAATATACTGAAAAGAAGAAGAAAAAAAAACACACACACACACACACTAGCTCTTCTTCCGTCCCATGCGGCTATCATTCTACTTATTTTGACCAGCAGACACCTTTTTGTCATGAGCAAAAGTAGGACCCGTGAAGCGTAGGTGGTGGTGGATTTACCTATAAGCTACACAAGCTATAGCTTAGGGCTTAGGGCTACACCTTTCTCGCCCCCCCCCCATAATTTTCGAGTGAGAAATTGATTATACATTTAAATATTGTGTGATTAGCGCAACACCTATTTCGTTCAAGGTCATGAAAACAGCTTCGGTAACATATCTTACAAGCAAACGTGGTTTAACAATGGACTGCTAAACAGCCTCATCAGAAGAGATAAATATTATTAAAACGGCAGTATGGGAAAATGTTGAGAGAGTTATGTCAGTCATAATTACTATGTCAGAGCGTGGTTTACCTTTCAGGGGAGATAAGGAAACATTTTGCTCTCCTCGCAATAGCAATTTCCTTTAACTTTAGCAATTCGCTATAACTTCGAGTAATCCAACATTTGATCCTTATCTAGCAAACTATTTTTTTAAAAATAGGAAATAAAGTATCAGGTATCTTTTCTTTCCATTAAAATGTGTGATGCTTTTATCAAAATTATGGCCCAAAACGTAGGAGACACATTCTTGGATGTTTTAATAACTGCAGAATACTTCAGTTTATCTGTAGATTCCACGCCAGACAGGTCCCGTTGATGAGATCACTGTTATTGTGAGGCATGTTTCACCAGATGATGAGCTCCCTATTGAACGTTTTCTAACTTTCCTAGAGAAGGGCAGCCGCACAGGGGAAAATATGGCTAAGATGGTGCACAAATGCCTCACAAACGAGTGATTAATTGATTTTTAGCAAATGCTGAGGCCAGTGATATGAAAATGTGCCAATATGACCGGCAAATGCAGGGGTAAGCCAGAAATAATATTGAAGATTAACAAGTATGCTATGTATATTTCGTGTGCTGGTAAATCCCCGATTATTATAGCTATTGCAGCAGTTGACTGTTATTTAGATGTAGTGGAAAAAATTGGAATAGTTCAAGAAACATACAATTTATTTTCATCATCTGCACATAGACGGGAAGTACCGTTGTCATCTGTTAAGTACCTTAATAATGGTTTGAGAATCTCATTCAGTTTAGAACCATTGGGGGATAGGGGTTTAGACGCTGACCTTGAGTGGACAAAGATTTTGGAATAATCTGATGAGTCATGGATAATTTATTAGGACGCTACAACTACTTAAGTCACATGTGATCACGTGTCAGGTGCCTGATGACGCCTGAATGTATGCATGCGAGCACGTGCAAAGGAATTGGTACATGAGGGCTGACCAATCAAATTAAGAGTTGCACGCTGACCCATGCCACCCAGTTGAATAGCCAATAATAACGGCTCGGAATCTAGGACAGCGGGTCGCCACCCACGCGGTGAGCAGCCCAATATATACCCCAGCAAAACCCTAAGGCGTCCTCTCTCTCTCAGAAGATCACAGTCACAGACCACCATAAGATTGAGTTCTGAGGTGTTAGACTGTTCGATTAGAGGAGCCTAGCTGAGAAGTTTGTTCCCAGGTTGAGTACTTAGTAATAGCAGTTGAAATGTTTTTTTGTATATAGTTAAATGCTTTTATTCTTAACTATATTGATTATTGATTGTTAGTTAAGGTGTGCACTATTTTTATTGTCTTCAGCTAGTATAGTAGGTCATAGCGGAGAATAGCGGTTAGGCAAGCTAACCTATAGCAGACCAGACAGGAGACGTGCTGCTTTGAAGAAGGGGACAAGGCGACCCCATCTCTACACGTGAGAACCACTGTGGAAGACGCTCATCCCTGTGAGCAGACCAAGCAGACTGTCAATCATTCCACATAGCTGAGTTTTGACCCCGGACTGACCTCCGGAAAAGAATTGCCCAACCAAATTGGGAGACGCTACGCTTGACTGCGGAGCAGATAGAGGCAGTGACGTATAAGTAACAGTCACTCATCCATTGGCCACACCCGTTTGACCAGAGGGGAGTTGGGTCAAACGCGAATCATTGTTAGATTCAGTCGTTTATCTTATGTAGTGTATTGTCCAACCATATATGTTGCTAAATATATTCTATGTCGTATTTATATATATATATATTTATTTAATGTATTAAATATTATCTCTTTTTGTATAAAGAGGTGTTGTGCGTCATTATTCGTATGTGTTTAGATATAGTAGTATGTATACGTAGTTGTGTAGTTCTAACTTGTACTTACGTATTGTAGTACTGGGGGCTGGAGCCAAATGATTAATATTACTCCTAGACCATAGAGCCAAAATACTTAACAGTGGGAGCTCGTCCTAAGCAAATTATTTAGGGCTTTTGTATTTAGGGACCTTAAAGTTAACATATATTTATATTTTGCTTATATGATTATTATATTAGACGCTATTCCATGATAGAGTATATATATGTTATAACATTTTGATACATTTGTAAAAGTATTTTTTTTTCTATTTACTAATTGCCTTTCTTTTATATAAACATAGCGAAACACTCTCTCTACACCTCCTGTTGTGTGTTGCTGCCCACCCAGGGAGTCTTACACCTTCTTACATAAGACCGACACAGGCCGACGCTACGAACAGGGTCGAAGGTCACCTCGCCTCCCAGCGTTGGGCAGACAAGGAGCGGTCAAGGAAAGGTTAGTTGTCCGTTACTGTTTACACTTAACAGCCACACACTATACAGTAGCGAGCGGAGTGTCTATATGGTAGTTGTTACGATAGTCTATGGACGTTTATGTATGTTTAGCATATACTAGGAATATTTTAGTCTGAGACCGTACACCCGAAAAAGCGATATACGCTAGGGTCTTTTTCTAAAACTTTTCTTACTCTTTAGATTTTGCCCGGTAGGCTTACAGTTGTCAATTATAGTTGTATTGTGCTGTATTTCATTGACATACCGTTTATCAATTGGTTGTGCGTTATTAGTGGCTGTTTTTAGATTGTTGTATCGCGTGCCAGACAAATTCTGACATAGCAGCAACAATGAAAACCATACAAGAACTCAGAAAGGAAGCCATCGAAATAGGGTTTAAAGGCAAAGAAATTCATAAATACATACAGGGAGAAAAGCAACGACAAGAAGAAAATGAGTTCAGAAAGAGACAAATGGAGATAGATAGAGAATTGGAATTAAAGCGAATAGAGACGGAAGCAAATAGAGGAGACCTAACCACAAGTAATGGCAATAATTCAGAGGTAGACACAAACAGGCCATCCTATAGGGACAGACTTGACAGGAACCTACCAAACTACAATGACTCTGAAGATTTGGACAGCTATTTATTGTCGTTCGAATTGACTGCCACGCGATGTGGCATTCCCAAGACACAGTGGGCTGACCAATTACATACTAAATTGTCCGCTAAGCTACGACAATTTATGACGACACAAGACATGCTGACAAACAGGACAAACTATGATACAACTAAGACACAACTCCTGCGTCAGGCAGGCTATAATAGTGAGACGTATAGGGCTAAATGGAACTCGTTAGCGCCTGTACAAGATGACTTTAGATCTTTCCAGTCAAATCTAATTAGAACATTGGACAACTGGATAGACACGACAAAGACACCTAAAACCTTTGATGGACTGAGAGATCTACTCTGCCTTAATAAAATATTATTACATGTTAACACAAGTGCCTTAAAATCAATTTTACTCAAAGAACCTCAAAATTGTCCAGAGGTTCTAGCACAAGTAGATATGTTAAAGTCCATCCACGATGGAAAAATTTCACGACAAAACAGCTATAAAACAATGCCTATTGTTGATGCTGCGGCAGCTATTATGCCACAATCTGCCCCGAGATATAGGTCACGATCTGTACCTCACAATTCAGGATCTATTGTCTGCTATGCATGCAACAAAATGGGACACATAGCTAATGAGTGTCGATTAAATAGAACCAGAAATGCACCAGTGGATGACGTCACACGTGTGCAACGATTTCACTCCAACAATCAATCACCTCAAAAGCCGGGAGGATACAACTACCAAGGAAATAAAGAATTTGGAAACAAATACAACAACCACAGACAAGGAAGACCACAGAAAAAGCCAGCGCGACAATTCTGACTACATAACGTAAAGAACGAATGCTTACAACACTGTAACGCATGCAAACACAACATAAGCACAGCAAATATGCCGATACCTTGTAGGCAAAAAACACTAGACAGCATGGAAACAAAGGAAAATATTCATAAGAAATCGTTAGGCACATTGAAATTTAGTAAGGGCTTATTATTCGACAAGAAAGTATCAGTCTTAAGAGATAGTGGATGTAGTATTGTAGGATGTCGAAAATCGTTAGTACCCCCTAACAATTATTCACAAGAAAAGTTTACATTGAAACTAATAGACGGCACAATCCGACAGTTCCCTACGGCGCAGGTGCAGATAAAGACGCCATACATAACGGGAACATTTCTCGCAGCTTTGTTTGATGACCCAGTAGCCGACGTAATAATAGGGAACGTAGGGGACGCTACTACGTCATGTTTACCCGCGGGCGCAGTAACGCGTGGCTCAGCGAAGCGGGCGAACAAAGAGAAACCTTTGATGCCGCCCTACCAAAGAATTGACACGGTCAGTACTGACCTTCGCCAGGATCAATTAAATGACCCTGACCTCCAACACCTGTGGGAAGACGCTAAACTTGGCACACAACAGCTAACAAAGACGGGAGCTGTAACATATGTAGAAAAAAATGGTCTCTTGTACCGTGATTTCATCTACCATTCAGACCACTCTAGAGTGGATAGCAAACTGGTCGTTCCTACAAACAGAAGACAACTAGTATTAGAAACGGCACATAGCTCTCCATTAGCGGGGCACATGTCCATTCGACGAACTAAAGATAGGGTTTATTCCGAATTTTTTTGGCCTCATGTAGACAAAGACATTAAGGCTTATGTTAAATCCTGTCCAACATGCCAAAAAGCTAGACCGGCAGGCCGAGTATGCAAGGTAGAACTAGGAACGATGGAGGTTATAGGTACGCCATTTACCAAAGTAGCTATAGACATTGTAGGACCTCTGCAAATTACAGACAGAAAAAATAGGTACGTTTTAACCCTTGTGGACACAGCTACAAGATGGCCTGAAGCCATAGCATTAAAGAATATAACGTCAGAAGACGTTCAAGAGGGACTGTTTAGCATTTTTTGCCGAATAGGTTTTCCCCACACTATACTATCTGACAACGGTCCACAATTCAGATCTGACATATACCACCAAGTCTGTAGTTTTTTTAACATTCATCCGACCAAATCATCCATATACCACCCTCAATCAAACGTCATGGTTGAGAGATTTAACGGAACGCTCAAATCTATACTTAGGAAAGTGGCAGAAAACGAACCACAAAACTGGGATAGATTTATCTCAGCTGCACTATTTGCTTATCGGGAAATCCCTAATGAAACAACTGGTATTTCTCCATATGAGCTCGTATTTGGTAGAAAAGTGCGTGGTCCTATGTCAATATTAAAACACATTTTCACAAACAACGATGTGGATGATGATCAAAAACCGGTATATGACTACTTAATAGATCTGAGAAATAGATTACAGTTAGTAACACAGACAGCAATAGCCCATGCAAGAATAAAACAGCGCCAGGCAAAAGCATACTATGATAAACATGCAAAAGACAAAGACATAAAAGAAGGAGATCACGTACTGATACTGAAACCAAAAAAAGGCAACAAACTGATGCTGCAATGGGACGGTCCTTATCTAGTACATAGAAAACTATCAAAATTTAATGTCCAGATTAAGAAAGGAAAATCATTGAAAACATATCACGTAAATAGACTGTGGAAATTTCATGAAAGAAAAACGAACCCTCCGCCTATAGCTAAGGAGCAGACAGAACAGTATCACATTTTGCACGGTTCCCTTGCATCGGTCGTTAACGAAACAGATGACTATGATAACGAATGTGATGCAGAAGTAACGAGAGTGCCAACCCTGGATTCACATGCTGAATCAGTCAATACTATAAAATTTAATCCAGAGTTAACGCAAGGGCAGATAAGCCAACTAAATAACCTGTTATCAGAGTTCAACTCAGTTGTCTCCGACATCCCAGGAAAAACAAATCTCGGACATCATACGATTGAGGTAACGTCAACTACACCTATTACACTTAAACCTTATGCAATACCATATAATCTGCAAAAAGTGCTAGCAGAAGAAATAGAGCAGATGTTAAAGTTAGAGGTAATTGAGGAGTCTAATTCACCTTACGCGGCACCTATCGTTTTAGTCAAAAAGAAGGACGGAACAATTAGGACATGTGTGGATTTCAGAAAATTAAATTCTATTACTAAATTCGTAGCTGAAGTGATACCAGATCAGGAAGAAATGATGTCGAAACTTCATAGTTCTAAATATTTCAGCAAGCTGGATTTAACTAAAGGATATTGGCAAATACCTTTAGATGAGCAAAGCAAAGCTTTAACAGCATTTAGAGTACCATCAGGGTTGTACCAATTTAAATACATGCCTTTTGGTCTTGCTACTGCTCCACTAACATTTAACAAAATAGTTAGAAAACTATTTAAGGGGATGAATCAAGTAATTACATACTTTGATGACATATGCATATTTTCTAACAACTGGGAGGAGCATATCAACGAATTAAGAGAAGTATTCCTTCGACTAAAAGAATCAGGATTTACAGTAAAACCCTCCAAATTGGAATTGGGTTACTCAAGCATAAAATTTCTTGGCCACATTGTGGGAGAAGGTATTTTAAAACCGGACCCTGATAATATTGACAAAATTTTAAAGTTACAACAGCCAAAAACAAAAAAGCAGGTCCGTAGCCTTATAGGATTAGCCTCGTATTACAGTAAATTTATTCCAGGGTTTGCGACACTCACAGCACCACTTACTGATTTAACAAAAAAAGGTAAGTCGAATAAAATAGTGTGGACTGTTGAGTGTGACAGTGCACTAAGGACAATTCAAACTCTCCTTTCCAGTTATCCCATCCTTATGCTGCCTAATGTTAATCTGCCATTTGTTGTTAGTACAGATGCTTCTACAACAGGAATGGGTGCCTGTCTAATGCAGGAGAGGCGAGGAGTCCTCCACCCGGTAAAGTACATAAGCCGAAAATTACTAGACAGAGAGACCAGATACTCTACCATTGAGAGAGAGTGTTTGGCTATTGTATGGGCAGTGAAGAAACTATCCAGGTACCTCCTAGGGTCAAAGTTCCAATTACAATGTGACCACAAATGTCTTAGTTACCTTCAAACATCTAATTTTGCCAACCCTAGAATTTGTAGATGGGCGCTAGCCTTGCAGGAATTTGTATTTGATATTAGCTACATTAAAGGTACTGAAAATGTGGTAGCTGATTTTTTATCCAGAAGTTATGATTGATAACATAGTTTGTTTATACAATTCCAATTGAGATAATTTAAATAATTATATCCTGCTTTCATTTTTCTGTCTTCATTTTACTTAATAAATTCGACAGCTACACGAGTTTATTTTATATGTTCTTATAAAATAGATATTGCCACGTCAAAGATTTAATATGTCTTATAAATTATAAAACATACTTATTGATGATAAATATTAATTACAGGACGGTGTAAAATATTTATATGTATATTTTTCTCTAATTTTTTGTACATGAAAATGCTAATATTATTACATGTTCTATTTTCTCGTTACAGATAAAAATATGATGTTACGAATTTTTTTATAAATAGTAACCTAAAACTTGATGGCATGTATAGTTACTAATGTTGTATGTCGGATATAAAGACATATAATTCTAAAATTGAGTCTATTTAATATTGGATACACGTTATTCTTCAAAATTAAGTGTTACTTGATTTCTTTTGAAAATATTGTCATTGACATAATTTGTAATTGCTTTTCTAATGTTATTATATTAAGAATATGTAAGATATTGATGATGTGTTTACTATTGTGTATTTTTGAATCTATATGTACAATATTTGATGTTAATTTTTTTTTCTATAGTCTTCAAAATTGTTCTCGCAACTTTGCTAGGCAATGTGACAATACAGGGTGTATTGTCACAAGAGTAAGAGAGGGGGAGTGTTAAGTACCTTAATAATGGTTTGAGAATCTCATTCAGTTTAGAACCATTGGGGGATAGGGGTTTAGACGCTGACCTTGAGTGGACAAAGATTTTGGAATAATCTGATGAGTCATGGATAATTTATTAGGACGCTACAACTACTTAAGTCACATGTGATCACGTGTCAGGTGCCTGATGACGCCTGAATGTATGCATGCGAGCACGTGCAAAGGAATTGGTACATGAGGGCTGACCAATCAAATTAAGAGTTGCACGCTGACCCATGCCACCCAGTTGAATAGCCAATAATAACGGCTCGGAATCTAGGACAGCGGGTCGCCACCCACGCGGTGAGCAGCCCAATATATACCCCAGCAAAACCCTAAGGCGTCCTCTCTCTCTCAGAAGATCACAGTCACAGACCACCATAAGATTGAGTTCTGAGGTGTTAGACTGTTCGATTAGAGGAGCCTAGCTGAGAAGTTTGTTCCCAGGTTGAGTACTTAGTAATAGCAGTTGAAATGTTTTTTTGTATATAGTTAAATGCTTTTATTCTTAACTATATTGATTATTGATTGTTAGTTAAGGTGTGCACTATTTTTATTGTCTTCAGCTAGTATAGTAGGTCATAGCGGAGAATAGCGGTTAGGCAAGCTAACCTATAGCAGACCAGACAGGAGACGTGCTGCTTTGAAGAAGGGGACAAGGCGACCCCATCTCTACACGTGAGAACCACTGTGGAAGACGCTCATCCCTGTGAGCAGACCAAGCAGACTGTCAATCATTCCACATAGCTGAGTTTTGACCCCGGACTGACCTCCGGAAAAGAATTGCCCAACCAAATTGGGAGACGCTACGCTTGACTGCGGAGCAGATAGAGGCAGTGACGTATAAGTAACAGTCACTCATCCATTGGCCACACCCGTTTGACCAGAGGGGAGTTGGGTCAAACGCGAATCATTGTTAGATTCAGTCGTTTATCTTATGTAGTGTATTGTCCAACCATATATGTTGCTAAATATATTCTATGTCGTATTTATATATATATATATTTATTTAATGTATTAAATATTATCTCTTTTTGTATAAAGAGGTGTTGTGCGTCATTATTTGTATGTGTTTAGATATAGTAGTATGTATACGTAGTTGTGTAGTTCTAACTTGTACTTACGTATTGTAGTACTGGGGGCTGGAGCCAAATGATTAATATTACTCCTAGACCATAGAGCCAAAATACTTAACATCATCCTTCAAAGATAATTCAAATGTTCCAAAGCCTTTGTCAAAGACTAGATGGGAACCCCATTCAATGGCCACATGTAAAATATATTTGATAGTTATGATGGAATAATTTCTGCATAGCACCAGTTGCATATTGATACTACCGAGAAAGGCGAAGCAAGAAGTGAGGTCATGAACATTTTGAAAAACAAATGGAAGAGTTTTATTTTTGGAAACGTTATATTTGTGGAGTTACTTGCGGGATGAATTTCACAAGACTAATCATTGCAAGACCTCCTAATTAGTCTAGAGTTAGAGTGTATGTAGGAAATCGTATGCGTCCCTTTCAGATTTTGTTAAATGTTCCATGGATATGTTCAATCCCATTAAAGAAAAAGCAAAAGAAAAAATTGCCTGATGTTAATTACAAGGAAAGCAGGTATTCAAAAAGGCATATAAATGATGCTAAAGATGATGCTTTAGAAAACCTTGATCCAAGAGACAAGTTCAGAATAAAACGAATTTTCATCAATATGATAGACGTAGTCAAGCCCATGGTTCAGTGGAACATGATGGTCTGACACATTAGAATCTGTACGGAGTAATATTTAACGACCTTGTCCAATCGCATTCATATATGTAGAAGAAATTTTGAAAAAAAATTTTTAGTATGATGTTCGCAACATTTCTGTGGAGCAAGATCTTTTTTCAGAAGAAGTGGATAAAAAAATAAATTAAAACCAATGCCTCAATATAAATTATTTTACGTCAGTTTCTTGTGCATAGAAAGTGACAAGCCTCGCAGTTTATCATTTGATGATGTAATCACTGACTTTGCTCTGTCAAAGGCAAGAAATAAAATATATTAATTTAATATAATTCCTGAATATTATAACACTTTTCTAGGGATTAGATAAGCTTTCGTAAATTGTGCCTTTCAAAAGAACTTTTGTCCTATTTTTCAATCAGTTTGAATTTTAAAGTTCGTTATAAATACAAATTCTTTAAGTTAAAGAATTTTTTCACTATCTATGCACATCTTAATTATATTTCAGTTAAACCCTCAATGTATCCGAAAATCCCATTTAGCACTGACACAGAATATCTGACTTATAAAGGGCCCCATATCTCAAATAGCTTAGGGCCCCATCATGTCTATATCCGGTCGTGAGCCTAGGCTACTTTCATTCTTTCGTTGTATATTTGTACTGATAAATGCTCTTCTGAAACGTCTAAACCTTACATGTTATTTCACTAGGGTTTTACATTCATCTATTATTTCGCACAAATTGCTTGTGTCTCAATTATTACGTTTTAAAAGTTTATCGATTTAAAAATCCGTATTAAAACAATTAATTTAAATGTTTCATTCAAAATATTCCTTTTTTAAGAAACATTGTAATGATTTAAATTTTGTAAAATATTGAGAAATGTATTTAAAACGTTAATTTATCTTCTTACCTTGTATAAATGAGTTTAATTATTCTTCCTTCATATAACTAGTGTTGATAAAAATTACATATAGACTAGGTTGTGCTGCGGTGCCGTGGCACCTACGGCGCCCAATTTTATTTAGGGCGCCCACTTTTTTTCAAAAGACCAACTAACTTTTCCTTGTATGAAAGATACGTAATATTAAACTTTCCTTAAATGTACACAAATTATTTTATAATAGGGGTTGTAGGGCGCCTATGGCGCCCACTTTTTTTGTTTGGCAAAAGCCCAAGTAACTTATACTTGTATGATAAATACGAAATATTCCTGAAATGTTCACAAAGTATTTATATAATATTTTTACAGTGCTAATCACAACACGATTTTTAAACTAATTTTAGAAAGTAGCGCACCAAATTACTGCACCGAAAAATAACTCTTTGAGTCAGTCAGCACTGTTTACAACACAAATGCTGACGTCAAAGGTTCGTGCGCTGTTTGGTTAATGTTAATCTGAAAACCAAATTGATTATGATTTGAAGTCTATATTTTCAATTTTTTTAAAAAAAGCAGGGTGATGTCCCTTAGCGTTAGGTGTGAGGCAGTCAGCTATAATTTAGGAAAAAATATATATATGATCTATATATATAAAAATCAAAGTATGTATGTATGTATGCATGTCTGTTATAGCTGACTAAACCATTCATCCGATCGCCATGAAACTTTTGGAGACTTTTGAGTACGCTCCAGGGATGGAAATAGGCTACTTTTTTTTCAAAATTTAACACTCATGGGGCGCCGGTACCCATAATGAGAATTTTTTCTTATATGAGCTATATAAAAATTAGTTTAGGGCTTAGCTGCTTGGAAAATGAATGGATCTTGACCAAACTTGGTACATAACAACTTGATAGCCTATATTAAAGTATCATATGGCATTGAACTCCTAATGTCCGTTCCTTCGGGGCAGGGGGCCCAAAATCTTTATTTTTGTAAGCGTTAAATACTTTATTCCCGTTAGCTGACTATACCATTCATTCGGTCGCCATGAAACTTTTGGAGACTTTTGAGTACGCTCCGGGGATGGAAATAGGTTACTTTCTTTTTCAAAATTTAACACTCATGGGGCGCCGGGGGCCCATAATAAGAATGTTTTCTAATATGAGCTATATAAAAATTAGTTTAGGGCTTAGCTGCTTGGAAAATGAATGGATCTTGACCAAACTTGGTACATAACAACTTGATAGCCTATATTTAAGTATCATATGGCATTGAACTACTAATGTCCGTTCCTTCGGGGCCGTGGGCCCAAAATCTTTATTTTTGTAAGCGTTAGATACTTTAATCCCGTTAGCTGACTATACCATTCATTCGGTCGCCATGAAACTTTTGGAGACTTTTGAGTACGCTCCAAGGATGGAAATAGGCTACTTTTTTTCTTCAAAATTTAACACTCATGGGGCGCCGGGGGCCCATAATGAGAATTTTTTCTTATATGAGCTATATAAAAATTAGGTTAGGGCTTAGCTGCTTGGAAAATGAATGGATCTTGACCAGACTTGGTACATAACAACTTTATAGCCAACATTAAAGTACCATATGGCATTGAACACCTAATGTCCGTTCCTTAGGGGCCGGGGGCCCAGAATCTTTTTTTAAAAATCCCTTATATTAACTTCGCGGCCGTCTCTGTCTTGGGCTCGGCGGGCGGAAAAACAGAAGTCAAAAATGACCCACTTCCCATGATCCGATCGAACTGAAATTTGGCACACGGACCCGTCTGACCTAACAATGCATGGTATTAAAATTTTAGATCGATCGAACGTACCGTAATTAAATTAATGCATTTTTAGTTTATCCTTATATGAGGTATGTATTTTAAATTCACGGTTTGTTATTGTTTTTTTCCCACGAGAAAGTTTGAGCTGACGCATTGAGGCGACCCAACGAAGCGACGGCGCGCTTTTGTTTACATTTTACGTGTCACTCTGAGCTCGGTCAAGCGAATCGGTGACCAGACTTTTCCCCTCTCCACCTCCCACCCACCCCTCCCCCCTAGGGTTATGAAGCAAACTTGAGTTAAGACAGATTCAGTCTGTAAATGTTTGAAAATAATCAATACTGTTAGTTATGTCTCATATATAAGGGATTTATAGTCAAAAACTTTGTTTTTACGGGTTTGTTTTATTTTTGGTAAGCGTTAAATACTTTATTCCCGTTAGCTGACTATACCATTCATTCGGTCGTCATGAAACTTTTGGAGACTTTTGAGTACGCTTCGGGGATGGAAATAGGCTACTTCTTTTCAAAATTTAACACACATGGGGCGCCGGGGGCCAATAATGAGAATTTTTTCTAATATGAGCTATATAAAAATTAGTTTAGGGCTTAGCTGCTTGGAAAATGAATGGATCTTGACCAAACTTGGTACATAACAACTTGATAGCCTATATTAAAGTACCATATGGCATTGAACACCTAATTTCCGTTCCTTCGGGGCCGGGGGCCCAAATTATTTTTTTTTGTAAGCGTTAAATACTTTAATCCCGGTATGATTTACACGATCTTGAAAAGAATTGACTAATATATCTATCATGATCCAGATTGAAATGAACAGGTATTTTAAAGTTTATTTCTTGCACCGATTTGGCCCGGGGGCCCTTAATGTTGTTTTTTCTAATCTTATATATATATATATATATATATAAATCAAAGTATGTATGTATGCATGTCTTTGTATAGCTGACTAAACCATTCATCCAATCGCCATGAAACTTTTGGAGACTTTTGAGTATGCTCCTGGGATGGTCACTGGCTACTTTTTTTCAAAATTTAACCCTCATGGGGCGCCGGGGGCCCATAAAATGATTTATTTTCTTATATATGAGCTATATAAAAATTAGTTTAAGCGTTAGCTATTAGGTAAATTGATGGATCTTAACCAAACTTTGTATATAACAACTTGGTAGCCAATATAGAAATACTAAAGGGACTAATTTCCTAATGTCCATTTCTTCGGGACTGGGGGCCCAAAATGTCTTATTTCATAAACGTTTAATATTTTATTCCCCATTCAATTATTAAAGATCTTGAAAAATATAGATAAAAATATCCACAATGAAATTGATTGAAATAAGCAGGTGTTTTGAACTTGACATCTTGCACTAAATGGGCCCTGGGGCCCTTAATGTCGTTTTTTGCTTTTATGAGCTATATAAAAATGGGTTTATGCGTTAACTACTGAGTAAATGAATGGATCTTAACCAAACTTGGAATATAAAAACTTGGTAGCCCATATTAAAATAACAAAGGGCACTGCACTTCTAATTTTTAATTGTTCAGGGCCTGGAGCCCAAAATGTATTTTTTCGTATGTGTGTGAGATATTATTGCCCATTCTATTTTAACGATCTTAAGAAATATATCAATGATGAGACTGAATTAAAATGAACAGCATTTTGAAATTTACATCTTACATCGAATGGGCCTGGGGCCCCAAATGTCTTTTTTTGTGTGTATACTCTAAGATATTATTTCCCACTCAATTTTTAACGATCTTGAGAAATATATCCATGATTAAAATGAATTTAAATGAACATGTTTTCAAAATGTACATCTTGAATTGAACGGGCCTGGGAGCCCCTTAATGTAGTTTTCCTTATATCTACATATATATAAAAATTAGTTTAGGTGTTAGATAATGAGAAAATAAATGGATTTTGACCAAACGCGGTATATAAAAACTTAAAAGCCTATATTAAAATTCGATAGGGCACTGATCTCATAATGTCCATTTCATCGGGGCTAGGGGCCCTAAATGTGTTTTTACTAAATTTTTAATATTGTATTCCCCATTTCAATTTTACACGATATTGAGAAATATAGAAACATATATTTATATTTTTGTTATGAAATTGATTGAAATGAATAGATTTTCGAAATTCATATTTTAAACTGATGGGCCTGGTGACCCTTAAATGTAATTTATTTTTTATCTTTATATATTCCTTTTTAAATCCCTTATATTAACTTCTTGGCCGTCTCATCATCTCATCATCTTTCTCATCATCTCATGGGCTGGGCGGGCGGAAAAAGAAAAGTCGAAAATGACCCACTTCCAGTGATCCGATCGAGCTGAAATTTGGCACACGGACCCGACTCACCTAACAATGCATCGTCTCATATTTTCAGATCGATCGATCGTACCGTAATTAAATTAATGCATTTTTAGTTTATCCTAATATGAGGTATGTAATTCAAATTCACTGTTTGTTATTGTTTTTTTTCTTCCACTTCCACGTGAGTTTGAGTTGACGCCGACCGTCGTGTTGACGCCGACCGTCGTGCCGACACCCCCTCACATCCCAACCCCATTTATTAAAGACAAGGGACATCACTCGGTGTCAGTCTGTAAATGTTTGAAAATAATCAATACTGTTATTTATGTCTCTTATATAAGGGATTTATAGTCAAAAACTTTGTTTTTGCGGGTTTGTTTATTAAATCCCTTATATTTATTAACTTCGCGGCCGTCTCATCATCTCATCATCTCATGGGCGGGCGGAAAAACAAAAGTCGAAAATGACCAATTTCCCGTGAATCGATCGAGCTGAAATTTGGCACACTGACCCGTCTAACCTAACAATGCATCGTATCAAAATTTCAGATCGATCGAACGTACCGTAATTAAATTAATGCATTTTTAGTTTATCCTTATATGAGGTATGTAATTCAAATTCACCGTTTGTTATTGTTTTTTTTCCCAAGTGAAAGTTTGAGCTGACTCATTGAGGCGACCCAACGAAGCGACGGGCTGCTTTTGTTTACATTTTACGTGTCACGCTGAGCTCGGTCAAGCGAATCGGTGACCACCAGACTTTTCCCCTCTCCCCCTCCCACCCACCCCTCCCCCCCTAGGGTTATGAAGCAAACTTGAGTTATGACAGATTCAGTCTGTAAATGTTTGAAAATAATCAATACTGTTAGTTATGTCTCATATATAAGGGATTTATAGTCAAAAACTTTGTTTTTACGGGTTTGTTTTATTACTGAGATCGTTGCAACGCACGACGGGTCTGCTAGTGATATATAAAAATCAAAGTATGTATGTATGTATGTATGTATGTATGTATGTATGTATGTATGTATGTATGTATGTATGTATGTATGTCCTTTATAGCTGACTAAACCATTCATCCGATCGCCATGAAACTTTTGGAGACTTTTGAATACGCTCCTGAGATGGTCACTGCCTACTTTTATTTCAAAATTTAACACTCATGGGGCGCCGGGGGTCCCATAATATGATTTTTTTCTTATACGAGCTATATAAAAATTACTTTAAGCGTTAGCTATTAGGTAAATTGATGGATCTTAACCAAACTTTGTATATAACAATTTGGTTGCCAATATTGAAATACTAAAGGGCACTAATTTCCTAATGTCCATTTCTTCGGGGCTGATAAAATGGACATTAGAAAATTAGTTTCTTTTTCACAAAAGTTTAATATTTTATTCCACATTCAAGTATTAAAGATCTAAATAATCATAGAGAAATATATCCGCTATGGAATTGATTGAAATAAACAGTTGTTTTGTACTTGACATCTTGCACTAATTGGGCCCTGGGGCCCTTAATGGGATTTTTATGCTTATATGAGCTATTTAAAAATTAGTTTATGTGATAAATACTGAGTAAATGAATGGATCTTAACCAAACTTTGTATATAAAAACTTGGTAGCACATATTAAAATAAAAAGGGCACTGCACTTCTAACGTCCAATTGTTTAAGGCTGGGGGCCCCAAATGTCTTTTTTTCGTATATGTTTGAGATAGTATTTGCCATTCTATTTTTAACGTTCTTGAAAAATATATCCAACATGAAACTGAATTAAAATGAACAGCTCTTTGAAATTTACATCTTACATCGAAAGGGTCGGGGGCCCAAAATGTCTTTTTTTGTGGTATACTTTAAGATATTATTTCCAACTCAGTTTTTAACGATTTTGCGAAATATATCCATGATGAAACTGAATTTAAATTAACAGGTTTTCAAAATGTACATCTTGAACCGAATGGTCTCTGGGGCCCCTTAATGTATTTTTTCTTATATTAAGTAAATACAAAATAGTTTAATTGTTAGATAATGAGAAAAAAACTGGATTTTGACCAAACTTTGTATATAAAAACTTAAGAGCGTATATTAAATTTCTATAGGGCACTGAACTGCTAATGTCCATTTCATCGGGACTGGGGGCCCTAAATGTTTGTTTATTAAACTTTTAGAATATTGTATTCCCCATTCGAGTTTAAATGATATTGAGCAATATAGATAAATATTTTTATAAATTTGTAATGAAAATGAACAGATTTTCGAACGTTAAACTGATGGGCCCGGTGACCCTTAAAGTAATTTCTTTTTTATCTATATTATATTATTATGTATTCTTTTTTACTGAGATCGTTGCAACGTACGACGGGTAATATAATAAAATGTTAGTTTTGTAACGAAATTTAATCTTGAACTTACCCACACAAGTAGAATGTACTCGTATGCAGTACTCTTAACTTTTACAAACGTAGCAATCGCTATTTTTTAAAAACTGAAGTCAATCCTGCTTTTTAGTTGAAAACTAAAAGCAAAATGACTGAGCTATATATTCATTTATTTCTTTAAATGCATAAAAGTGTCCAACATTATAAGATAGAAATTCAAGGGACAATTAAAAGTCAACGGACGTAATATGATTCAAGTAAATCTATATATATATAAATCAAAGTATGTCTGTGTGTGTGCATCTCCTTTATAGCTGACTAAACCATTCATCCGATCGTCATGGAATTTTTGGAGACTGTTAAGTACCTACCTGGGATGGTATCTGGCAACATTTTTTTTCAAAATTTAACAGTCAGGGGGCACCGGGGGCTCATAATGTCATTTGTTGTTTGTATAAGCTATGTAAAAATTAGTTTAAGCGCTTGCTACTGTGTAAATTGTTGGATCTTAACAAAACTGTGTATATGACAACTTGATAGCCAATATTAAAATACTATAGGACACTAAACTGCAAATAGTCATTCCTTTGGGTCTGGGGGCCCAAAAATTCACATTCCTTAAACGTTTAAGATTTTATTCACCATTCAGTCATTAACAATCTTGACAAATTATGACACATGTATCATTTATTATTCAAATTGAAAGGAACAGGTGTTTTGAACTTTATATCTTGCACAGAATGGGCCCCGGGGCTCTTAATGTCTTTTTTGGTTAAATATGATATATAAAAATTAGTTTATGCGTTAGCTACTGAGTAAATGAATGGATCTAACCAAAATTTGAATACAAAAACTTGGTAGCCATTATTAAAATACTATAACGTAACTTCAAATGTCCACTCCTACGGGGCCAGGGGTCAAAATGTCTTTTCTTCATATATGTTTAATGTATTTTCCCCCCATTCAATTTTTCAGGACCTTGAGGAATATATCTACGAGGAAACTTAATTAAAATGAAAAAGTTTTTGAAATTTACTTATTTCACCGAATGGGCCCAGGGGCCCCTAAATGTAGTTTTTTTCCTCTTATATTTTCTGTATAAAAATTTGTATTAGATTAAAATACTGATAAAATTAATGTATCTTGACCCATTTTAGTTTATAAAAAATCAAGGGTCTATATTTTATTACGATAGGGCACTGAACTTCTAATTTTCATTCCCACGAGTCAGGGGGCCCAAACTGTCTATTTTAGTAAATGTTTAATATTTTATCGTCCATTCAAATTTTTAACAATATTGAGAAATATAAATAAATGTATGTATTTTGAAATTTAATTAAATGAACAGATGTTTCGCACTTTATTTCTTGCAATAATTGGGCCCTTAATGTCGTTTTTTGCTAATACGAGCTTTATAAAAAATAGTATATGCGTTAGCTACAGTGTAAATGATTGCATCTTAACCAAACTTTGTATACAAAAACTTGGTAGCCCATATTAAAATACTTAAAGTTTCTGAACTTTTTACGTCGATTTCTTCGGGGCCGGGGGCGCCACTTTCTTTTTTCATATATGTTTAAGATATTTTTCCATTCATATTTTAACGATCTTAATAAATATATCACTGATGAAATTGAATTAAAATGAAAAGGTTTTTTATATTGACATCTCACACCGAATGGGCCCGGGCCCCCTTTATGTTGTTTTATTTCACTATATCTATATTTATAAAAATAAAAATATGTCTCTGTGTGTCTGTGTGTGTGTGTGTGCATGTCCTTTATAGCTGACTAAACTATGGACCAGATCGTCATAAACCTTTTTGAGACTGTTTTGTATGCTCTCGTGATGATAACTGGCAAGTTTTTTTCGAAATTTAACACTCATGGGGCGCCGGGGCCAATAATGTCATGTTTTGCTTAAATGAGCTATATAAAAATTAGTTTTTACGTTAGCTACTTAGTAAATGAATAGATCTTCTCCAAACTTTGCATACAAAAACTTGGTAGCCTATATTAAAATACTATAGACACTGAACTTCTAATGCCAATATATTCGGGGCCGGGGGCCCCAAATGTCTTTTTTCATACATGTTTAATATATTTTTTCCAATTTACTTTTTAAAGATTTTGAGAAATATAGCCACAATAAAAATGAACTAAAATGAACAGGTTTTTGAAATTGACCTCTTGCACCGAATGGGCCGGGGGCAACTTTATGTTATTTTCCCCCTATTTTAGATATATAAAAAGTAGTTTAAGCGTTAGATAATGAGTAAATAACTGGATTTTGACCAAACTTAGAATATAAAATCTTAAGAGCCTATATTAATATAGGGCACTGAACTCTTAATTTCCATTCCTTCGGAGCTGGGGCCCCAAAGTCTTTTTACTGAACTTTAATCATTGTATTCCCTATTCAATTTTACACGATATTGAGGAATATAGCTTGAGTACAATGGCAATAAAAACTATATTATCACTCATTTTGGGGCCGGGGCCTTAATATCGTTCCTTCTTTTGTACGCTATTTAATTATTAATTTATTTATCCGTTTTTTATGAAACTTGGAATTTTTTTTCACGCTTTCACGAAGGTTTCTTCAGAATTGTTTTTAAACATACCACTCATTGGTTTCTTTAAATTTATTCATTTTTACTGAGATCGTTGCAACGCGCGACGGGTCTGCTAGTATTATATAAAGATTATAAAATGAACGAGTTAATGGACATTAAAATTGATTATTCAAGTTATCCTACTGCGACTTTTGTAGTAAATAATTTTTTTACAGTAGGCATCAAAGCATTTACTTTTAGCTCACATGAGATTTCATGTTGTAGATAGGAGTATCGTATCTGAAAGGGAATGAACAAGGTGGGGGGGCGGGGTGTAACATGTGTGTTTGTGTGGAATGAAGAAAAGTGATTAAAGTGGATGTATATGTTAAGATCCTTATACAGAGGTGTAACACATACTTGAACTCGGGGCAGTTACCAAGGGCGCCGAGGTCTAATCCTTTAAAAATTGATTTATCCTGTATAATTTAGTTATTTTCCCCATTTTTTCAAGGGCGCCAAAATGAATTAGCCAAGGGCGCGGAAAACCCAACTACGCTTCTGCCCTTATATCATCTGCAATTCTATAAATTTACCGCTTTGTTAATTATAAAAAGTCAATTGTGTCATTCTAATCTCTCTATCTTAGTGTTATAAGTTTTCATACAATTGAAACTTGCAAAGAAATATAAATTGTATAACAGGAAGCTTATACAAATTAACACGTCTGAGATGCAATGACGACGTGTCGATGTTGTTGTTTTGTGATAGAGCAGGATGGGTCAATAAAAGGCATTATCGAATTTACACTTCAGAATTACTTCTGAGGGATATACAGATTAACTAGTAAAGAATGACATCAATCAAAACGAATGATCAATGCCCTACACCAGGGGTCGTGAAACCATGGCTCGCGAGCCAGATGTGGCTGTTTTGATGGCTGAATCTTGTTCGCAGACAAATGTTCGACTATTAAAATAATTAACCTTAAAAACACTTTTTAAAAACTAGTCTTATATTAAAAATGCACTAATTTTCTACTTTTTAGTCTACGCATTTTACAGTAAGCGCAAAGCCAGCTTACCTTTTGACTATAAGTCCCTTATATATGAGACATAACTAAAAGTAGTGATTATGTTCAAACGCGACATTTACAGACTGAAACAGAATTATCTCCCCTGGTTTTTATCTCCCCTGGGCGCAGGGACGGTAGGGGGCGTCAACGCGTGAACTGGGCACGTGAAAAAATTATAAACAAATAGTTGGACGGACGGTTGCGATTAAACTTACAAAGCAAGCTAATATAAGACTAGCAAAAAAGTGTTTCTTTAGACTCTTTTAATTAACATATTATATGCTTATCCAGACCAAAAAAAAATAATAATAATAAAAATAAATCAAATAAAAACCGTCTCATCGCTTGCATGAAACTTACCCTCACCACGTATTAACCAGACTCAAAGCCATCAGCAAAGCAATGCAGCACCATCTGTGGCATTAATGTTAAGAATACTAATTGTTGATTAGCAACAGCTTAACACTGTTATTAAAAACAATTAAAACATAATCATTGTAGTACTCTAAGTGTGAAATTACACTAAATGCTCACATTTATTTAGTTTTAAATATTATGTATGGCTCTTACAGAATTACTTTTCGAAATATATGGTGTCTATGGCTCTCTAAGACAAAAAAATTCCCGACCACTACCCTACACGAATACATTTTTACACTAATTAAAGAGGTTAGTTTGACAAACAATATCTGAGCACTCATCAAACGTATTCTATTTAATATATCATATAGAAGAGGACTGCGATAAGGTTTTTAAATAAAATACGAAATGCACAAACAAATTGTGTAATGAAAACAATAATATTAAGCTTTATTTATAAAAGATTTGGTACGTTGGCTCCGTATGAATGAATGCAAATAAACAAATTTACCTAACAATAGAATCGTTTTTCCTTTGTGGTTTTCACTGTAACTTTTTATACTCCCTCCTTTTTCTTATATCCAGTGTCATTGTTTGTGTCTTGTTTTTCCTAACTTTTTATCTTAATGTAACTATTTTTTCTATGGTATGTGTTAATAATTTTAATCTAATTTTAATACTCATGCAAGTGCTGTATGTTAAATGTACTGACGAAAGCATTAGCCGAAACGGTTACTGTTGTACTGGTTATATAATACAGCTTAAATTTTTGTTTTCATTACACAACTTGATTGTGTATTTTGTATTTTGTTATATCTTACGATGCTGAACAAAATGCTAAAAACGGCTGAGCAAGAAGATCTGAGACATCTGGTTGGAGTCGGGCCTCCCCTATATCTGCGAGTCCACCTTTCCATTGCATTCAACATCAACTGCGTTGCTACCTTACAACCAGGGCTTTAAAATTTACCCCCTTCATCCGAGTGGAAGTTAACGGTTTTTTTTCCTGTTGTCAATCCCGAGTGCAAGTACACGACAGTGTCAAACCCTGCAAGTTTCGAACCAAAGAAACTTTCCAGGGCCCCATGAACAGCCTTAAACACCACATCGTAATTCGTTACCACTATGCCTCAGGGTCCAGAAATTCTCGCCAATTGAGTTTAGGATGATGCTAGATTTGACCTATTTGGCCAGTGACGCTTAATTTTAGATGTTAAATATCAGTAGATACGAACCGCGGCGTAGCAGGCGCTACAGACTTGCTTACAGATAGTGTAAAAGAACGGGGGGGGGGAGAACAGACAGCAGCACGAAGAAATGAAAACAACGCGAGTGAACGTCAGATGGGGGAGGGGAACCGCCGACGCATTGTTGGTCTCGAGACATGTGCACGGTTGTTAGCTAGCTGCCCCCACCCTGGCTTGACAACCATAAAATGTGATTGGTCGACCCTAGCGAGGGTCATTTCTCATGCTTATTTGCACACGCCTTGTGCTTGTTCTGGTGAATTATATATATTATATAGATGGTTATTATAGTAGTTATTGCGGTATTATTTTTTAGGTAATAAAAAATAATAAATTATCACGGAACATTATTTTTGCATTAATAAATACTATTATTATGACAACTATACTGAATGCAATACAACCGTCAACTCTTATAGTTTATAGGTTTGACCAACACCAACGGACCATATTTTTGTAATTTTTTTAAAATTTGAAAATGAATGTTTCAAATTGAACGTATTTATAAATATATTTGTAACTTTTTTTATGTAAAGCGATAAGAGCCCAGCTGCTTGCTAGATTATTTACACTATAAAAATTTTCAAATTAGTTTTATTTTCTTTCGATCCAGTTAATTTGACTAGGTTCCAATCGAACATTATAAATTACTATCAAAGAGTTTTTAAGATAACACTCAATATGAAAATGTTCTTGTCTTAGACCCCACATCGTCTACATTTGCTGAGTTATCAGAGCCTTAACACTAACCAATGAGCGAAATGACCTAGTCTATTTATGCCTAAAATACCCTATTTCAAAAGGGGATTACCTTTCTGTGCTTAACTTGTACCTCTTAACGTAAATTTTATAATAAAAAAGCGAATAAGATACAGTTTAGTTGACTATCGAATAGTTGCGCAGACGTTTTGAAGTAGTTTATTATACACTCTAGAAATATTCATTACAATGTATTAATAATTTATGCTATCACTTCATATCAAAATAGGACTGGTAGTTAAAACCTTCCTTTTGAAATTTAAAATAAAAATACTTACCGTATTACAATTATTTTAACTTCATCGTGCTTTTTTAAAATATAAAATTGGTAATATGGTAAAAAAAATACCATTCAAAAATAAAGAAAGAAATAGTTTAGAAAATAATTCATTACATTTTTATTTTCGAAACTATTTCTTTCTTTATTTTTTTAATGGTACTACAATATAAAACTTTAAAAAAATCATCATTAGTCTAGATAGGAAAACTTACATTATATTTGCATCTATTCAATATCCTTGGAAATATAAACTATTTAAATTTCTACATTCAAAGCAATCAACCTTATGGCGTAGCCCCCTCTTAAATACAAGCCAACCTCTATGTAGGTGACAGGATTATTTACGTTCCGAGACACAAGAGCAGTGCTTGGTAACTTTCGTTAATCACGTCTTGAAACTTAACGGAAAGACAAGAATACAAGTCATGAACTGTCGCCCAAGATTTCAAAAGCTAGGTACTTGTCTGCACTAGGTCAGAGTAACGATAGACCGGAACGGCCCCGACAACAATTCATACGGCCCACACATAATACTGGAATTGGCTTGATGAAAATTCGTAGTCCACATTGTGTACAGTTTATTTAAATACAAATTTTTTGAATGCTTTAAGATCAAGTTACACGATAAGGCTTTAAACTGTAGGACGACGAAAACATTTTATGATGGCAACTTATCTTATCTTATCTGTTTACAGACGCTCCTTCTATACGGAAGATTATTGCGTCCTACGCTTATCTATGGTTTGTGTTTAGTCCTGCATTTTTATTAGAGATTTAAATGTTGATAAAGAGTTGGTTTGCCTGGTTGCTTCAGGCAACCCTACCACGGATGGGAAGAACGAAAATTAGTATGTGTTTGTTCTTGCATACGGTATAAGAAAGGTGTTTTTATCTTTATGTCTACCTGAGGGTTGTATTAAGTTATCTTTGTGTTGTATTTTTAAATTAGAATTAATTGATTTATGTATGATTACTACTTTACTCTTGGTTCTTCTATCCTCAAGTGCAGGAGTCGGGAAACATTTTGTCTGAAAGAGCCATAAACACCACACGGCTCGCGAGCCATGGTTTACCGACCCCTGCTCTAGTGTTTCAAGGTTAAATGATTTAAATACTGGTGTTATTCTTGTCAGTTTTGAATATTCTCCAGTAATGAATTTGGCAGCTCCTTTTTTAATTTGTTCTAGTTTATCGATGTTTTCTTTGGTGGATGGGTCCCATACAGAGGATACATATTCTAGTACAGGTCTAACCGAAAAAGATTGTAGCCTTTTAGTTTTATATTTCTAATAAATTTGTAAAAGTTTTTTTTTATAAAGCCTAAGGTTTTGTTTGAGTTTTTAATAACTTCATAGACACAGGGATTCCATGATAGTTTCTCATTTATTATGACTCCTAAGTATTTTGCATATTTAGTTTTGGTGAGTTCTTTTCCGTGAATGAAATATTTTGAATTTATACATATATACATACATACACATATACACACAAACACACAAACACAAACACACACATACACACACACACAAAAACACACACATACACTCTCACACACACATATATATATACATACATATATTATACATACATATATTATACATACAAACCTACATACATACGTACATACATACATACATACATACATACATACATACATACATACATACATACATACATACATACATACATACATACATACATACATACATACATACATACATACATACATACATACATACATACATACATACATACATACATACATACATACATACATACATACATACATACATACATACATACATACATACATACATACATACATACATACATACATACATACATACATACATACATACATACATACATACATACATACATACATACATACATACATACATACATACATACATACATACATACATACATACATACATACATACATACATACATACATACATACACACTTACACAAAAACTCACAAACACACACACATGCACACACATACACACACATATAAACATACATACATATATACATACATACATACATACATACATATATACATACATAAATACATACATACATACATACATACATACATACATACATACATACATACATACATACATACATACATACATACATACATACATACATACATACATACATACATACATACATACATACATACATACATACATACATACATAAATACATACATACATACATGCATACATACATACATACATACATACATACATACATACATACATACATACATACATACATACATACATACATACATACATACATACATACATACATACATACATACATACATACATACATACATACATACATACATACATACATACATACATACATACATACATACATACATACATACATACATACATACATACATACATACATTCATATATACATACATACATATATACATACATACATACATTCATATATGCATACATACATACATACATACATACATACATACATACATACATACATACATACATACATACATACATACATACATACATACATACATACATACATACATGCATGCATGCATACATACATACATACATACATACATACATACATACATACATACATACATACATACATACATACATACATACATACATACATACATACATACATACATACTTACATACATACATACATACATACATACATACATACATACATACATACATACATACATACATACATACATACATACATACATACATACATACATACATACATGCATACATACATACTTACTTTCATTTATGTATATATGTAGATAATTAAAATTTTGTTTATCACGAGCAATTTTATATAATTAATAGCACATCGTTGTCAAATATAAACCATTCTCCAATGATCAACTTTGAACTATAATTTGTAATAGTTTACCATGTGACATGTGGTGGGGCGTAATAATCAACATACATTATTCCCGTAATGGATGTAATGCTGTTAGGTTCAATAGAGCGCACCAAAAATTACTGCACCAAATATAACTCTTTTTAAACGTTCCGCATAAAATATTTGAATATGATAATAAATAAATCTAATAAAAATAAATAAAATAAATGAAAGTTCTGTATTAAGTTATTTTTTAATCTGATGTTTATTTATTGTGAAATCTTCCGTCATTTGTGATGGGTGATACGCTAGTACAAACATATTTCTTGTCATTCTTTCGACGAATGCTTGACCGAAAATTTGAGGTGTAGACTTAAATTCTCTTTTTTTAAAAATAATCTTTTGGCTCCTGTAGTTATAAATGTCTTTTTAATATATTTTTGTTGTAACATTCCAATGGTCATAGCTTAAATTTCATCCTAAAAAGATTAACTTTCAAATAGGATAACTCATCGGGGCCTTTGAGGTACTCAGCGCATAAGTGAAAAATAGCACCTATGTATTTAGAATTTAAGTATTCTAAAAAAATAGTATATAGCTTTATATATTTTTTTTTACGAACATCCAAAAAATATAAAAAAATAACTTTAACTTTAACACAGCAATTAACACAAATATTTGTATTTAGATTATACTAAAAATGCTTCATTAAAAAAACCCAGTTAACTTGAGTTTATACTTAAACATTTTTTAAGGGATATTTCATTAGAAATTGTACATCAAACACTGATTCCCCGCCTGTAAAAGACTTAACTTTCCAAATCCTTGCATTTTTCTAAAATCACTTCTTTTAGTTTATATTTATGATATAAAAACAAAAGGAACTGTTGTGATGTTGCAGTTTAGAAAATCTTTGTTATAAAGACTTGGTTGCAGTGTCAACAAGTTGGTAAAAGAATTCAAATTAGTATCTTTCCTGTGTATCCTTTGTGGGCTCGACCTGATTTTCATCAAATTGACTTTAACTCCGACGTACTCGAAGTCCTTGTTGTAAGTCAATTTTGTTATCTGCATTTATTTCGGATGTCATTAGCCAGCACCAATTAGGATGACATTAAAATGAATGTCTGATCTCAGATTCTTAAAAAAATATTTTCATTTTAAAATATTGCTAATGCAATTTTATAATTTTTGCCCTGCATGAGTTTACTAATGACATTGACATGAGTTAATATCTCATACCATATCACGACAGAACAATAAAAAATTTGATTAGTTGTAGTTAGAAAGTAGCCCAGGTGCTTCATCTCCTATTGAACTATCTATATCTTTGTTCTCGTAAGTGCTAAGCAAGGCAGCATATATTCGTCCATTTTATATCTCAACGACTTTTCCACCTGTTGTCACTGCATGGTTTTAATGTTAGTTCATTAGCGAGAACAGGACATGACATTGTCAAATTCAGCTAAAAGTTAGACTTTCTTTAAAATAATTATAGTATATTGTTCAGAGTTGTCATTAGCAGGGCGCGGGCCGCACCTCTTGACACTACTACAAGGAGTGATACGTAAGAGTAAAATTGTGTATGTTCTCGGAGGCTCGGAGGACGTGCATGGATTATTTCGTGTGGGGATGATACCATAAGCTACAGCACTGGGTGACACCAACCCTAGTGACGCCCCTGATCATGTTGATTTAAATTTTCTTTGCTATCCCTAATTACATAACAGCTATCGCATAAGTTTGACGATCGTTTAAAAACAGCGTCCAACGATGGGTCTCTGCATTCCAAAATCTTTGAGAAGTAGCATCTATTGTTTGCGAAGTATAAAATTCACGACAGAGCTTTTGGCTTTAAAATGTTTTTTTTATTTTTTTTTATTATTTTTTTTTAGTTTCATAATTTTTTAGAATTTGCATTATATGCTGCCAAAATCCATAACAATCGTTTGCTAACAAAGATGTAGCCATTGCAAAAAATAAAAATGCAGTAGAGGAAACGAAAAACATAATCTTTAGCTACAGTATACACCAACCATTTATGTTAATTTTTTCTACATTGCTAAAATGTCTTATATAATTGTTTGATGTAAACCAACGCTCGCTCCTATCAATAAGGAAATCAAAGTTAAAACCTTATCTACTGTTCGCCGGTCCAAGTCATAACAATGTGGGGCAATGAGGTAAATATGTTCCCGGGCTCCAAGGCACAGGGGCGAAAAAATGAGGTTTACTACGTTATATCATAGTAAAATTTGATGAATCGGAAAAGGTCGGGCGTAATTTTAATAATTTTTCCCTGGGCGCAAAATATCCTAATGACACCATTTGCAACCTAGAAAGAACGATACAACAACTCGTCATGAAACTCACTGCGGCCTAGTTTAAAATCAAAGGTGTGCTTTATAATGAAATATTTATGAATTGTCTATTATTTAAAAGGATTTTTTTAAACACAATACCATAAAAAGGACTAATGTCCTAATTTTTGGAATTTTTAAATCCCTTATATTAACTTCCAAATGTTTTCTCTCTCTCTCTCTCTCTCTCTCTCTCTCTCTCTCTCTCTCTCTCTCTCTCTCTCTCTCTCTCTCTCTCTCTCTCTCTCTCTCTCTCTCTCTCTCTCTCTGTTTGTCATCATCTCTTCGTACGTCGGGCAGGTGGGCGGAAAAAAAAAGTAAACAATGACCCACTTCCCGTAATGCCATCGAGCTGAAATTTGGCACATAGACTTGTGTCACCTAACAATGCATTGCATCGAAATTTCAGATCGATCTAACGTACCGTTGTTAAATTAATGCTTTTTTAATTTATCTCAATACGACATATGTAATTCAATTTCACTGCTTGTTATTGTGTTTTTTTTCACGTGACAGTTCAGTTCGCACGTTGACGCCACATCATCGATGTACCAGCGTGCTTTTGTTTACATTTTACGTGTCACGCTGAGCTGGGTCCAGCGATCGGTGACCAAACCTTTCCCCTCCCCCCCCCGGGTTATAAAGCAAAGGGGAGTTAAGACAGATTCAGTCTGTAAATGTTTGTCGCGTTTGAACATAATCAATACTGTTAGTTATGTCTCATTTATAAGGGATTTATAGTCAAAAACTTTGTTTTTACGGGTTTGTTTATTTTAAAATACAGTTTTGGTATTGCTACTCCGCATTTTCATAAAATGAATTTTGCGCCCCTTGAAATTTACTCCGTGCATTGGCACAGAAAGACGGAATGTTAGTCCGGCTTAGAACCAATACTTCATTATTAACCATTGTCTTATGGTATAAAATAATTTTTTTATCATTATAAAAGGGCCGCGGCAGGAGGACTTTCCAGGAAAATATGTGAAAATGAGGATTGGATGTTGAAATAAAGTAAATTATTTAGATGAATATTTTACTGAATGTCTTGTTTTATAAATATTAATTTTTTTTCTTAATTTGAATTTAAATTAAATTATAATTTTTTAAAAGTATGTTATATATATATATATATATATATATATATATATATATATATATATATATATATATATATATATATATATATATAATATATATATATATATATATATATATATATATATATATCTCTATATATATAAGACGCATTTGTTGTCTGTCCGTCGTCTGTCTGTTCCCTTATAACTCAAGATCCAGAGAACCAAATAACGTGAAATTTGGTACACGTACACAAAATTATACCGGAAAGGTTATTAAACAGGTTTCGTTCCATATATATAAGATACTGGGGGCTGGGGGCCCAAAATGTAGTTTTTCCCTATATGAGCTATATAAAATAAAAATTATTGAAAATTAAGACGTAAAAATATTAAACATTTTGGTGTCGAGATTAACAAGATGGCGTTTATTGCCATAAAATAATGTGATGTGACGTCATAGTTTGAGTTCATATTAATTTGTAAATAGGAAACAAAGTGAAAAGAGCAGTTATTATTTTAATTGTTAATATACCGCTGTGGGTGTGCGTTTAAGTATTTGTGTGCACATGTGTGAATCAGTGAGTGTGTGTGTTTTTTGTTGTGAACTAAATGTTATGAAATGGTTTATTTATATGTCTGTTAATGTTGCGCCTCTAACAAGATTACGTATATATTTTTATAAAATTTGTTTGCAAATTACATATTTTTTGACTTTACACTGTTTCTTTTTTGTATATTCTATATGTATTTTATCCAGTCGTCCGATCAAGCTTTTTCCTTTTATCGGCGAGGGTAGGAGTCAATAATATCGTCCATCCCTGGGTGGCATAAACACTGTAGCTAAGCAACTGTGTTTATACTTTTTGCATAACTTAAACGAAACCAGCAGGGCACATTTTAAGCTCAAACATTGCGTTTCGAAATGTTTCTTTAAAACAAATAAACCCCATACAACAGAAAAATGAATTATATAAATTATCACTTACTGGGGGCGGGGCCAAAATGTATTTTTTTTCCGTATATTTAAAACTGACTCAAAACTAATTCTCCAACCTCCCGTGAGGGTAGAAGCATGAAACTTTTGGGAACTTGCCAAATACACTATTATGACGATAATTGGTGAAAAATAATGTAAACATTTCCACTCATGGGTGGCCGGGTGCCCCAAAACCGGTTTTTCCTTATATGGGCTATATAAAACTGAATCAACACCAATTCCTCATATTCCCGAGTAGGTAGAAGCATGAAAATTTGGAAAGTCGTTGAGTACCCTCCCGCAATGGTAACAGTCGAAAAAAGTATAAAGTTATCACTAACTGGGTAGGGGGGTGGGCGGGGGCCCAAACGTAGTTTTTTCTTAAATGAGCTATATAAATCAGGCTCATCATTAAATCTCCTATTTCATGTGTAGGTAGAAGCATGAAACTTTGTGAAGTTGTTATATACCCTCCCAAAATGGTAACTGGCGAAACATTAATAAAAATTATCACTCACTGGGTGGTCAGAGGCCTGAATGTAGTTTTTTTTCATATATCAAACTGACTCATCAATAATTCTCCAAATTACCATGTAAGTAGAAGAATGAAACTTTTGGAAGATTTTGAGTACCCTCGCGCGATGGTAACATGCGAAAAAAATATATAAAATTATTACTCACTAGGGGGCTTGGGCCAAAATGTAGGTATTTTCCTAATATGAGCTATATAAAACAGACTAATCATTAAATATCCAACTTCCCGTGTAAATAGGAGCATGAAACTTTGGGAAGTTGTTGAGTACTCTCCCGCAATGATAACATACGAAAAAAAAATATATAAAATCCAGGCAGATCAGGTCCGCCACAGAGTTCCCAGAGCAGCTGAAACAGCTGAGCAAAGAAACTCCAGGCATGTGCTGTTCCAGTGGTAAAGTCAAACTGCCCCCAATTCTAAAGCCACCAGAACCATTGTGCATTCTGTTGAATGGTGAAACTGCACAATCAAAGGACTTTGTGAAACTTATTAGACTATTCAATAATATGTTTGCCGTGACTTCCTTTAAGTCTAATGTTGTCGTGAATAACGGGTGGACACCAACATTCAAGGTCCAAGGCCAAGTGTACCACCATGCTGGACCTCTTCATCCAGTCAATGCTGTAGACAGCAAATATCTCCAGATTTACTTCTTGGGAGAAGATGAGCAAGTGCAAAGACGACTGGATTTGCTTGACAGTCCTGTTGACAGAAACATTGTCCTCAAACTGCAAAAAATGCTGCATCAGCATAACAGCTATGTGAGGTCATTTAAAATGGCTGCTGAGATTATGGATAACACTCAAGTGGACTACAAAATCAAAATTTCCGGCAAAGCACCATTAAAGGAACACAAAGGCAGATTCAATGCACCATCTGTTAGTGAAGTGGCATCATGATTGCTGGAGAGCTAGGTGATCGTAGAGACATTGTGCTGCATTCAAGAAGTTGCTCACAAATGCCACTTCAAAGGATTCAAGACACTCACAGGTCATATGATCCACTTCAGTATCCTCTGCTATTTGTTAGAGGAGAAGATGGCTATGATTTGAACATAAAAGATGTAAACAAGGCCACAAGCAATGACTACTATGCATATCGCATGATGCAAAGAGTCAACGAATTTAATACACTCCTCAGATGCCCGCGCCTTTTCCAGCAATACATAGTGGATATGTATGCTAAGGTTGAGAATGAGAGATTGCGTTTCATCAGACTCAACCAAACAAAACTTAGAGCTGAGGACTATGGTGTACTATTAGAGGCAGTAAGGAATGACAACAATGTGACTTCTGAAAATCTTGGCAAATTAGTGGTGCTGCCTTCATCCTTCAGTGGAGGGCCCCGTTACATGCATGAATATGCACAGGATGGAATGACCTATGTACGTCATAGAAACACAAGCATCAAGTAGATTTGCAATTATGTTACCAAGGGAAGTGATGCAGCCATGTTTACTGTTGCAAATGAAATGCCGAACAGGCTTGATGGGGTTACCAATTAATTATCAACAAGGACGATACATTAGTAGCAGTGAGGCAGTGTGGCGCCTGCTTAACTTTCCCATCCATCAAAGGTATCCAACAGTTGTTCACTTGGCAGTACATCTTGAAGGAGGCCAAGGAGTATACTATAAACCAGGACAGCCAACAGCACATTTGACAGACACTCCAACAAAGACTACATTAACAGCGTTTTTTTATCTCTGCAAAACAGATCCTCTTGCAAAAACATTGCTGTATTCTGAAGTGCCTAGACATTTTCGCTGGGATGCCAGTCAAAAGGTCTGGCAAATCCGAAAAAAGGTATACCTCTTGCAGACTTCCCGAGATATGTGACAGACAATGCCTTGGGAAGAGTGTACACTGTGCATCCTCACAACAGAGAAGCATTTCACATGCGCCTCCTGCTGCACCATATTCGGGGACCTATTTCATTTGAAGATCTCAAAACTGTTATTGTGAAAGATGAGGATGGTGACATCCTTGAAATTAAGCCATGCAGCACATACACTGTTAAATGTACCATTTTATAGCATGCAAGTAAACAGTTAGTTGTGTACGCTTCTACAGAAAACCTTATTTTAAACCCGGGCGAAGCCGGGTACTTGCCCCTAGTATATATATATTTATTTATCTTGATGCATGTTTTCATTAGCCCTATTGAAATTACTTCAAGTTTAGAAAACAAAATCAAGCAAAAATTAGGCACTACAGTCCTTGCCCGCCATACACAAATATACTTTACAAAAAGGGAAACTAGTTGCTATTGCTTCACTGTGCATTATTACTATTAAGGTCTGCGAACTCATATTAAGTGTTATCATCTTTGACGGCAAGAATTATAATGCTGCAAAATAAAAAAACAGTTTACCCTTGAAAATATAAATTAACCCAAAATCGCACATTAAAAATAAATACTTTTTTATTTGGAATTTTTGAAAAGTTTTGCTAGAGTTGACACTTTTTTCAATTAAAATCTTGGCAAATTAGTGGTGCTGCCTTCATCCTTCAGTGGAGGGCCCCGTTACATGCATGAATATGCACAGGATGGAATGACCTATGTACGTCATAGAAACACAAGCATCAAGTAGATTTGCAATTATGTTACCAAGGGAAGTGATGCAGCCATGTTTACTGTTGCAAATGAAATGCCGAACAGGCTTGATGGGGTTACCAATTAATTATCAACAAGGACGATACATTAGTAGCAGTGAGGCAGTGTGGCGCCTGCTTAACTTTCCCATCCATCAAAGGTATCCAACAGTTGTTCACTTGGCAGTACATCTTGAAGGAGGCCAAGGAGTATACTATAAACCAGGACAGCCAACAGCACATTTGACAGACACTCCAACAAAGACTACATTAACAGCGTTTTTTTATCTCTGCAAAACAGATCCTCTTGCAAAAACATTGCTGTATTCTGAAGTGCCTAGACATTTTCGCTGGGATGCCAGTCAAAAGGTCTGGCAAATCCGAAAAAAGGTATACCTCTTGCAGACTTCCCGAGATATGTGACAGACAATGCCTTGGGAAGAGTGTACACTGTGCATCCTCACAACAGAGAAGCATTTCACATGCGCCTCCTGCTGCACCATATTCGGGGACCTATTTCATTTGAAGATCTCAAAACTGTTATTGTGAAAGATGAGGATGGTGACATCCTTGAAATTAAGCCATGCAGCACATACACTGTTAAATGTACCATTTTATAGCATGCAAGTAAACAGTTAGTTGTGTACGCTTCTACAGAAAACCTTATTTTAAACCCGGGCGGGAGCCGGGTACTTGCCCCTAGTATATATATATTTATTTATCTTGATGCATGTTTTCATTAGCCCTATTGAAATTACTTCAAGTTTAGAAAACAAAATCAAGCAAAAATTAGGCACTACAGTCCTTGCCCGCCATACACAAATATACTTTACAAAAAGGGAAACTAGTTGCTATTGCTTCACTGTGCATTATTACTATTAAGGTCTGCGAACTCATATTAAGTGTTATCATCTTTGACGGCAAGAATTATAATGCTGCAAAATAAAAAAACAGTTTACCCTTGAAAATATAAATTAACCCAAAATCGCACATTAAAAATAAATACTTTTTTATTTGGAATTTTTGAAAAGTTTTGCTAGAGTTGACACTTTTTTCAATTAAATGTTAATTTTTTTTATTAAAAAACAATATTTTAAAACATTTAAAAAAAATTTAAATAGAAACTGTTAAATAAAATTATCAACATACATACTTCTCTAGGCAAAACGTTTGTTAGTTAAAATGCTAGAATAAATACAGTTAAAATATTCAATATCTGCATTAAACGATGAGATTTTAAATTACGCAGGCAAATTAGTGAATGTTATTCTTTTATTTTAGCGGAAATTTAAACATTAATAAATTGTAAAAATGTTACAAATAATAGGTGTAAATTACTGTAAAGGGGCAACTCCAAATATTACTATGTTTCAGGAGTGTGGCAAAAAATCTTCGGGAGGGCTTCAATGTGGTGGGATGAGCACAATTTAAAGATTCTTATTATTCGAGTGTTAATTGAATGCATGTTTTTGTCAAGTAACTTGAGAAGATGTGATAGGCTGTTTTGTTTAAAAGGTTATGTCTGGCTCCCATCACTACTAATTGAAAATGTTTTTAAGTGTTAATTAGCACGTGCCATACTTAATAAAAGTAACAACACAGTGTATAAACTAGTAGAGTTTCATCGTAGACGCCACCCTCACAGTGTCTCCAAACGAGTGATTGAGAATCTCTGAAGAGTGTTATGAACATTCAATGACCATGACTATGGGTACTATTGATGAATTGACCAGTCGCTACATGCTACTACTGACCTCGTCCAATCCCTCTATTGATTTACAGACCAGATTATACATATCATAATCATACCTTTGCTCCTTGACACAACAGGGCTGAGAGTAGGCCTAACACTAATATAATGTTTCCCTATGGATCTAGAATCTCTTTCATTCAATGGTATCCTGGTCACAACTCCATCTTAATGAATTTACATTAATTTTGTTTACTTACATTCTTAAACTGGCGAAGTGACTGTCTGATGAGGGTCTGTGCTCCTATGTCAAGAAATACTGTTGGCCTAAACGTCTCCTTACTACAGGTAAATACAGGGCGGCCCACTTCAACCCCGATGACGTCATGTGTGTTAAACATTTATTAACACACACACAAAGACCAATCATTTTATTTTTTTGCCTGTAACATTATACTCACCCATCTGTTTGTTTCCATGTCAAATTCGTGTACATGACAATAGATTTAGGCTAACTCTGCCAGGGTTAGGGGGACCACCACACAACGTTACATGCAAAGCTCTCGGCTACCGAGAACAATAAAACAGCTGACCAGAATAACGCAATATGTCTCTGAATAACAGGTCGTTAAGTCTACAATGGGATCCAATATATTTTCATCTGATTGACTAGATCATAGGTTCTCAACCTTTTTCGGGTTGCGACCCCTTCTTATACATCCCATGTGACCCGTGACCCCTATGCAATTGAAAAAGGCATTTTTAATAATGTTTTATAACTGCTCTATTCGGCATTTGTTGTTAAATGTATTTATATTTAAGAGTACGAAGTTAGCAGTACAACATTTCATTAAAGTGAATCTTTTTTTTAGTCGAATGTACAAGTTGGCGACCCCCTCCCCTAGAAAACCCTTCGCGACCCGGGGGTCGCGACCCATAGGTTGGGAGCCAGGGAACTAGATTGTGCTTCATTAGCACTCAATAGTTAGATAGCTATCTGAAAATGACTGATTACTTTGTTCCCCCTTAGGGAGACAATTAATGTAATTCTACTTAGATTTTAAATAATGGGATTTGAAGAAAAAAATGTTTCGGCAGTGTGAGTGGCCGCAACTTATAAAAAAAAATTAAATAAACCCGATGCTACAGTTTCTGTTGATTTCAATTTTGTGTACACATACGCTTTTTGATTAGTTTTTGTCGTTAGACGATTTTTTTTTAATTTTCTGTCAAGACAAGAACAATGCTACGCCTAGCAGACATGTATAGCCAGTCCCTCAAGCTTCAGATGAAAGGTGTCCTTGAATTGTTAGACTTATTGTCTTGTTTTTGGTTTTGTGCCTGAATGTCCGCCAGTGACTGTTGATTTGTTGGAGCTAATCTTCTCGACACGCGAGATTTTAGACTTACTGTTTTGGATGATTTTGGTGTCCAAGCTTCACGTCATTTACCGCTGACAGGTCATCGCTCGCGCATGTTGAAGACACTTCCAGTAGCACCTGGGAACACAAAGGTAGGCAATCTGTGCTGTTACATACATGCAAGCCATCGTCTACTTCATTTGTTTCCCGATTGTTAAGCGTACGTACTTGAACCTGATCTCGTGTGTAGCTTTGAAAAAACTGTTAATTGATGAGACGTTTCCCAGTAGGGATGAAGAAAAATAGAGACCGACTTTGCCACTGTCAACGCTCGGTCCAATGACCCACATTACCAGAATAACACTGGGGCTATGCTGGAGACATTATTTTTGTCAAGGAGACCTTTTTTGGTGGACATGCGATGAGGAGTTCTGATCTCGATCCATCTAACTACAAGTCTATGACGGATATTCGCCCACGTCTGCATATTTGTATATAGTTTTCTGCATGTAACTATCTTATGAAGATTAAGAGTGCATTGGCTTTTCTCAAGTTGTTGGAAATTTGCGTAAAGCTCGAAGAGCCCAGTTTTAGGCTGGGGTATTGCGCTATATAAGTTATTTTTAAGTCTTTTATTATAAGTGCACAAAATAAATAAATTAGGGATGCGGAAATTAACGATTAATTTCTCGATGAATCGTCAAAAATGTTGATGGATTAAAATTAATTGAATCAATTGAAATTCGATTAAAATTTAATAAAATGCTTCTAATATTTATTTTCAAATTTATTAATAATTTATATTTTTTGTTACTTACATACCTTCCCACGTAGTAGTACTATTTATTTAGACGTGCATATGTAAACAAAACGATTTTCCTTTGTTATTTCTTGCAAAGCAGAACGAATTTGCTGCGTTACGTCAAAACATTTGTGAGCCATGGAAATATCGTGACTTTACAGATTTTGCGAACTAATTAATCGCGACTTAACAGGATCTATATATGCGTTATAAAATATATAATTAATCGATTAATCGATTAAATTTTATCCCTATTATTCGAAAACATTTTTTTTAATCAGCCCTAAAATAAATACAAAAATAAAGAGAATATGTACTTTGATTACCAGTGACATTTTGTTATTGTTGTTGTTCTTGCTATTTTTTTTTCACCAATCTGTAGATAAAATGATAAAAAAACCTTTGTCACAAATTGGTTGTCACACCTGACGTCATTAATTAAGGGTCGAATCATTATAGCAGAGGTCTGCGAACTTTTTTGCCCGTTACCCAAAAATATAGAATTGTATGTTGGGGCACTTGGGCGTTTTGGGAGCGTTGTAACTCGCCCCCACCCCCGCATTGAGTTTAGGCAGTCTAGAGGTTTAGTTGCGAGTATGATTGCTAGTCCGAGTGTTCAATTTGTCTGTGCTCACGTGTCTATACCTTCACATGTCGTATATTCACTTGTCTGTATGTTCACATGTGGTTTTAAATGCAGATGTCCGGTCACTATGCAATGCCCACTCTATGACGGGCTGTTGAATCGTTTATATATTCATAGATATTGTTTTGATCTATTTATATGTGTATGCTAATTACTGCACTTTGCCTGAAGCTGGTTAGTGGGATATATTAAACATTTTTATACCCATATTAGTACACTTAAAGGGATTTTTTAGCAGGACGCTATCATTTCCTATATAGAAAAAGCGTCTGTAATAGATATGAAAAATTTTGATGGACTTAATCTAGGTGAACAACCCGAGCTTGCAAGATTGATGAGAAAGAAAAAATAAAGTTATCATACTTTAGATGTTTTTTCTTCCAAAATCGTATACGTGAATTAGCTGCAGTCAGAAATTAAAATACAGTGGGACAAAAATTCCACCTCCCGCAACCGGGCCACCAAACCGCCAACCTTAAAAATATTTTAAAATATTTAAATTTACTTTAATTCAAGTCAATTTTGTTTTAGTACTATTTCTTTTGTTTAATTACGAAATAATAAAATCTGAATTTCTCATGAAGTTCAAATAAATAAATACGAATATTTCCATTACATTAATAACATTTATTTTTCTTGTTAAGGATGGTTTCATTGATCGATTTTTTTTTCATAAACATATTTCTAGCTGGACTTAGTGAAGAAGTATGCAGTCTATTTTTAAATGATTTATTTGTCAACTTTGGTTGTCTTATATTTGATAAATCTCCTAATGAGAAACCTTTCAGGGGAAAAAATGCTTTGTGTTTATTCTTATACCTTAAAAAATAATTGATATAGAATTAAGACTTACGACATGGTTGCAGTTTAAAAAAATTAGTGCAACCATCTCATAAGTCTAAATTTAGTTCATTTTTCAAGCCTTTATATTTGAATTTTTTCCAAAATAAGTCTAAATTATTCAAAATATTTATTTCCACATTTTTAGTCACATTTAACATAATAATTTTTTTTAAGTTACAAATCAGAATGATTTTATATTCACTTTGAACCAATGATCGGGTTGTTAATTATTAATTTGACAATTTCAACGAAAAGAAAATCAAGTTCATTTTTGACATCTGCGGGAAATACATTTATTTACAAGGTACTTCTCATTTTCATCCAAGGTATATTAATGAATCTGTTTAAATATTGTATGGGCTTTTTAAAAATTTATTGAATAATCGTTCCTCAAATCGATACGTTGTATTCTTGTTGATGCATATGTCAGTTGCTTTTTCGTAAGTAATTGTAAATGGTTTACTTGTTATATGTGTTTTGTAGGCGTTCTCACATAACACAAACTTTCGTGCAATAAATCATTGAAGTACTGTTGTCAAAAAAATAACTTTGATACAACCACTATGTACAGAAATATCAAATTGAAGTTACACTTCGTGGAAACATCATCACTACACTTCAGCCATCTTGAATCATTCTAGCTCATCTTCCCGCGCTTTCACTCACGTGGCCTCTCCGTCATCCAACTCGTGATTCACACTTGCCAGTAATCTTCTGGCCAGACGTGGAACCTGCAGCTGTGTAATTTCCAAATGGAGCCTAAAAAACTGCAACTATACGCACAACCGAATGCCTGCGTCTTGGTTGCTCTGTCGTAGTATATAGATAGATAGATGCACAATTGTGAGTTTTTTTAGTATAAAAATGCGATGACATCCAATAATGACAAAAATCAAGGACCTTTTCTTTACCAATGTAAATATTGATTTTTTGGGGCCTAAAAAATTTATCTACTGTTATGTGTAAGAAATTATGGGACGTCCGATGACAAAATCGTTTACGATTAAACAAATTTTTTTTTCCAACTTGGAAAAGAAAATGAATGTGATGTCAGTGTAATTACATTTTAAGTTTTTTTAAAAATCATTAATAATAATTTATATTAACTCGTGAAGTCTGCTTGATGCCTCGAATGCCGAAAAAACATTAGATCAATTTTGACCCAGTTCTTTTTCGTATGATACCGAGCTGAAATTTTGCAGGCAGACTCATGCCTATAATAAAAATGATATTTCAACATTTCAGATCGATCGAATGTACAGTAATTAACTTAATGAATTTTAAGATCATCTCTATTTCTCAAGTGCGTATTATGTTGAACAAACTTTTAATATTTTCCTGTCACGCGGTGCGGTGCGTATTATATTGACGATACTTTTAAAAAATATATTCCCGATCTGTAAATGTAAATGTTATTAATTGCTAGTCTGTATCGTGGCGCGAAGTATGTTAATCATGTTTTATAACCCTTTTCCCGTGATCAAATTGAGCTGAAATATAGCAGGCAGACTGTAGAAGTTTTTTAACTATAAATCCTTTATATATTTGAGGACATAACTAAAATTTTGTATTTTTGGTTTGTCCTTCGATGCGTATTATAATGAACATTATTGTAGTTATGTCTCGTATATGGAGGATTTATTGTCAAAAACTTTGTTTTTTACTGTTTTTATTTTTATTTTACATTATATTTGTCAATCAAACTGTTTGGGTCTAGTTATGTTTGAAAGAATTCCCGTCTTTGTAGTGCCTCTCTGTACGGTGCGCATAGTGCGGTGCGGTGCGGGTGTGCACTCTACTTCATCATATATATATTTACGCTCAATTATCCCTGATACCTAATGCTGAGGGACATCACTCTGCTTTTTTTTTATAATTTTGCGTTGTAAGCAGTGCTGATTGACTCAAATAGTTATTTTTGGTGCAGTAATTTGGTGCGCTGCTTTCTAAAATTAGTTTAAAAATCGTGTGGTGATTAGCACTGTAAAAAATTATTATATAAATGCTTTGATAAATGTTCAGGAATATTTCGTATTTATCATATAAGGATAAGTTACTTGGGCTTTTGACAACAAAAAAAGTGGGCGCCTTAGGCGCCCTACAACCTCTATTTTAAATTACTTTGTGTACATTTACGGTAGTTTAATATTACGTATCTATCATACAAGGACAAGTTTGTTGGGCTTTTGAAAAAAGTGGGCGCCGCAGGCGCCGTAAATAAAATCGGGCGCCGCAGCACAAACTATATTATATACATACTTTGTGTACATTTCAGGAATATTTCGTATTTATCACACAAGGATAAGTTACTTAGGCTTTTGACATAAAAAAATTAAAAAATTAAAAAATAAAAAAAAATTATAAAATACTTTGTGTACATTTAAGAAAGTTTAATATCACGTATTTATCATACAAGGACAAGTTAGTTGGGCTTTTGAAAAAGATGGGCGCCGTAGGCGCCCTCAAAAAGGGAGCGCCGCAGGCGTAAAGGCGCCGCAGCACAAACTAGTATATATATATATATATATATATATATATATATATATATATATATATATATATATATATATATATATATATATATATCGGCTGCGTCATCCTCCCTCAGGCGTGCTTGCTCTAGTTTCTGGCGGAGTATATATAGACTAGTGTATTACCCGTAAAAAATGACAGAATTTTTTAAAATAAATATATTTCAACTGAAATCAATAAATATTTGAAAAATTACACATCAGAATAAAAAAATAATGTTTTACTAAATTTTACTAAACTTTCTTATATTTTAATTCAACAATTCCTAAATGACAACATTTTTTGTATATATTCTCATTTCCTTATTTATGCGAACGTCCAAAAAGGGTTATTTTCGGTACAGTACTTTTTAAATCCCTTATATTAACTTCACCGCCATCTCTGTCTCTCTACTTCTCTCTCTCTCTCTCTCTGTCTGTCTTGGGCGGGCGGAAAAAATAAGTAAAAAATGACCCATTTCACGTAAGGACATCGAGCAGAAATTTGGCACACGAACCCGTGTCACGCAACAATGCATCGTATCAAAATTTCAGATCGATCGAACGTACAGTTATTAAAATAATGCACTTTTAGTTTATCTCTATAAACAATACGTAGCGGTCGCTATTGTTTACATTTTACGGGTCACTTGACTTCACGCCAGCCATCGGTGAACACATCTCGTGTTTTAACCAGGTGGTTTACACCAGGAGTTGAGATAACGCGTTGACGCCACCCGTCCATGTCCACACCCCCTCCCCCCTTCCACAAGTTTTAAAGCCAGGGGATATAATTTCGGTTTCAGTCTGTAAATGTTTGTCGCGTTTGAAAATAATCAATACTTTCAGTTATGTCTCATATATAAGGGATTTATAGTCAAAAACTTCGTTTTTACGAGGTTGTTTTATTAAAAAACTTATATTAACTACACCACCATCTCTGTCTCTCCGTCTCTCTGTCTTGGGTGGGTGGAAAAACAAAAGTAAAAAATGACCCCTTTTTCGTGAACGCATCGAGCTGAAATTTGGCACACGGACCCGTGTCACCTAACAATGCATCGTATCAAATTTCAGATCGATCGAACTTAACGTAATTAAGTTAATGCATTTTTAGTTTATCTACATAAAACTATTTGTAGAATTCCCCATTGTTTACATTTTACGGGTCACTTGACTTCACGCCAGCCATCGGTGAACACATCTCGTGTTTTAAACAGCTCTACCGGCATGCTTTTGTTTACATTTTACGTTTACGCTGAGCTCGGTCCAGCGATCGGTGACCAGACCTTTCCCCTCTCCCACCCGCCCCCAGGAGTTATAAAGCAGAGGGAAGTTAAGACAGATTCAGTCTGTAAATGTTTGTCACGTTTAAACATAATCAATACTTTAAGTTATGTCTCATTTATAAGGGATTTATAGTAAAAAAACTTTGTTTTTACGGGTTTGTTTTATTTATATCCCTTATATTAACTTCGCAGCCATCTCTATCTGTCTCTCTGTAGTTCGTCGTCGGGCGGGCGGAAAAACAAAAGTAAAAAATGACCCACTTCACGTAAAGCCATAGAGCTGAAATTTGGCACACGGACCCGTGTCTCATAAAAATGCATCGTATCAAATTTCTGATCGATCGAACTTACCGTAATTAAGTTAATGTATTTTTGGTTTATCTATTTAAAACTATATGTAGGAGTCGCTATTGTTTACATTTTACGGGTCACTTGACTTCACGCCAGCCATCGGTGATCACATCTCGTGTTTTAACCAGGTAAACCACCTGGAGTTGAGTTAACGTGTTGACGCCACCCGTCCATGTCCACACCCCTTCTCTCTTCCCCCAGTTTTAAAGCCAGGGAAGATAATTTCGGTTTCAGTCTGTAAATGTTTGTCGCGTTTGAATATAATCAATACTTTTAGTTATGTCTCATATATAAGGGATTTATAGTAATAAAAAAACTTCGTTTTTACGGGGTTGTTTTTTTTACCGGGTTGTTTTTATTTAAATCCGTTACATTAACTTCGAAATCTTGTCGTCATCTCTGTCGTGATCGCTTCGTACGTTGGGCGTAGAAAAAAAAATTTAAAAAATGACCCACTTCCCGCCATGCCATCAAGCTGAAATTTGGCACATAGACTTGTGTCACCTAACAATGCATCGTATCAAAATTTCAGATCGATCGAACGTACCGTAATTAAATTAATGCATTTTAGTTTATCTATATAAAACTATATGTAACAGTCGCTATTGTTTACATTTTACGTGTCACTTGACTTCACGCCAGCCAGCGATGAACACATCGCGTGTTTTAACCAGGTGGAATTGACACATTTTCTGGCTGTAAATGTTTGTCGCGTTGAAAAATAATCAATAATTTAACTGTTGTCTCATATATAAGGGATTTATAGTCAAAAACTTTGTTGTTACGGGGTTGTGTTTATTTTCAATGTTGGTTTCTTTAGCGGTGCGCTTTCTAAAATCTTTTATTGCCTGATTCCATAGCGTACGAACAAACGAACATACATAGCGAATTATATATATTGATTCCTCAAGTTTTGGAGTAAAATTGTTCTTATTGAATCTGAACCGTTTACCATTTGACTGAATTCATAATGAGAGCTTAGAGAAAAAACAATTTAGAAATATATGGGGGCGCCATTATTTTCCTTTTGTCAGTGTCCATATGTGTGAGGGTTTTTCTTTTTTGTTTTTTTAAACGCTTTTTGAACGTGTTCGATTTTGTAGTGGAAAAAGTTTAAGTTTCAGAAAACTTTGAGGAAAATCTCTCTTTTCGACCTCCTTCCATATCCAGAGACGATGGTGCATCACCTTGTATTTTTTTTTGTTTTTTTTTCAAAAAAACTTCTTGGTGCAGGACTTTTTGAGACGCTGGAGCTTCCTCTCCAGAGGTGATGCAAGCCTTGGCGGGTATTATGGAGAATTAGCTGCTGCCCATACAGCATATCCTCCCTCTCCATGTCAATGGTGTAACCAAGGGAACGACTTGGTCGATGTAGCTTGGCTGCCATTGGCGTCACAGGAGCTGCCGGAATGTACATGATTTTTATGAATAGACCGTCTGTAAGGTGCTCCAGTTTCTGTTTTTCTGTCAGGGTTTACTCCATTTATCCTTTAACGGGTAGCGAGTGTAGCCGCAACGCTGCGGAGGTTTGAAGTCAGAGTTTCCTTCTCCTAGATGAACTACCAGCCAAGGTTAACGAGCCTCATCTACCCGAAGCGACTGGTTTTAAGGTGCCAGTGAACCACCTGCGCCCCTTCTCCTTTTTTAATTGCACTTTGTAAATTCCTCCAGCGCTTGTTTATTCTTTTATTTTATAGACGACAGAAAAAATGTAGTTTCCGCCATTTTGATCAACTTCCGGTACTAGTAGTACCAGTATTTCGATTAATACAGCCACAAAATGCCAAGTTCACATAAAATACAGTACCAGACGGGCATAGAAAGAATTCAATTCTTTAAACAATTTCTTGATATCCTTGATTTCCTCATATTGCATTTATTTGTTGTACATTTCTCCAGCGCTTGTTTGTTCTTTTATTTTAGGCCTATAGATGGCAGAGAAATTTAGTTCCGCCCTTTTGAGGACTGGAACTCTTCCACGTGAGGAAAAAATGATTCATTATCACAATGTTTATCTTCAAGAAACCGATAGATTTAGTTGAAATATCTTAACTTTTCACCCAAGATTTTATGCATATCTTAATAAAGTTTAAAATGTTTAAGTTGTGGTAAATAAATTTACTTTTTAATGTTATGTGCAATGCTAAGGGTTATAAATAGTCGATAAAAAAGTATTTAAACTTTAATTTTATAGGACATTTAATAGAAAATTTTTATGCCACTTAAATGAATTATTATTTAAATTTTAAATTTTCATAATGTTTTTTTGTTGAATAATTTACTAACAACATGTTTCACTAGAACTTAGTACTATCAATAATTACCTGAATAGTTGTAAGAATTAAAGTAAACAAAAAGGGCGAGAGATTTTCTCCCAAGTTATTAATGTGAGGTTTTTTTGTTTTAGAGAAGTTTAGACAAATTTTCCCACATTTATGGCATATAAATGATGATATCAGCCATCCAATGAAAACATTGGCAATTTTAATTAATCTTATGACTTCTTTCTCTATTGTTCATTCTGGAAACATAATGCGATATTTGTTAAAGCATCTTTAAAGTATCTCACACTTAATGCACGCAAAAACTGATAAAGCTGATGTTCAGATTAGCAATTAATGTAGAAGAAACTAGCAATGTCTAGCAATACAGCCGATTTAATATATATGAAAGTTTGATTAATAAAAAGAATTACAGATTGGACGCACTGGCTCATTTTGTTTTTTCCAACGAAGTTCAAGATGTTATCTTCCTTTTTATTTTCAACTAGGGGCAAGTACCCGGCCTAGGGGCAAGTACCCGGCCTAGGGGCAAGTCCCCGCCTAGTGGCAAGTACCCGGCCTAGGGGCAAGTACCCGGCATAGGGGTACAAGTACCCGGACTAAGGGCAAGTACCCGGCCTAGGGGCAAGTACCCGGCATGGCCAGAGTTTAAAATAAGGTTTTCTATAGAAGTGTACAAAATTGTTTATTTGCATCCTATCCAGCTGATATTTTTTTTTGGTATGTTATTGCGGGAGAGTACTCAACAACTACCCAAAGTTTAATGCTTTTACTTAACGGTAAGTTGGAGAATTAGTGATGAGTCAGTTTTATATATGAAAAAAAAACTACATTCAGGCCCCTGGACCCCAAGTGAGTAATAATTTTAATATTTTTTCGCCAGTTATCATTTTTGGAGGGTACATAAAAACTTCGTAAAGTTTCATGCTTCTACCAACACAGGAAATTGGAGATTTAATGATGAGCCTGATTTATATAGCTCTTTAAGAAGAAAAAACTACGTTTTGGGCTCAGTTAGTGATAGTTTTATATTTTTTTCGACTGTTACCATTGCGGGAGGGTACTCAACAACTTTCCAAAGTTTCATGCTTCTACCTACACGGGAAGATGAGGAATAAGTGTTGATTCAGTTTTATATAGCCCATATTAGGAAAAAAAAACGTTTTGGGGCCCGCGGCCACCCATGAGTGGAAATTTTTACATTCTCCTTCACCAATTATCGTCATAAGAGTGTATTCAGCAAGTTCCCAAAGTTTCATGCTTCTACCTCCATGGGAAGTTTGAGAATTAGTGTTGAGTCAGTTTTAAAATAAGAAAACCAAACTACATTTGAGCCCCCGGCCCCCAGTAAGTGATAATTTATATAATTTTATTACCCGTTACCATCGCCGAATGTTACTCAACAACCACCGAAAGTTTCATGCTTCTACCTACACGTGAAATAGGAGAATTTTGTATTTTTGTTTTTTATATAGCTCATATAAGGAAAAAACTACATTTCGGGCCCCTGGCCCACAGTATCTTATATATATGGAACAAATCCTGTTTCAGAACCTTTCCCATGTTATTTTGTGTACGTGTACCAAATTTCACGTTATTTGGTTGTCTGGATCTTGAGTTATTAGGGAACATACAGACAACAAATGCGTCTTATATGTATACTCCTATATAATAAAAGGCAAGTTTCTGTCCTTTCTGTCCGGTCATCTATAGCGATTGGTCTCTCAAACACATATGACTCATACAGCCAATCATATTGAACACGTTTACGCCATTTACGCGGACGTTCAAAACGAGTTATTTTTGGTACAGTATTTCTTCCAAGACTTTTTTTTTAGTTATGCTCGTTGGGATTTATAGCAAAAAGCTCTGTTTATACGAGTTATTTATTTTAACTATAATGAATAGTATTTTTTGACGCGATGCACATGTAATGCCGGTCAAGACGGCTGTTGGAGGGGAGTTACAACATGCCACCGAAGGGTGGAACGTCCTTGGACGGGCTTTGTTGCTCGTAGTATATAAATATTTATATAGAGAGATTTGTTTTCCCTGTAATTTTCTTTCCTCTTCTTCTATGCACCGCTTTTGTTAGTAACGTGTGCTCATAATACATATTTTATTTTATTTACTTAATTAGAATTTTCATAGTATGTAAGATAATAGATGATGAACATTGAAGTCGAAACTTTTAATTCGTTTAATTGCTATACTTTCTACGTAAGGGTCCCTATAAACGTGATTTTTACTTTAAACTGACATCGCCCGTATTCTCTTTCTTGTTGCGCTATAGAAATAACAATTTTTTGTTTATATATATTAATATTTATAAGGACACTTTTATGAGACTAATAATTTTGATAAAGAATATGGTAAAATTTTCACTACTTTGTTTGACCCCACTGACAACTTTTTGCCGTGACCTAAAATAGTGCAAAAAGAAGGCGGCACATTATGAAAAGTAAGGCTCCATAAAGGTAAGTTCATCCTTTAGTTTTTTCTAGGGCTAATACTGATTAAAAAAATTGTTGTTCGATAACTCGGGTAAAGTGAATGGTAATAATTTTATTTTGATGTAAAGGAAGTTAACGTAGGATGCTGAATAAGTTACACCACGTTATCACTGTAGAGTGCAAAAAACATTTCAAGACCATTTTATTATATATAAATCTGTAATTTGCTCTGTTATTAATTTTTATGAGTAAATGTATAAAATATAAACAGGGTATGAGTTAGCCTGACAGGACGTAACAAAACAGCGAATGTTTCGGCAAAGAGCCTTCCTCAACGAACAAAAAGTACACGAATAAAACGAAAATAACGAAAGAATTTAAAAAAAACTTAGCTGCGTTGAGATCAAATTAGTCAAGTAGAGAAATCTCTACATTTACTCATTTAAAAGCATGGTGGCAGATTGCAGTCCCACCCCCATTATTTAATTAATTTTTAAAAAGTCAAATATGCTATTCTTCTCTCTTTATCTCGTTGTCATACGTTTTTTGAGCACACGAAGCTTGCAAAGAAATATAAATTGTATCATAAGAAGTTCATCCGAACTGCTATGTCGTAGCTCAACAGACTGACGTTTCAGCGTATATGGTAACGTATGATGTGGTTAAAACGGTATTATCAAATAAACACTTCTGACTTACTGGGGGGGGGGATTTACAGATAAACTAAAAGAGAATGTCATCAATAATAAGAAAAACCCGTAAAAAACCAAGTTTTTGACTATAAATCCTTTATGTACGAGAAGTAATTAAAAGAATGTTCATTATAATACGCAGCGCCAGACCATCCAGAAATACAAAATTGCAGTTGTGTCGTAAAACATGTTTAATATAATGCGCACCGATCAGGAATATGTTTATAAAAAGAGCTGTCAATAAAATACGCACCTTATTGCGCAACAGAAAGGTTGTTCAATATAATACGCACCACGACGCTCTATCTCAAAGTGGGTTAAAAATCGATCAAAAGTTTTGGCGACAAGGTCGGTCGGTCGGTCGGTCGGTCGGCCGCAGACACCACGAGTTAGTATAAAGGATTTTAATAAAACAAACCCGTAAAAACAAAGTTTTTGACTATAAATCCCTTATATATGAGACATAACTAACAGTATTGATTATTTTCAAACATTTACAGACTGAAGCTGTCTTAACACAAGTTTGCTTCATAACCCTTGGGGGGGGAGGGGTGGGTGGGAGGGGGAGAGGGGAAAAGTCTGGTCCCCGATTCGCTTGACCGAGCTCAGAGTGACACGTAAAATGTAAACAAAAGCGCACCGTCGTTTCGTTGGGTCGCCTCAATGCTCAAACTTTCACGTGGCAAAAAAACAATAACAAATCGTGAATTTAAATTACATACCTCATATAAGGATAAACTAAAAATGCATTAATTTAATTACGGTACGTTCGATCGATCTGAAATTTTGATACGATGCATTGTTAGGTCAGACGGGTCCGTGTGCCAAATTTCAGTTCGATCGCATCATGGGAAGTGGGTCATTTTCGACTTCTGTTTTTCCGCCCGCCCGCCCGCCGAGCCCAAGACAGAGAGAGACGCCGGTGAAGTTAATATAAGGGATTTAAAAAAACAAACCCGTAAAAACAAAGTTTTTGACTATAAATCCCTTATATATGAGACATAACTAACAGTATTGATTATTTTCAAACATTTACAGACTGAATCTGTCGTAACTCAACTTGTCATCATAACCCTAGTGGGGGGGGAGGGTGGGGAGGGGTGGGGTGGGGGGGGAGAGGGAAAAGTCTGGTCACGATTTGCTTGACCGAGCTCAGAGTGACACGTAAAATGTAAACAAAAGCGCCCCGTCGCTTCGTGGGTCGCCTCAATGCGTCAGCTCAAAATTTCACGTGGAGAAAAAAACAATAACAAACCGTGAATTTAGAATTACATACCTCATATAAGGATAAACTAAAAATGCATTAATTTAATTACGGTACGTTCGATCGATCTGAAATTTTGATACGATGCATTGTTAGGTCAGACGGGTCCGTGTGCCAAATTTCAGTTCGATCGGATCATGGGAAGTGGGTCATTTTTGACTTCTGTTTTTCCGCCCGCCCGCACAGCCAGAGAGAGAGAGAGACGGCCGGTGAAGTTAATATAAGGGATTTAAAAAACAAACCCGTAAAAACAAAGTTTTTGACTATAAATCCCTTATATATGAGACATAACTAACAGTATTGATTATTTTCAAACATTTACAGACTGAATCTGTCTTAACTCAACTTTGCATCATAACCCTAGTGGGGGGGGGGAGGGTGGGGGAGGGGTGGGGGGGGGAGAGGGGAAAAGTCTGGTCACCGATTCGCTTGACCGAGCTCAGAGTGACACGTAAAATGTAAACAAAAGCGCCCGTCGCTTCGTTGGGTCGCCTCAATGCGTCAGCTCAAAATTTCACGTGGCAAAAAAACAATAACAAATGTGAATTTAAATTACATACCTCATATAAGGATAAACTAAAAATGCATTAATTTAATTACGGTACGTTCGATCGATCTGAAATTTTGATACGATGCATTGTTAGGTCAGACGGGTCCGTGTGCCAAATTTCAGTTCGATCGGATCATGGGAAGTGGGTCATTTTTGACTTCTGTTTTTCCGCCCGCCCGCCCGCCGAGCCCAAGACAGAGAGAGACGGCCGCGAAGTTAATATAAGGGATTTAAAAAAACAAACCCGTAAAAACAAAGTTTTTGACTATAAATCCCTTATATATGAGACATAACTAACAGTATTGATTATTTTCAAACATTTACAGACTGACACCGAGTGATGTCCCTTGTCTTTAATAAATGGGGGTGGGATGTGAGGGGGTGTCGGCACGACGGTCGGCGTCAACACGACGGTCGGCGTCAACTCAAACTCACGTGAAACTGGAAGAAAAAAAACAATAACAAACAGTGAATTTTGAATTACATACCTCATATAAGGATAAACTAAAAATGCATTAATTTAATTACGGTACGTTCGATCGATCTGAAATTTTGATACGATGCATTGTTAGGTCAGACGGGTCCGTGTGCCAAATTTCAGTTCGATCGGATCATGGGAAGTGGGTCATTTTTGACTTCTGTTTTTCCGCCCGCCCGCCCGCCGAGCCCAAGACAGAGAGAGACGGCCGCGAAGTTAATATAAGGGATTTAAAAAACAAACCCGTAAAAACAAAGTTTTTGACTATAAATCCCTTATATATGAGACATAACTAACAGTATTGATTATTTTCAAACATTTACAGACTGACACCGAGTGATGTCCCTTGTCTTTAATAAATGGGGGTGGGATGTGAGGGGGTGTCGGCACGACGGTCGGCGTCAACACGACGGTCGGCGTCAACTCAAACTCACGTGAAACTGGAAGAAAAAAAACAATAACAAACAGTGAATTTTGAATTACATACCTCATATAAGGATAAACTAAAAATGCATTAATTTAATTACGGTACGTTCGATCGATCTGAAATTTTGATACGATGCATTGTTAGGTCAGACGGGTCCGTGTGCCAAATTTCAGTTCGATCGGATCATGGGAAGTGGGTCATTTTTGACTTCTGTTTTTCCGCCCGCCCGCCCGCCGAGCCCAAGACAGAGAGAGAGACGGCCGCGAAGTTAATATAAGGGATTTAATAAAACAAACCCGTAAAAACAAAGTTTTTGACTATAAATCCCTTATATATGAGACATAACTAACAGTATTGATTATTTTCAAACATTTACAGACTGACACCGAGTGATGTCCCTTGTCTTTAATAAATGGGGGTGGGATGTGAGGGGGTGTCGGCACGACGGTCGGCGTCAACACGACGGTCGGCGTCAACTCAAACTCACGTGAAACTGGAAGAAAAAAAACAATAACAAACAGTGAATTTTGAATTACATACCTCATATAAGGATAAACTAAAAATGCATTAATTTAATTACGGTACGTTCGATCGATCTGAAATTTTGATACGATGCATTGTTAGGTCAGACGGGTCCGTGTGCCAAATTTCAGTTCGATCGGATCATGGGAAGTGGGTCATTTTTGACTTCTGTTTTTCCGCCCGCCCGCCCGCCGAGCCCAAGACAGAGAGAGACGGCCGCGAAGTTAATATAAGGGATTTAAAAAAACAAACCCGTAAAAACAAAGTTTTTGACTATAAATCCCTTATATATGAGACATAACTAACAGTATTGATTATTTTCAAACATTTACAGACTGACACCGAGTGATGTCCCTTGTCTTTAATAAATGGGGGTGGGATGTGAGGGGGTGTCGGCACGACGGTCGGCGTCAACACGACGGTCGGCGTCAACTCAAACTCACGTGAAACTGGAAGAAAAAAAACAATAACAAACAGTGAATTTTGAATTACATACCTCATATAAGGATAAACTAAAAATGCATTAATTTAATTACGGTACGTTCGATCGATCTGAAATTTTGATACGATGCATTGTTAGGTCAGACGGGTCCGTGTGCCAAATTTCAGTTCGATCGGATCATGGGAAGTGGTTCATTTTTGACTTCTGTTTTTCCGCCCGCCCGCCCGCCGAGCGCAAGACAGAGAGAGAGAGAGACGCCGGTGAAGTTAATATAAGGGATTTAAAAAAACAAACCCGCAAAAACAAAGTTTTTGACTATAAATCCCTTATATATGAGACATAACTAACAGTATTGATTATTTTCAAACATTTACAGACTGACACCGAGTGATGTCCCTTGTCTTTAATAAATGGGGGTGGGATGTGAGGGGGTGTCGGCACGACGGTCGGCGTCAACACGACGGTCGGCGTCAACTCAAACTCACATGAAACTGGAAGAAAAAAAACAATAACAAACAGTGAATTTTGAATTACATACCTCATATTAGGATAAACTAAAAATGCATTAATTTAATTACGGTACGTTCGATCGATCTGAAATTTTGATACGATGCATTGTTAGGTCAGACGGGTCCGTGTGCCAAATTTCAGTTCGATCGGATCATGGGAAGTGGTTCATTTTTGACTTCTGTTTTTCCGCCCGCCCGCCCGCCGAGCCCAAGACAGAGAGAGACGGCCGCGAAGTTAATATAAGGGATTTAAAAAAACAAACCCGTAAAAACAAAGTTTTTGACTATAAATCCATTATATATATGAGACATAACTAACAGTATTGATTATTTTCAAACATTTACAGACTGACACCGAGTGATGTCCCTTGTCTTTAATAAATGGGGGTGGGATGTGAGGGGGTGTCGGCACGACGGTCGGCGTCAACACGACGGTCGGCGTCAACTCAAACTCACGTGAAACTGGAAGAAAAAAAACAATAACAAACAGTGAATTTTGAATTACATACCTCATATTAGGATAAACTAAAAATGCATTAATTTAATTACGGTACGTTCGATCGATCTGAAATTTTGATACGATGCATTGTTAGGTCAGACGGGTCCGTGTGCCAAATTTCAGTTCGATCGGATCATGGGAAGTGGTTCATTTTTGACTTCTGTTTTTCCGCCCGCCCGCCCGCCGAGCCCAAGACAGAGAGAGACGGCCGCGAAGTTAATATAAGGGATTTAAAAAAACAAACCCGTAAAAACAAAGTTTTTGACTATAAATCCCTTATATATGAGACATAACTAACAGTATTGATTATTTTCAAACATTTACAGACTGACACCGAGTGATGTCCCTTGTCTTTAATAAATGGGGGTGGGATGTGAGGGGGTGTCGGCACGACGGTCGGCGTCAACACGACGGTCGGCGTCAACTCAAACTCACGTGAAACTGGAAGAAAAAAAACAATAACAAACAGTGAATTTTGAATTACATACCTCATATTAGGATAAACTAAAAATGCATTAATTTAATTACGGTACGTTCGATCGATCTGAAATTTTGATACGATGCATTGTTAGGTCAGACGGGTCCGTGTGCCAAATTTCAGTTCGATCGGATCATGGGAAGTGGTTCATTTTTGACTTCTGTTTTTCCGCCCGCCCGCCCGCCGAGCCCAAGATAGAGAGAGACGGCCGCGAAGTTAATATAAGGGATTTTAAAAAAAAACCGTAAAAACAAAGTTTTTGACTATAAATCCCTTATATATGAGACATAACTAACAGTATTGATTATTTTCAAACATTTACAGACTGACACCGAGTGATGTCCCTTGTCTTTAATAAATTGGGGGTGGGATGTGAGGGGGTGTCGGCACGACGGTCGGCGTCAACACGACGGTCGGCGTCAACTCAAACTCACGTGAAACTGGAAGAAAAAAAACAATAACAAACAGTGAATTTTGAATTACATACCTCATATTAGGATAAACTAAAAATGCATTAATTTAATTACGGTACGTTCGATCGATCTGAAATTTTGATACGATGCATTGTTAGGTCAGACGGGTCCGTGTGCCAAATTTCAGTTCGATCGGATCATGGGAAGTGGTTCATTTTTGACTTCTGTTTTTCCGCCCGCCCGCCCGCCGAGCCCAAGACAGAGAGAGACGGCCGCGAAGTTAATATAAGGGATTTAAAAAAACAAACCCGTAAAAACAAAGTTTTTGACTATAAATCCCTTATATATGAGACATAACTAACAGTATTGATTATTTTCAAACATTTACAGACTGACACCGAGTGATGTCCCTTGTCTTTAATAAATGGGGGTGGGATGTGAGGGGGTGTCGGCACGACGGTCGGCGTCAACACGACGGTCGGCGTCAACTCAAACTCACGTGAAACTGGAAGAAAAAAAAACAATAACAAACAGTGAATTTTGAATTACATACCTCATATTAGGATAAACTAAAAATGCATTAATTTAATTACGGTACGTTCGATCGATCTGAAATTTTGATACGATGCATTGTTAGGTCAGACGGGTCCGTGTGCCAAATTTCAGTTCGATCGGATCATGGGAAGTGGTTCATTTTTGACTTCTGTTTTTCCGCCCGCCCGCCCGCCGAGCCCAAGACAGAGAGAGACGGCCGCGAAGTTAATATAAGGGATTTAAAAAAACAAACCCGTAAAAACAAAGTTTTTGACTATAAATCCCTTATATATGAGACATAACTAACAGTATTGATTATTTTCAAACATTTACAGACTGACACCGAGTGATGTCCCTTGTCTTTAATAAATGGGGGTGGGATGTGAGGGGGTGTCGGTACGACGGTCGGCGTCAACACGACGGTCGGCGTCAACTCAAACTCACGTGAAACTGGAAGAAAAAAAACAATAACAAACAGTGAATTTTGAATTACATACCTCATATTAGGATAAATTAAAAATGCATTAATTTAATTACGGTACGTTCGATCGATCTGAAATTTTGATACGATGCATTGTTAGGTCAGACGGGTCCGTGTGCCAAATTTCAGTTCGATCGGATCATGGGAAGTGGTTCATTTTTGACTTCTGTTTTTCCGCCCGCCCGCCCGCCGAGCGCAAGACAGAGAGAGAGAGAGACGCCGGTGAAGTTAATATAAGGGATTTAAAAAAACAAACCCGCAAAAACAAAGTTTTTGACTATAAATCCCTTATATATGAGACATAACTAACAGTATTGATTATTTTCAAACATTTACAGACTGACACCGAGTGATGTCCCTTGTCTTTAATAAATGGGGGTGGGATGTGAGGGGGTGTCGGCACGACGGTCGGCGTCAACACGACGGTCGGCGTCAACTCAAACTCACATGAAACTGGAAGAAAAAAAACAATAACAAACAGTGAATTTTGAATTACATACCTCATATTAGGATAAACTAAAAATGCATTAATTTAATTACGGTACGTTCGATCGATCTGAAATTTTGATACGATGCATTGTTAGGTCAGACGGGTCCGTGTGCCAAATTTCAGTTCGATCGGATCATGGGAAGTGGTTCATTTTTGACTTCTGTTTTTCCGCCCGCCCGCCCGCCGAGCCCAAGACAGAGAGAGACGGCCGCGAAGTTAATATAAGGGATTTAAAAAAACAAACCCGTAAAAACAAAGTTTTTGACTATAAATCCATTATATATATGAGACATAACTAACAGTATTAATTATTTTCAAACATTTACAGACTGACACCGAGTGATGTCCCTTGTCTTTAATAAATGGGGGTGGGATGTGAGGGGGTGTCGGCACGACGGTCGGCGTCAACACGACGGTCGGCGTCAACTCAAACTCACGTGAAACTGGAAGAAAAAAAACAATAACAAACAGTGAATTTTGAATTACATACCTCATATTAGGATAAACTAAAAATGCATTAATTTAATTACGGTACGTTCGATCGATCTGAAATTTTGATACGATGCATTGTTAGGTCAGACGGGTCCGTGTGCCAAATTTCAGTTCGATCGGATCATGGGAAGTGGTTAATTTTTGACTTCTGTTTTTCCGCCCGCCCGCCCGCCGAGCCCAAGACAGAGAGAGACGGCCGCGAAGTTAATATAAGGGATTTAAAAAAACAAACCCGTATAAACAAAGTTTTTGACTATAAATCCCTTATATATGAGACATAACTAACAGTATTGATTATTTTCAAACATTTACAGACTGACACCGAGTGATGTCCCTTGTCTTTAATAAATGGGGGTGGGATGTGAGGGGGTGTCGGCACGACGGTCGGCGTCAACACGACGGTCGGCGTCAACTCAAACTCACGTGAAACTGGAAGAAAAAAAACAATAACAAACAGTGAATTTTGAATTACATACCTCATATTAGGATAAACTAAAAATGCATTAATTTGATTACGGTACGTTCGATCGATCTGAAATTTTGATACGATGCATTGTTAGGTCAGACGGGTCCGTGTGCCAAATTTCAGTTCGATCGGATCATGGGAATTGGTTAATTTTTGACTTCTGTTTTTCCGCCCGCCCGCCCGCCGAGCCCAAGATAGAGAGAGACGGCCGCGAAGTTAATATAAGGGATTTTAAAAAAAAACCGTAAAAACAAAGTTTTTGACTATAAATCCCTTATATATGAGACATAACTAACAGTATTGATTATTTTCAAACATTTACAGACTGACACCGAGTGATGTCCCTTGTCTTTAATAAATTGGGGTGGGATGTGAGGGGGTGTCGGCACGACGGTCGGCGTCAACACGACGGTCGGCGTCAACTCAAACTCACGTGAAACTGGAAGAAAAAAAACAATAACAAACAGTGAATTTTGAATTACATACCTCATATTAGGATAAATTAAAAATGCATTAATTTAATTACGGTACGTTCGATCGATCTGAAATTTTGATACGATGCATTGTTAGGTCAGACGGGTCCGTGTGCCAAATTTCAGTTCGATCGGATCATGGGAAGTGGTTCATTTTTGACTTCTGTTTTTCCGCCCGCCCGCCCGCCGAGCCCAAGACAGAGAGAGACGGCCGCGAAGTTAATATAAGGGATTTAAAAAAACAAACCCGTAAAAACAAAGTTTTTGACTATAAATCCCTTATATATGAGACATAACTAACAGTATTGATTATTTTCAAACATTTACAGACTGACACCGAGTGATGTCCCTTGTCTTTAATAAATGGGGGTGGGATGTGAGGGGGTGTCGGCACGACGGTCGGCGTCAACACGACGGTCGGCGTCAACTCAAACTCACGTGAAACTGGAAGAAAAAAAAACAATAACAAACAGTGAATTTTGAATTACATACCTCATATTAGGATAAACTAAAAATGCATTAATTTAATTACGGTACATTCGATCGATCTGAAATTTTGATACGATGCATTGTTAGGTCAGACGGGTCCGTGTGCCAAATTTCAGTTCGATCGGATCATGGGAAGTGGTTCATTTTTGACTTCTGTTTTTCCGCCCGCCCGCCCGCCGAGCCCAAGACAGAGAGAGACGGCCGCGAAGTTAATATAAGGGATTTAAAAAAACAAACCCGTAAAAACAAAGTTTTTGACTATAAATCCCTTATATATGAGACATAACTAACAGTATTGATTATTTTCAAACATTTACAGACTGACACCGAGTGATGTCCCTTGTCTTTAATAAATGGGGGTGGGATGTGAGGGGGTGTCGGTACGACGGTCGGCGTCAACACGACGGTCGGCGTCAACTCAAACTCACGTGAAACTGGAAGAAAAAAAACAATAACAAACAGTGAATTTTGAATTACATACCTCATATTAGGATAAATTAAAAATGCATTAATTTAATTACGGTACGTTCGATCGATCTGAAATTTTGATACGATGCATTGTTAGGTCAGACGGGTCCGTGTGCCAAATTTCAGTTCGATCGGATCATGGGAAGTGGTTCATTTTTGACTTCTGTTTTTCCGCCCGCCCGCCCGCCGAGCGCAAGACAGAGAGAGAGAGAGACGCCGGTGAAGTTAATATAAGGGATTTAAAAAAACAAACCCGCAAAAACAAAGTTTTTGACTATAAATCCCTTATATATGAGACATAACTAACAGTATTGATTATTTTCAAACATTTACAGACTGACACCGAGTGATGTCCCTTGTCTTTAATAAATGGGGGTGGGATGTGAGGGGGTGTCGGCACGACGGTCGGCGTCAACACGACGGTCGGCGTCAACTCAAACTCACATGAAACTGGAAGAAAAAAAACAATAACAAACAGTGAATTTTGAATTACATACCTCATATTAGGATAAACTAAAAATGCATTAATTTAATTACGGTACGTTCGATCGATCTGAAATTTTGATACGATGCATTGTTAGGTCAGACGGGTCCGTGTGCCAAATTTCAGTTCGATCGGATCATGGGAAGTGGTTCATTTTTGACTTCTGTTTTTCCGCCCGCCCGCCCGCCGAGCCCAAGACAGAGAGAGACGGCCGCGAAGTTAATATAAGGGATTTAAAAAAACAAACCCGTAAAAACAAAGTTTTTGACTATAAATCCATTATATATATGAGACATAACTAACAGTATTAATTATTTTCAAACATTTACAGACTGACACCGAGTGATGTCCCTTGTCTTTAATAAATGGGGGTGGGATGTGAGGGGGTGTCGGCACGACGGTCGGCGTCAACACGACGGTCGGCGTCAACTCAAACTCACGTGAAACTGGAAGAAAAAAAACAATAACAAACAGTGAATTTTGAATTACATACCTCATATTAGGATAAACTAAAAATGCATTAATTTAATTACGGTACGTTCGATCGATCTGAAATTTTGATACGATGCATTGTTAGGTCAGACGGGTCCGTGTGCCAAATTTCAGTTCGATCGGATCATGGGAAGTGGTTAATTTTTGACTTCTGTTTTTCCGCCCGCCCGCCCGCCGAGCCCAAGACAGAGAGAGACGGCCGCGAAGTTAATATAAGGGATTTAAAAAAACAAACCCGTATAAACAAAGTTTTTGACTATAAATCCCTTATATATGAGACATAACTAACAGTATTGATTATTTTCAAACATTTACAGACTGACACCGAGTGATGTCCCTTGTCTTTAATAAATGGGGGTGGGATGTGAGGGGGTGTCGGCACGACGGTCGGCGTCAACACGACGGTCGGCGTCAACTCAAACTCACGTGAAACTGGAAGAAAAAAAACAATAACAAACAGTGAATTTTGAATTACATACCTCATATTAGGATAAACTAAAAATGCATTAATTTGATTACGGTACGTTCGATCGATCTGAAATTTTGATACGATGCATTGTTAGGTCAGACGGGTCCGTGTGCCAAATTTCAGTTCGATCGGATCATGGGAATTGGTTAATTTTTGACTTCTGTTTTTCCGCCCGCCCGCCCGCCGAGCCCAAGATAGAGAGAGACGGCCGCGAAGTTAATATAAGGGATTTTAAAAAAAAACCGTAAAAACAAAGTTTTTGACTATAAATCCCTTATATATGAGACATAACTAACAGTATTGATTATTTTCAAACATTTACAGACTGACACCGAGTGATGTCCCTTGTCTTTAATAAATTGGGGTGGGATGTGAGGGGGTGTCGGCACGACGGTCGGCGTCAACACGACGGTCGGCGTCAACTCAAACTCACGTGAAACTGGAAGAAAAAAAACAATAACAAACAGTGAATTTTGAATTACATACCTCATATTAGGATAAATTAAAAATGCATTAATTTAATTACGGTACGTTCGATCGATCTGAAATTTTGATACGATGCATTGTTAGGTCAGACGGGTCCGTGTGCCAAATTTCAGTTCGATCGGATCATGGGAAGTGGTTCATTTTTGACTTCTGTTTTTCCGCCCGCCCGCCCGCCGAGCCCAAGACAGAGAGAGACGGCCGCGAAGTTAATATAAGGGATTTAAAAAAACAAACCCGTAAAAACAAAGTTTTTGACTATAAATCCCTTATATATGAGACATAACTAACAGTATTGATTATTTTCAAACATTTACAGACTGACACCGAGTGATGTCCCTTGTCTTTAATAAATGGGGGTGGGATGTGAGGGGGTGTCGGCACGACGGTCGGCGTCAACACGACGGTCGGCGTCAACTCAAACTCACGTGAAACTGGAAGAAAAAAAAACAATAACAAACAGTGAATTTTGAATTACATACCTCATATTAGGATAAACTAAAAATGCATTAATTTAATTACGGTACATTCGATCGATCTGAAATTTTGATACGATGCATTGTTAGGTCAGACGGGTCCGTGTGCCAAATTTCAGTTCGATCGGATCATGGGAAGTGGTTCATTTTTGACTTCTGTTTTTCCGCCCGCCCGCCCGCCGAGCCCAAGACAGAGAGAGACGGCCGCGAAGTTAATATAAGGGATTTAAAAAAACAAACCCGTAAAAACAAAGTTTTTGACTATAAATCCCTTATATATGAGACATAACTAACAGTATTGATTATTTTCAAACATTTACAGACTGACACCGAGTGATGTCCCTTGTCTTTAATAAATGGGGGTGGGATGTGAGGGGGTGTCGGTACGACGGTCGGCGTCAACACGACGGTCGGCGTCAACTCAAACTCACGTGAAACTGGAAGAAAAAAAACAATAACAAACAGTGAATTTTGAATTACATACCTCATATTAGGATAAATTAAAAATGCATTAATTTAATTACGGTACGTTCGATCGATCTGAAATTTTGATACGATGCATTGTTAGGTCAGACGGGTCCGTGTGCCAAATTTCAGTTCGATCGGATCATGGGAAGTGGTTCATTTTTGACTTCTGTTTTTCCGCCCGCCCGCCCGCCGAGCGCAAGACAGAGAGAGAGAGAGACGCCGGTGAAGTTAATATAAGGGATTTAAAAAAACAAACCCGCAAAAACAAAGTTTTTGACTATAAATCCCTTATATATGAGACATAACTAACAGTATTGATTATTTTCAAACATTTACAGACTGACACCGAGTGATGTCCCTTGTCTTTAATAAATGGGGGTGGGATGTGAGGGGGTGTCGGCACGACGGTCGGCGTCAACACGACGGTCGGCGTCAACTCAAACTCACGTGAAACTGGAAGAAAAAAAACAATAACAAACAGTGAATTTTGAATTACATACCTCATATTAGGATAAACTAAAAATGCATTAATTTAATTACGGTACGTTCGATCGATCTGAAATTTTGATACGATGCATTGTTAGGTCAGACGGGTCCGTGTGCCAAATTTCAGTTCGATCGGATCATGGGAAGTGGTTCATTTTTGACTTCTGTTTTTCCGCCCGCCCGCCCGCCGAGCCCAAGACAGAGAGAGACGGCCGCGAAGTTAATATAAGGGATTTAAAAAAACAAACCCGTAAAAACAAAGTTTTTGACTATAAATCCCTTATATATGAGACATAACTAACAGTATTGATTATTTTCAAACATTTACAGACTGACACCGAGTGATGTCCCTTGTCTTTAATAAATGGGGGTGGGATGTGAGGGGGTGTCGGCACGACGGTCGGCGTCAACACGACGGTCGGCGTCAACTCAAACTCACGTGAAACTGGAAGAAAAAAAACAATAACAAACAGTGAATTTTGAATTACATACCTCATATAAGGATAAACTAAAAATGCATTAATTTAATTACGGTACGTTCGATCGATCTGAAATTTTGATACGATGCATTGTTAGGTCAGACGGGTCCGTGTGCCAAATTTCAGTTCGATCGGATCATGGGAAGTGGTCATTTTTGACTTCTGTTTTTCCGCCCGCCCGCCCGCCGAGCCCAAGACAGAGAGAGACGGCCGCGAAGTTAATATAAGGGATTTAATAAAACAAACCCGTAAAAACAAAGTTTTTGACTATAAATCCCTTATATATGAGACATAACTAACAGTATTGATTATTTTCAAACATTTACAGACTGAATCTGTCTTAACTCAACTTTGCATCATAACCCTAGTGGGGGGGGAGGGGTGGGGTGGGGGGAGAGGGGAAAAGTCTGGTCACCGATTCGCTTGACCGAGCTCAGAGTGACACGCAAAATGTAAACAAAAGCGCCCGTCGCTTCGTTGGGTCGCCTCAATGCGTCAGCTCAAAATTTCACGTGGCAAAAAAACAATAACAAACAGTGAATTTTGAATTACATACCTCATATAAGGATAAACTAAAAATGCATTAATTTAATTACGGTACGTTCGATCGATCTGAAATTTTGATACGATGCATTGTTAGGTCAGACGGGTCCGTGTGCCAAATTTCAGTTCGATCGGATCATGGGAAGTGGGTCATTTTTGACTTCTGTTTTTCCGCCCCCCGCCGAGCCCAAGACAGACAGACAGAGAGAGAGAGAGAGAGAGAGAGAGAGAGAGAGAGAGAGAGAGAGAGAGAGAGAGAGAGAGAGACGCCGGTGAAGTTAATATAAGGGATTTAAAAAGGATCATTACCCTACGTGGACATTTTTAAAAATTAAGTAACAAGGTGGGTGTGGCTAACAATGTCAGAGCAGGGTTTTCAAACGTTTCTTCGATGTAACAATGTTGAAAGAAATGCTACACACGGCCAATCAAAGCAACTTTTGTTGCTGATTCGGTTGAAGCGACTGATAATAAGTGCCGAGAGGTTAATCCAACAGAAGTCGCTAAGCGCACGGATAAATTACCACTGTGTCCACCATTCAACGCTAAAGGACGCACACAAGCAAACAGTTACTGACACAGACAGACCGTAAAGGAACAGTTACAAAATAAACCAGTGCAACAGAGGAAAAATCACTTTAGATCTCTTAATTAAGTGGGCCGTAAACCTTCCAAATAGCGTACAATTTTTTGATGAATCCCCTGTATATAATGAAGAATGGACACATACTTTTTTTTGTTAACTCTTCTGAAACAGACAAGAGAGCGATGTTTATTATCTCTTGAAACGATTGATGTATTTAATGAGTACAATCTGAAACGACACCACGAAACAAAACATAACGATTTTTGCGGAAAAGCTTTTGCAAGTTTTGCGAAATTAAGCTTGGTTGAAATAATGTTAAAAAAACAGCTTAGGTTCCATTGGTTTCGATAATGTTTGGTTCCACGTTAAACGATTCAACGCTGTAAATTTGACCCCTAATCTAATCTCATTATCGGTAAGATTGATATACTCTCTTGAGAGTACTTTCGTAAAGATTTGGTTAACTTTTAAACAACAAGCTCTGTCAGCTGAGCAGAACCATACCATATTTTCTGACTCTCCTGGCGCCCTTGCCAACCCGGCTATTTCTAGCGCAGGGCATGGAGTTAACAGGTGCACCGTTTTTTCAGATCCTAGTCTGCAATACCGACATTTTGATTCCTTGTTTTGGTAAAGCCATTTGCAATACGAGTTGGTTGGGCAGTGCTCCATTCTCATTTGGGTCACCAAACACATATTTTTGCGACTAAGTTTCCAACATTCGTCTGTTTTACTTGGCCTGGGCACGTTGGCGTATACACCTCTGGTAGTCGTGCTTTTAGTCCATGACTGATATCACTTGTTCCTAAATTTGTCTGCAAGCCAGGTTTTGGCCCCAAGATAAGTGACTTGGACATCTGCGTGAGGATGGGCCGCCCCGATTTTCGCAAGAAAGTTTTCAATGCCTTCAGCATTCATGTGGCTCGGGATAAACTGCCCTATTACCTTACATACGTTCTTCTAATATGGCAAATGCATGTTAACATTTTTCAAGTTATAAAAGTACCTCGAGTGTCGATCTAGAATTCTAGTACACGACAGTGTAAAATCCTGCAAGGCTAGAAAATTGCAATGTACTGTGCCCACTTTCTATTGCTCGGTGTCTAGCGTCAAGCTCCACATGGTAATTGGACACATTGTCCAACATGATTCCAAAATTTAGTTTCCTCACTTAGTGTCCCACCAGTAGGGTATACCGCGCGAGTGTACGGTATTCTGCAATTCCTAAATTTGACCTCTAGATTGTTAAACTAGTAACTTTAGACTTAAAAGTTGAATAGTTTTTTTGGTGATATTATTTGTCATGTAATAAAGAGTTGAACAAATACTGAAAAACTTTTACTTTTCAAATAAAACACAATATTAATATGACCAAAATAGTATATACAATTTAAAAGCACGACCCCTAAAAATTGTAGCAGTATAGTGTTTTTTATTCGTCCAGTTCAGCAGATGGTTTAAAATATTTTTAGACTTATTCATAAAAAATGTATTGACAAAATCGAAATAGGATTAGATTCTAATAGTTCAAACTATCCGCCTCGAAAGTTAAAATAGACATAATTACTAAATTTTCAAATTTAAAAAAAATGTAATGAATTATTTTCTATGTATTTTATTTTTTTAATGTTACTAGCAATATAAAATTTACAAAAATCTACAACAATCTACATAACAAAAGCAAACTTACATTAAGATTGCATCTTTTCAATATCTTTGAATATCAACCTTAATCTTTAAATGTGGACAAGCAAAGCATTAAATCCTTGCTGCATAGCTTCCTCTTTAATATAAGTGATCCTCGTAAAGGTGAATATGATTATCAACGTTCTGAGACAGGCAGGGCAATGCTTTGTGACTTTATTAAATCACGCCTTGAAATTGAACAGTCACTTTAGAAAAAAAGTCAATGAAATATCGCGAAGGATTTCAATAATGAGGTGCGCTAGGTCAGGCTGACGGTTAGCGGGATTCGGTCCCGACTACAATTCACACGGCCCGCCACTAGTACTGGAATAAGGTTGAAAGAAAGTCACAATGCACGTGAAGGTGTGTGCAGCTTACTTTAAATATTATTTGTAATATTATAAAACCAAGTTGCAAAATAGTGCAAACAACTGTAGAACGCTGAAAAAAACATTGACGGATGTCTTTAAAAAGTTTTCTTATTAAGCTTAAAACACCATACATTATCAGTGTAATCATCACTCACAGCTTTATGATCCTACCTGGCTGTGATAATTGTCACTTTCATTTACCCCCTAAAAACTGAACTTGAATTTTTAGGGACGGATAACTCCGTTCTCGATCTCCAAATAATCATCAATGGACTTTGGGGCCGTCCATAAATGACGTCACGCGATTTAGGCCGATTTTACCCCCCCCCCTCCTCGTCACGCGTCGTCAAAAAAACATTTTAAAATGTATTTTTTTTAAAATCCCTCAATTGACTGACGGGCATCCCGTAAGAAAGAGGTCGGCAAAGAGGTAAATAAACTCATCTGGGGTCAAAAAGGGATTTCTTGGGGGTAATGCAGATTCATTTTGGACATATAACATCCACTACAATCCACTAGATGTATTAAAATACGTCATGTGTACGTGTACGCTTTGGGAAGATATGCCCATTATTGAACCAGTTCCTTCCAGAAAATGCATTTTTTTAAAATTTGACAACTATGTTGTTTTCTTACCTACGTACTATACGAAAACACCTAAATCTACCCTACTTTCATTTATATTGACACGAGTGACAATAATCTTAATCCACCTGACTTGTCTGTATCACGTACCCTTTCTGTGATATTTAAAACTAGGTTGTGCTGCGGCGCCCGCTTTTTTTAGGGTGCCTACGGTGCCCACCTTTTTCAAAAGCCCAAGTAACTTATCCTTGTTTCATAAATACGAAATTTTAAACTTCCTGAAATGTACACAAAGTATTTTATTATTATCAATCATCAAAACCTCATTTTACATTGTTCCATTTTCCAAAATTAAAATATGTTCTAAAACAATGACGCAATACAATATGTTTTTACGACGATAAATTTTAGAAAGCAGCGCACTGAATTACTGCACCAAAAAATAACTCTATATGAGCGACCGCATGAAATTGTTTAATTAATAATAGTGTGGAGTGTGTTTAATGTTAATCTGGAAAACAAAATGTTTTGATTTTTAAGTCTATATTTTCAATTTTATAAAAGCAGAGATATGTCCCTTAGCGTTAGGCCAAAGTGAGTCAGTCATACATAATACAGCGTAAATATATACAAATATGATGATTAATGCCTTAAAAACGGAGCTAAGAAGAAAAGTTGTTTTGTGCTCCTCTCGAATTGCGATGTCAAGAATTTGATGCATTCAATAAAGTTAATGAATACTTGACTAATTTTAAATGGGCTCATTCATCATTACATCTAGAAGACTAGAATGGCCAGCGGAGTTTGACCAAAAACCAACCAAACAATTATATCAAACTTAAAATGTTTTTAATTCTATCAAATAGATTCCCTCACCCCCTTCCCCTTTTAAAGAAAAAAGATATGACGTGTCGTTTTGACTTAAAATATCTACACATAATCCTATTCAGATCATTTTTAGACACTTGTCATGCTTGTCAACCTCAACAGTAGCATTTTCGTGGGGGGGGGGCTAACTACGCTCCCCCAAATACCCGTGTCATGTGAGTAGGACCTAGAGTCTGGGGGTTGGGGGGTAGCGCACACATAAACATGTATATTTTGGGGTAACGGGCAAAAAAGTTCGACGACTCCTGCCGTGAGAGAACCAAACGGAGCTGCGGTTACATCACAAATGCTTTGATGTCAACATCAAACGACGCAGTGTAACAATTTCATACGTTATCTTGTGGATTCTCAAACTTAAGGATTATAATTAGATTTAATTTTCGTGTCTTGATAGCTTACGCCAACCAGCGTCTGATGGCCTACCGACCGGCACATTGAGAAGCGCTGATTTTTAAAATAATATTTTCTTTTTAAATGTCTTTAAATAAATTATACGCGACCAAATATTTCAGTGGACGTTTTATTTAAAGTTACCCTTTTGATGTGATGTCACATTTCTTCAACCCCTCTCCCTCCACCTCGTCACGCATCGTCACAAAAGTGTGACAACCCCTAGGTGGCTGACGTCATTTATGGACGGCCCCTTTACAGAAAACTTTAATTGTTTAAAAGAAGAGCTGTAAGGTTTTAAATGTTTCAAAGAGTTTTGTTATGAAATCCTGAAAAAAGTAAACCTTGATTTGCCTTCAAAAATTTATCGTGACTTAAAGGGGCTTTTTTTTGTAAAAAGATATTCAGATTTTAACAGAAATTAGCTTGGCAATCTCTTGTTCCGGAATCCTTTCAATTCTAATCTAGCTCGCTCAACTTCATTTGATTTCCAAGCAACGATTGATTCAAAAAGTATAAAAAAAAGTAGAGAATATATGTTAATAAAATTTACCGTAATCTACTTGATGTGAATTTTCCGAAAGTTAATACATTGGCTTCAGTGATTAAATCATCTTAACTTCTGTGAGAAAATACTCCCAAGAGAGATTGACTGATCAAAGCAAATTCTCTTGACTGCATGCAACCAATTACAACCTAAAATTGACGATAGCTTAAATTAAATAAAAGATAAGTTTTGCAAATCTATTTCTAATTTGCTTGTTTTTCTCGGAAGTATGCACGGGGTCTGGTTTTACATTCTTTTTCCTAACGTATCTTTTTAGCATTCTTTGATAAATCATTTAGTACATTTTTTTTTGGTATGCGTTGTAACCCTGGACAACACCGTTTTTATCTTGTTTTAGCAGTTAAAATAATTAGTATGTGGACCGCGATCGTTATTTCGCCCGTTATTTGACCAGCCGTGATAACAGTTTGATGACCACTGGACTAAGTTATTTTAATATTTTCGTAAACAATTAAGATGTTTTATTTAAATGCAGTCGATTTTCGCAGAGAGGGAAAAAAAATCTCACTCATTTGTAATTTATCGTGCATGTAATTTATCTAATGTTTTTCCATATACAACATTATCTTCAGACAACATTTTTCTTTGAAATCTTGGTTTTTGTAAATATTATCTGCGATACAATTTTATATAATATTTAAGAATTCTCATTTTATTTAAAACATATGCTTATTTTGAATTAATCATTTGTGCTTTTAAAATCAAATATAAAATGTTAGTAAAACCTTGTGCTATTAATGAAGGTTAGGGATTTTTTTAAAAGTGTTATGTGTTAGAACAGAAACAATTTAACTGATTTCTGAAAAAATTATATTTGGGAAAGTATCCAATTTTGAAAGGTATAATACAACACTGCCTGTCCCATCTATTTTGTGAAAATAAATACGTAATGAAAAACAAATACACCAAAAGAAAGCCTCATTTAAAATATATCTTTGTTTACTTAATGCAAATATTCTCTCGGTACGTTGTTAACAGTGGCGTAGCTAGAACTTTTGCCGCCCGGGGCGGTCTCTAATGTGCCGTCCTTTTTAGGGACCGTCCATAAATGACGTCACGCAGCTTGGGCGGGGAGGGGAGTTATACACTTGCGACGATGTGTGACGGGAGGGGCAGTGGCGGATTTAGGTTTGTCTGCGTGGGGGGGCCAGGAGAATTTCAGGGAGCGCTGCAAAAAATTATTTTTATTCATTCACTTAGTGCAAATATTTCTAAGTGCTGAAATTGAAATAAAATTCATTTGTCTAAATTTCTGGTTCTGCAATGAAGATTAGATAATTGATATGAAATTCTCTTACAGCTATATTTTATACCATTTCTTCTCACTTGAGATTTACTTTATAAGTTTTCATCTTAAGAGACTGCTGCAGTCTCAAATATGAAATATAAGGTGTGTTGTTTATGTTACATACATTTTCAGATTTGCCCTGTGGCAACTTGCTAGACAAAAAGAAACATCTAGTCTTAAGTAGATATGGTTAATCAATTCAATTTATGAAAATGGTAGTTACTTTGGGAGCTGTTATTTGTGACAAAAAATAAATTTATCATAATTTTTTGTGTTTACTTTCAGTTGCTAAATATCCTCGCAGACTTTAACATTGAAAACGTAGCATAATAAGTTTATAGTATTTGGGCTAAATGAAACATCTAAAATGTTTTGATAATGAGGTAGAATTTGATTAAATTTGTTATAGGCCTCCAATAGTTTGTTGTACTATCTGCAAGATGACTAATCAGTTTGTTCAGCTTGCCATAAATAGCAGTGACAGTAACTCAAACAAATAACTAAGTGTTAAATAATAAATGCTGCGTTGATCATTCAAAGTACATCATTTAATGTTCTTTTTTGTTTAAATCAAACCATTGCAATGAATCTCTTCAATATACAATCAATTGCTTTATATCCAGGAGAGGAACAGGTCACAAATACAAACAAAATATGCTTTATTATATAAAATGTTAATAATTAATAAAAGTCCAAAATAATTAAAGAAATCATTCATCATATATATATATATTATACTAGGTTGTGCTGCGGTGCCGTGGCGCCTGCGGCGCCCCATTTTTTAAGGGCGCCTATGGCGCCCACTTTTTCAAAAGCCCAACTAACTTGTCCTTGTATGATAAATACGTAATATTAAAATTTCTTAAATGTACACAAAGTACTTTATAATAGTTTTTTTTTCAAAAGCCCAAGTAAATTATCCTTGTATGATAAATACGAAATATTCCTGAAATGTACACAAAGTTAAAGTATGTATATAATATAGGTTGTGCTGCGTCGCCGACTTTTATTTTCAAATGCCCAAGTAACTTATCCTTGTATGATAAATACGAAATATTCCTGAAAAGTAAACAAAATAATTTTTACACTGCTAATCACCACACGATTTTTAAACTATTTTTAGAAAGCAGCGCACCAAATTACTGCACCAAAAAATAACTATTTGAGTCAATCAGCACTGCTCACAACACAAAATTAAAAAAGCAGAGTGATGCCCCTCAGCGTTAGGCGTCAGTGATAATTGAGTTTAAATATATAATATATGCATATATCATATGTAGGATAAAAAGATGACAGTGTATTATGAACTTAATTCCAAAGAGAACAACTTATTTTTACGAGGGCTGTTAATGATTAATTGAATTTTAATCGTTAACTTTTGAATATTTAACGATTAATTAATCGTTAATTTTGATTAAAGGCAAAAATTGAAATTTATGGTGTCATAAGTAACATTTATTAAACGTACTTTTCGAAAATCGAAATAACACTGGAAAGTCTTCTTTATATGACATTTTTTAACCAACAACGCAAACAGACAAGTGTATTGACATTATTCTTTTTGTCAGTCAAAAGTTTAAAACCAAAATGTTCGTGAAATCGTATGGAAATTAGTTTTTATTAATCGGCCGAAATATTTTACTATTTAACTTCCAGTACATTTATAAGTGGTGGGTCGATTAATCGAGAAATTAATAGTTAATTTCCACAGCCCTAATTTTTACAAATAAAATTTTAAGAGCTACTGTTTTTATTTCTTGTAATAGTTTTCTATCTGAAAGAATGAAATGAGAATTTTAGCTGGCAAAATAGTTCAGTTTAAGACCAGGTAATCTAATGCTACAAATAATGAAAAACACAGAGACTTTGGTGGAGCGGATTAGTGAGGATTAGTAACACACACACAAAGAGTGCCAATAATATTATACTTATAAATAAACTAAACAATTTACTTCAGAATTTAAAAAAATAATTTATCACTGGAAGTTTGAGCATCAATTGTTTGGAAAATTAATTAACTTTACAAAAACAATGATTTTAGGTTCCTTAAATAAACATTTAAAACTCTTATAAGAATGCAGGACTAAACAGAAACCATGGATAAGCATAGGACTTGGACGCAATATTCTTCTGTATAGTAGGAGCGTCTGTAACAGATAAGATAAGATAGAGCCTTGAGCCCTATATAAATTGCTTTCTACGTGATTTCATTGAAGCAAAACGATTAATCGTTGATTCAAAGTCAAAGTTCTCAGCTAGATCACGTTCAATTGAAATTAATGCAAATCCAGACAGACGTTCGTTTGTCATTGTTGAGTGCAACAATTTTTTGATGAGTTTCAAACTACTGAAACTTCTTTCAGCAGTAGCACTGCTAACAGGAAGAGTCAAGTAAATTTTAAAGACTATTGACAAATTAGGGAGACCTGATGCCATTTGCTTTCAGTCAAGAATGGCTGAACATTTTTAAGTTGTAGTTCACTACATAATGTTGAATGCATGTATGCATATTGTATGCCAATTACAAATCTTTGAAGATATCATATTCTACGATTGCTTCTTCAAGGTTAATGTCGTGTTTGTAAATTTTGCATAAACTTTTTAAATAATCTTTATTTTCTTCCGACATTTGTGATGGATCAATACAATATAAATAAGTAATTGTGTCCCAAAAGTCATTAAATCGATCATCTATTTGTGTTACAAGTGAATCCTTGATAGTGAAGTACGTTTCAGATTTAAAGCGTGTAGTTGGATCGTCAGCCATTTTATCTCTTCTAACTTCGCCTGCCATACTTTTCTTTTTTGCAATTCGCTTTTCTTTAAATTCTGTTTTAAAATCTAGTTTGGAACAATTTTCGTTAATAAATTATTTGAAATCTACAATCAGAATTTTAAAAGCTTCGTCGCTTCTCATTTCAACAAACTTATTTCTTTAAACATCGTTTTGCAAAGGCGTAGTAGTTTGACAACACGAAGATAACTTTTGTACAAATAGCATCAGAAAAACAAAAGAATATTTTGTTATTAAAACAGATAGTCCTATAGCTTCTACTCTGACACTTACTTTATATTCTGTTGATTCACCTGAATTAATATCTTCTAATGTGGCTAAAATAGCAGAGAATGATCCAACAACTGCATTAACTGCATGCTTACAGATTGCCCATCTTGTATCAGAAAGTAGTTTCAGAGTATCTACTGTTGATTCATATTGAGATCTCTGGTGTTCTTTAAGAGTATGTAGACGTGGTAAACTAGACGTAAGGAATGCATACAACCTTAAAGCTGTGCCGAAAAACAACAGTACATCAGTGTTTATAGACATTGCTTCGATAGTAACCAAATTCAAAACATAGGCACAACATTTGGGTGAAAGTTTCTATCTGAGTTTGAAGGCCACTCTTAATTCCAGGGTATGCCTGTCCTCGACAGAGTGTGATATCAATGTTTCGCTTTTGTAGTTCCGTTAAAATCTTCTCAGCAAATGCGGCAACATTTTTTAAATTTTTTATTATTTTTAAAAATTTTGTTTTATAAGTCACATAATTTGTGGTTTCGATTAGAACTTACTAAGGGCCGGGCTTGCTACACCTTGGTGGGCGCCCCCTCTCCCTTCCAGGTCAGTGGAGGACTTTCTTAGCGTTAGTCATTCTATTTGTAAGTGGCTTTAACGTGGGCTAGATCTCATAGGCGAGCGCACTATTGACTTCACTATCCAACCGCTGTTTACTAAAGTATAAAAGCCTATAAATCTTTCCACAACATGTCCTGATTTTTAAAAAATTAACGTAAAGAAACTGACATCTGTTCAATTCTAGATATATCAATGGTTGAATCAATAATTTAAAAAAAAATAATTGTGCAGACTTAACGTCATTAAACATTGTCGCCGATAATTCAGATGTGAGATTTAAACCAGATATTACATTTTCATCATTTGAAATACGATATTTAGCAAGCAGTTTGGTGTTGATTAGAAGTTTCGTGTTTAGCAATCTTTTTTCTGCTCTAGTGACAACTTTTTATTATTCATAGAGGGCGTCTTTAGGGGCGCCATTTTAGACCCAACAGGGGCACGGGGGGGGCAAGTCGATCCCCCTGCCCTATAGCTAAATCCGCCTCTGGGGAGGGGTGTGTTTGAGAAATGTGACGTCAAGTCAAAACGCGCAACTTTAGATAAAATTTTCACTTAAATATTGATTACTGACACTTTATTTGATGACGTTTACGTAAAGCGCGTGTTACGTTATCAGAGTGCAGCCTTGTACTAAAAACATACTTAAATGACAAAAATTTGATTTGAAACATGCTTATTTTCAAAATGAAAATAAGGCTTTTTTGGTTGGGGGGGGGGTGTCAAAGCTTTATGACGTCATAATGAAGAAGGGGTCTACGTTTTTGTGACAACGTGTGACTAGGGCGGAATGGGTGGAAAATCAGCCAAAATCGCGTGACGTCATTTATTGGCGGCAAATTAGTCGATTGTGTGATATTTTTTATAAATAAATAAACATGAATAAATAATTGTAATTGAAACGAAGTAAAGGTGGGGAACATTTTTACCATTGCGTGCCATATTTATATAAGCAGTAATGAAAGAGGCCGCATAGGATGATATACCTATAAATACACATTTATAAAAATACACTATACATTTTTTAAAGGCAACAAGAAAGTTACTGAGGTCCCAGCAATGAGATAAAATATATTCCAAATTTACACCCAAAAACATTATTAATTACTATTCTTTTATTTTATATTTATAAATAAATGATTTTTTTTACAAATAAAGAAATTGTATACATTAGTATGTAATCATATTTATAAATTTACTTTCCTCACTTTCATAATAGAAAATCGTGTAGTATACTATCAAAATTTAAATAATTATTTGTAATATCTTGTTCTATGGACAATATTGCAAGATTTTGTTGTCTTAAATCGCTCATTGTGGAACGAAAATAATTTTTATCAACTTCATTTTGGAGAAGCTCCTTTCACAGCTTACGACACTGATAGCAATTGTTGAAAAAATTAATTACAAAATTACAATGTTGGGTACAGAATTTTCAATCTTACTGTTGAAAAAGTTTTAATAGATCAAGGGGGCCTTTCTAACATAATGCCTCTTCTTGTAGTGTAGGTACAGCAATAAAAACCTGGATCCTTTTTCTTTCAATATTGAACTGTTCTTTATCAATGTCAATAAAGTAATTTATTTTATGTTCAAATGCTTAATTTAGTAGGTAACATGGTATTATATACGAATATTTTCTTACAAAGACTTGCAACTCATCAAAAAGTTATTTTAATTTTTTTTTACCACGTTTTTATTAACACACTTTCGTTGGTGTGTGTTTGTCCAAGATTTTTTCAAATCTGCCAACGTAAAATTGAACCACTTCTGATGGTCCTAGAGATCTGACAATTTTACCACAGATAGATCTTGGATGACAATGCATTGTTATCGATCAAATGTACCGTTATTAAATTATTGAACTTTTAAGTTTATCTATAGTCTATATAAAAGAATCTGTAACGTCGGCTTTTGTTGACATCCGTGAGTTCACCCCGTGACCACATCACAATGTTTTTAAAACGTTGGGCGGCCGCTTGTGAGGTGTTTGGTAAAATAAATAGAGGTAAAATAAAACAAACCCGTAAAAACAAAGTTTCTGACTATAAATCCCTTATATATGAGACATAACTAACAGTATTGATTATTTTCAAACATTTACAGACTGAATCTGTCTTAACTCAAGTTTGCTTCGTAACCCGGTGAGAGGGGAAAAGTCTGGTCACCGATTCGCTTGACCGAGCTCAGCTTGACACGTAAAATGTAAACAAAAGTGCCCCGGCGCTTCGACGGGTCGCCTCAACGCGTCAACTCAAACTTTCACGTGGGAAAAAAAACAATAACAAACCGTGAATTTGAATAAACTAAAAATGCATTAATTTAATTACGGTACGTTCCATCGATCTGAAATTTTAATACGATGCATTGTTAGGTTAGACGGGTCTGTGTGCCAATTTCAGCTCGATCGGATCACGGGAAGTGGGTCATTTTCGACTTTTGTTTTTCCGCCAGCCCGCCCATGAGATGATGAGATGAAGACAGAGAGACAGACAGAGACGGCCGCGAAGTTAATATAAGGGATTTAATAAAACAAACCCGTAAAAACAAAGTTTTTGACTATAAATCCCTTATATATGAGACATAACTAACAGTATTGATTATTTTCAAACGCTACAAACATTTACAGACTGACACCGAGTGATGTCCCTTGTCTTTAATAAATGGGGGGTGGGACGTGAGGGGGTGTCGGCAAGACGGTCGGCGTCAACTCAAACTCACGTGGAAGTGGAAGAAAAAAAACAATAACAACCGTGAATTTGAATTACATACCTCATATAAGGATAAACTAAAAATGCATTAATTTAATTACGGTACGTTCGATCGATCTGAAATTTTGATACGATGCATTGTTAGGTTAGACGGGTGCGTGTGCCAAATTTTAGCTCGATCGGATCACGGGAAGTGGGTCATTTTCGACTTTTGTTTTTCCGCCCGCCCGCCCGCCCATGAGATGATGAGATGACGACAGACAGACAGACAGAGAGAGACGGCCGCGAAGTTAATATAAGGGATTTAAAAACCAGGTTGTTATAAGTGGACTAAAAAGAATAAAATAAATAGAAGTAAAAAAAAAGATTTTAAAAAACAACGTTTTTGCAAGAGGACTAAAAAGAAGAAAATAATTTAAAACTTATTAGTTCAAGTACTTGGATTTAATATAACTAAAAACGTTGGGCGGGTGTTTGGTATAAAAATTAAAGATTTCTAATATAGAAGGCAAAAGAGAGATCTATAAGTGAGAGAATGAGTGAACCGCATATGTTAAACCACGTTTTTAGTTATATTAAATTAATGTTCTTGAACTAATAAGTTTTAAATTATTTTCTTCTTTTTAGTCCGCTTGCAAAAACGTGGTTTTTAAACATCTTTTTTTTTACTTCTATTTATTTTAATAATTCGATTCATTGATAAAACCATTTCCCGTTGTACTTCTCATTCTAAAGATAGAACAACGTCTTCTTAATTTTCCCTACTCATATGTTTGTCTCCTTCTAACTCAGCGTTCATTTGATATCTACAACTCTTCACAAATTGTTTGGCTGACATAACATCGTTTTGTATTAGCACACCTCTTTGTTCCATGCAATGGCTTTGCATTAATTTAAAAATTTAAAAAAATGACGGGGTCCCATAAATTGGGATAACATAGAGAAGAAAAAGATCGCATTGAATTGAGTAAAATTCCAGCATCTGATCTCGTTTTACTAGTGACTTCTTCGGATATCCCTTTTTCAAAGAGTCCTGCACTTTTATAGTATGTCTTTTTCGAAATTATCTATGCCTATTGTCTGTTTATTAACGAATAAATTTAAATATTTTCTAGTTCTTGCCATAAATCTTAATAATTTTTCAATAAAATGGACGATTTCAACTTATTCACTCATTACTTTAAGTAATGTGACCAGACGTCACGATTTAGGCGGGACAGTCCTTATTTCAGACCTTATGTCCCGCTGACCCTCGCTTGTCCCAGCAAAACGCACGCTTGTCCCGCTTTTTTCAAAACTCTCTTTGATAAAATAAATACAATTACATAGTTTTATTGTGATTTTGGGTAAGAATGAATTAATATTTTCTTAAATTTACTAAGCATTCAAAACAGTGATTATTTTTATAAATTTAAATTTGCTTTATTATTAGTTAAGCTGGTTGGTGCGTCGATTTCTGTCATTATTTACATTTTTCTCCTTGATACGGCTTTCCCGTGACTTGTCGGCGATCCCGCTACGTAATGTGACCAGAAGTCCCGATTTCAGTCTTCATGTCCCGCTAAAGTGACCAGACGTCCTGATTTTTTGCTCCAGCAACCTGTCCATGCCCCCCCCGTTCCACTCCCCCCCCCGGAAAATCTGGTCACCTTACTTTAATTTGATAGGCGTAACATTTTTAATGAATAACCGTATTTTAATGAAAAACACAAATTATTTGTGCTACTTTAATGTAATAAAAACAAAATAAATTTTATTTTTAATAATGTACCTTACAATAATTTTCTGAAAACTCAAACAGTAATATAAATTACTACTTGCAAGTTAAACACAATATTTGAACCACCATGAATTGTAGGTACTTGTTCGCGCATCATTCTGCGATTGTCGAATTTCCAAGCAAAAAACATCGTGGCGATATTCATAGCACATATTATTGGGCCCAGCAGTGATGTGTTTTTGTGTAGTTTTCTTATAAAAGCGTCATCTGGTCGTATACCGCTTAATTTTCAAAACAAATTGATACCTTTATGGAGTGATTTTAAATTTTTGAACGTTTTGGATTAGTTATAACATCCACTATGTAATCAAATAATTGTTGCGGGAATCCGTTAATTAAGACTATAATTACGAATATTTCTGTTTCACCTTGGTTTTTCCCCTTCAAAAGAAAAAGGGTGGTTGTCGAAATAGGTTGCACTTTTCAAATGCCCACAAATGCCGCCCCTAAATGTGTGCCGACCGGGGTGGACCGCCCCCCCCCTCTAGCTTCGCCAAAGGTTGTTTAACTTTTTTTGTTGTTGTTAATTCGGTATTTAAATTGCTTCTAACTAACTTGTGTTACATTAACTGTAAAATTATCAATGTCAGTAGCATTTAAGCATGACATAAGTTCTTAAAGGTAAAGGAGATACAAATAAAAGTCGATCATTGTACACCAGAAATATATTATTTTAACTACACGTTTTCATTTAGGATTGTCTTCCTCTGGTACTGAATTGACTTGAGCTCGCTTAAATGGTAAACACGATTTAGTCAAAGAGTATGATTATTCGTTAAAGGGTGAACTTGAAGGTGGGGGTGTCTTGTTCCGGGATTTTTTAGGTGTTTTAATCGATGGGATTAGGACATCGGCGGATTCTTGTTTCGATTACTTTATATTCAACTCAGTTTTACTTTAAAGCTTTGTAGATTTGTTAGGTGACACCTGATAAATGAATGTTTAACAACTTCCCGTTGAATTTTTGTAGACATTTGGCGACCATTAGTTATATAATTGAGATTTCGTCATTTTTAAAAAAAATTTCCTTCAATGGATGCAAACAAAATATTTCTTTTCAACTGAACTTTCACCTGGAAAATTGGAATTTTTGTCTTACTAGACTTTCCTCTCACAAGTTCAAATTCAAGAAATTCTTTTGGACTTCTTAAATAAATAAAATTGACGATTTTAAAAAAAGTACGTTGTTTAAAATAAAATCTCTTACTTAATACAACTGAAAGGAGAAATTATCTTTCATTCTCCTTAACTTTTAATTTTACCCCCAAAAACATTTGCTTTGACAAACTGAAATTTGAAGTTTCAAAAACTTCCCTTGACACCCTTTAATCGTATTTAGGAAGCAGTGGATTTTTCACATGGCCGAGGAGTGAAGAATAATGGCCTATAACGATGTGCTGACTATAAAATAAGAATTGACCTCGATAGCGTGATAAATGGGTGCGATGGTGCAACATTAAGGATTGTTATCTCTCGTTTGGAGTCTCATAATTATTTGGCTTTATTATCATGGACTGATCGTTCCTCGGGGCTGAGCAATAAATACATATAATGTATATCAATTTTGTTTATCAACAAAGTATGTTTTGAATTTATATTTACTTTTCAAGCCCTATTTTATTCGCTCTCCCTGTATTTGAACGAATTTGAAATCAGTATGCACTGGGAATATTTATGTGTACCCTTTCGATCAACTTCCCTAATAAAATCAGCCTTTCAAAGATGAATACTTGATATATTTTTTTCAATGAATCTTTTAAAATAAATACTAATTTAAAAAGAAAAAAATATACGATAGGGTTTAGAAATTTTAGACATTAGTCTTGTTATTGAAGAATTATAATTGGTATTTCTAAAATATTTTATTCTATAGACATTAACGTTAAGAATATAACATATTCATCTATCTAGACATTTAGCTGACAGTTAAGATCACATGACTATTACAAATACAAATGTGTAGTTTATTTAAAATTTCAGGCTGATGTGTGTTAAGTAATATAGGCCTTCATCAGTTTCAATGAATAAACACAAGCGTTTGCAAACACATTTGTATGTGTATTTGTCGATTAATATAGTTAAAGCCACAAAATCCAAAGTTGTTCATCGTTTTAAGCTGACCCACAATGATATAACCAATTGAATTGAACTTTGGAAAAACTTTGGCAGATGGCTTAGGTTACACAAAGCCATTGATGGCGAAAGCAGTGCTAAGATGAACATCGGGAAGAAAAAATATGTCAGTGATATGTTTCATACACAAGTTGCTTGCAAGTAATGGTAATTTTTTTCACTACTGAAAATCTGTCATTCCGTAGCAGGGCTATCTACAACGAATAAACTAAACTTTGGCTGAATATAGCTTTGAATCACTAGAGCACCTAATGACTTTCAAACAGGAGTAAGATCTACAGAAATGAGTTTACATGCTAATTTTCACCAGAAACACAACGTGAATTTATAAATTTCATGGCAAATGATGTGAGGGGAAATACTCATCATGGTTATAGGTGATCTGCGTTAGTATTTTTTAAAATTATTATTATTTTATTTTTTCAGTTTTCGTCTGGCTAGATGTCTGAATAAATTTCTGATGTAAAATGTGCAGAGGGATAGTTAAGGTAAGAGGAGTGTTTCTTAGATATTTGACTTAAAAGAGGACAGATAACTTCAATTCTGATATTGTAGCAAATATAAACAAGTGCCGTGAAAGTCAAAAAGATATGCAGAATTAGAATTTACGGCAATGGCGCCGCAATGTCTAGATTCCATTTTAGATGTTTAGATCATTCTTGTATTAAATAATTTAGCGCTCTAGAAAAAAAAATTGTCTAGCTTTTCATCATCAGTTTATCGCTGGCATGTCTTAAATGTACAAACTGCGTTGGAACAACTATTTGATGTTGCTAGTGATGTTGCTGTTATACCAGTGAATTATTTGATGATTGTGAGTCACCGACTTAATCACGTTGTCATAATTGTTTTAACATTTGCACGCAAGAGTTAGAAAACAACATCCTTTACAAGGTTTCTGTAACTTCAATTTTATCCTCTGCCTATACTTTTCCCTGATGTACTTGAAAATGTAATCATACACAGCAGCAGTTGCAAACAGAGGCGTCTTTCCTGATAATTTTTTGACAAAACTAGAACTCTAAAAATACTTTCTGCGCTAGAAGTTTTGTCACTTGGTGGAATGTGCTTATTGAAAAGGAATTTTTGTATTTTGGTGTTAAGAAAATAAAGATTCGAATAGAAAATGATAACATAGAAACAAAACAAACAGAAAAGATAATTTTGTGTCTTGATACTTGTTGTCCTCAAATCTAAATCAGATCAACATCCATCAAGAAAATGATACACATGATTTAGGTCTTCCTAATATTAACAGGTAAAGAAGTCATTTTTGGGTCCAGCCCAAAACTAACTTCTCTCTATGAACTATCCAAAATCGATCTGAAATTTTGATACAATGCATTGTCATCCAAGCAAGATCTGTCTGTGGTAAAAATTTTAGATTTGTAGGACCATCAGAAGTGGTTTAATTTTACGTTGGAAATTTTGAAATTTTACAGACAGACATGAACGAAAGGAAGTTTATAAAAACGTGGTCTAGCGGGATGCACGCTAGACCGGCCTACCGAGGGTCACGGGCTGGATTCTCAGAGATGGCACGGATTTGTTCCAGGGGCTAAGGCTGAGTCCAACCAGCTCCTGACAAAAATAAGGAATATCTGAACCTCGTAAACATAACATGGTAAGTATCGCATGTTTTAAATTCTCAGCAAATTAAATCTAACAAAAACAAAAATACAATGAAAAGGGAAAAAATACGTATTCAAATATTGTTAGAAAATCTGATTACCTCTATCTCAAGGTTAAGATAAAGTGCGGGCCTCGAGCCACATGCGGCCCGTTACAAGAGTTATTTTATGGTCCACCAAGACATTCCGAAAAATCCGCTTTGAAATGAGATTTGCATAATTTATAATCAAGGACCGAAAGTTCGCCTTTTATTGTCCATTAGAGCGGCTAAGTCAATGAGCTTTCGAAGACAGTTTATTTACCCACTTCTCCGAAGTTTTGGAAGTTTTTACTTCACTGTCGTATTTACAACAGTAAAATTTAATCATTTTCAAGTTAAGATAGGCTATGATTCCTAATAAAGCGGTAATTTTGTGATAAATCCCGTGTGTTTACTGAAAAATGTACCCAACCATTTATTTGGTAATATGATGTAAAACGGTGCGGCCCTCCTACCACAAAGTTACGATACGAAATGTGTAACTTTATTTATTACTGAATTGACAAGATTGTGTAATAGTTAAAACTTTACCCATGACTTTCTTACATATTTTAAAATAAGATATACTGACTGTATTTTCAGTACATTCTGTCATTTATCCACACAATTTATTCTCAAAAAATCTTAGTGAAAGTTTGCATGGATCACTAGATTATGTCATTATTTGCTACTCCCAAACATTGAGTCGAACATAAACACACTCATAAGATCGTATCACGTTCATCCAATTAAATCCAAGTCATAAATTATTTTTTTTTAAATTTCTTCATCAGATTGTTGCTTTTTCGTATTTGTAATTTTTTTACTATGCATTTATGTAATTTTTCACTGGGGGTCCGTGGGCAAGTTTTGACTATAAAAAGGGTTCCATGGGCCAAACAACTTTGGGAACCACTGTGGTAGATCATCAAGGTCCTTGTCTACATTCTACACGATTCGACTGCTCTAACAGAATCTATAAAATATTATTAATTATCAGTACTTACCTTATTTTATCATTTTATTTATTTTTGCGAATGTTTTAATAATTTTATTAATTGAATTACAAATTTTGTTTTCAACAACGAATTTTAATGTACTCGCTTTTGCCACGGTTTAAAAAACAAAACAAAACAAACCATCTTTAACTCTTGCCTAAAAACTAGAGCACAAAGATAAGTATTTCAAAGTAGTTTGGAGAATCAGATGAGTCGGACTGTGAATGATTTTAATGTTTATACAATTATTTATAACAGAATTAAATTACACTGGATTTTTTTAATTTTGCGATCTATATTGATGAAACATTTCTGTTGTTATTTACTGACTTTATTAAAATGAAATTTAAAAAAAAATTAAAAATATTTTCTTTTCGTTTTACTACAATTAAAAGCTCTCTAGCCCCAGCAAATGATATAAGACATAGCATTAATCTTCTCTGTTATTCAAATATCTTTGTTCTTCAACCTAAAACAAACGTAAATAATCCTAATGACTGATTATGCTTGTAGTTTTTAAAAAATATGTACCAATTTGCTTACGCTGTTCTATTAATTTTTGGGATCGGCTTACGAGCGGGTTACACACTTTTTATACTATTCTCTTCCAAAAGAGGGGTGTCGGCTAATGAACCAACGGGCTATATAACACACACGCACACGCACACACATATATATATATATATTTATACATATATATATATATATATATATATATATTATATATATATATATATATATATATATATATATATATAAACATAAGTTAACTATTAATTAAAAGTATATAACCATAAGAGAAACATTTCTTTAAAATACTTATCAAAAGTTACGATTCCTTCTCTCAATCAATTTTACACAAAGAAACGGTTCTGGCAATGAGAAGAATTACGGTATTAAAAAAATTTTTGTAGCTCTGATCTTTGACTTAGAAATAACCTAAAAACTTAAACATAATCCAAAGGAGAAAGCGAATATCTATAGATAAGCCAATACTTTGCTACTAAGACATAAGCCAAAACTAAGAGAAAAGCGAATATATAGAGATACGCCAGTACTTTGGGATCATTGAAAACTTATATAAAAGCCTCTATGTAATGTTATCAATGTTATCAATGCATGGTTACTAGCTCATCAAGAGATGAGGTAAAATTTCCCTCCCACTACTTAGAGGTAGGTCACAGCTGACCTCTTACGGGATAATAATATTTAAGCGCCCATTTCGTTTTTTTTTAAAAAGATATTTGTTTGAGCTTATTTCGCTATCTTGCTGCATTGTGTCGAAATATTTTTTTTAAACGTATAATTTGTTGAAAAAATTACAATTTTACAAAATATACCAAAACTTTAAATAAAATTTTGTTTCAAATTATATAGTTTTGTTGTTAAATTTATTTTTAATATATATATTTTTTTAAAGTTTAAAAAAAAATAAAAAATAACTAACTAACACTAATATGACTTTAAAATAGATAAAGCCTAAGCCTCATTACAAACACAAAAATAATTTTAAAAGGTCCTCGAGATTTAATTATGGGAACTCTATTAAAATTAGAAAATTTTCATGGCGGTCTTTTTCCTAACAATGTTGACGCTTTTCAGATCGGCGACAACCCATGCGTGTCGTGAGATAATCTTCACCGCTTCAGATCTTACTACACTAATCCGTATAATCCGTATAATATAAGATTCACTTGAAGAGATCGTATGGTAAGCGATGCACTCCGTGTCCTACGCTCTAGTTACTACAGGAGGTATTGGCATGCCAGGTAAAGTAGGCTATTGGCTGGCGAGTGATCTCAATGACCGAGTTATTCTGTGAGGAATTTAAGGACATTCTTAAAAACATTTTGTTTATTTAGGAATGAAGAAACATTGTTAAAATTAAATGCAAGATACGTCAGAAAATTTTTAATTTTTACTTATTACACATTTACAATTGAGTAAGTGAATGTAGGGGAAATGTTTGTTTTAAATTGTAAAATTGCCTAAAAATATGGATATGCTTTAAATTTAAAAGGTGACACCATAGCAATAAAATAATGACAGACAAACAGGAAAAAAACAAAAATTCGCTAATTTCTCACTTTAAACGTTTGCATTGATTTTTAAATTTTTTATTGATTAATTTTTGCGGCTTAAACTTGGCACGATAATAGGTTATCAACTAAGATAATATAACTATCATGAACATTTTTAAAAAGCAACAACTAATCATTAGGTAAAACAAGGCGTACTACAATAGTGGCTTTTTTATTCACTATGTGAAGGCGCGTTTTTGGATTCAAAATTCAAAATTTTTAAAGTCAAAATTTTAGGATTAAATATGTGCTTTATTTTGCTTGGCAAGAATTTTAAAATAACCTTGTGAAAAAAATGTTGTTGATAATTTGTGCTTATTACAGTCTTATTACATGTGTGTGTGTGTGTGTGTGTGTTTGTGTGTGAGAGAGAGAGAGAGGGAGAGAGAGAGAGAGAGAGAGCGAGAGAGAGAGTAAGAGAGAAAGAGAGAGAGAGTTTACTTTGTGACCACTATATATTTCATTATAAAAGGCGGGGCAAAGAGAAAGTGATGAAATTTGCACTAAATTCATAATTCTCTCTAACTTGATCTTTTTAAAATAAATTTCCTTTTGAATATTTACACCTAAATATTGTGTCGCTTATGCATCGTATCTTGAACACGCACAAGTTAAAGCTACAGCCAGTGCATTCAAAAAAATTCGTAGTATAGTTAGTACATTGTAGTATAAAAGAAAGAAAAAAGGTTTTAAAAAAATATTTTCATTGGATTTTGAGGTTCATACGTGACGAAATACGATGAATGGAACACCACCTTGTTGTGCGGCGCATTATATTTCACCAGTGTCCCACACAATGTCAAGGATCCATTGCAAACGTGAAAGGTTGGCTCCAAATATTGTAAAGTGGGGTATGGTTGAAACATTATTCCCCCCCACCCAATGTGACTTTAAAAAAAAGAAGGGGTTGCGTCCACAGCGTTACTGCAATGCATAGGCTGGGGATGTGGGGTCGTTGTGGGTGCTGGGGCACAATCGCTTGATTATTCTCTTGGGACTGCTCTGACCTGTCTGCACTTATCAATATCTGAAGCTGCTTTAGTAAAAATCAGTGTCGCCTGAATTCGTGCTTTAATTTCTAGACTGTTCTGACTCTTTAAAAAAATAAATCATTCATACATGATAAGTTATGATTTTTTCCTCCCATACGTCCCGTATCTTCTTAATTTTACGTAAAATACTAATAAAATACTTATAAGATACATGTATTTTTCTCTTTCTCTCCTTAATGTATATACGTATATTAGGGGTGTACTGGATTTCGGCTCCGTCTCTGGCAAATTCAGAATCCGGCTTTTACAAATCCGGCTCATGTCCAATTTAGCCGGATTTGTGTTGCCTAGTAACGTCACTTTTTGTACATGTTTCATTAGGTCATGCTCAATTTTAGGCAATGGCACAGTAGCACTTCCGGTTTACTATTTCTCGCTGATGTAAATAAGAATTTTAATGATTTTAAGAAAAAATAACGCTCATTTTGAATTTGAATGGTGTATGTTTTATGAGTTTGTGGGAATTGAATATTTCTTATTTTCGTAAATTTCTTTGGTCTTGCCCATAAAATAAAATGGCATCAAAATCTAAGACTTACAGCGCGTTTGGGATTACTTCAAGGTAATGATGATGACGATGATTCAGCGAAGGTAATATGTAAGCTGTTTGACAAACAGTTATCGCGTGGACTATCAGATCGCCACAAAGACTTCTCAACATCATCAATGCAGACACATTTGCGATCGATGCACATGAAAAGCTAAGACGAAATGATGGAAAAGGAAGCAACACTTGAGGCCAGTGTATTAGCGACCACATATTTGATGAATCTGGGACCGTGTTTGCACAAATCAAGCAGCAGTACCCAGCTGTAAATTGTTCAGGCATGGGACCGGGTTCAAATTTAAGACATCAACTGTTACAATGCTAAACGTATTCAAGCTGCCGTAGCCCGATTGATTAGCTCTTTTTATTTAGTAGAACGACCAGGTTTCAGAGAATTGATGCATCTGTGTGTGCGTGACGGTCTTTCAGTACATCATCAGTACTAGAAGAAAATTGGTAGGACATTTAAAAAACTCTTCTTTATTCGTTTGCATGAACTTTAAAATGAATTAAACCTACCACAACATCAGCTTATCCAAAATGGGACAATATGATGTAACTCAACGTTCTATATTCTACGGCGTCTGTTAGAACAACGGCACAGCATCAGCCTGTACTGTGTTGAAAACGATTCGGTTTTTGGGCTAACGGCACTGCAGAGGGTAGTCACGGAAAGAGTAATGGCTACTTTGGCGTCATTTGAAGAAATCACACATAAAATAAGAGCAGCTGGGCATCAATACCAGTTGTGAACCCATTAGTGAAAACACTCATGGCTTTACTCCAGAATCAAAGCAATGAAAAAAGAACACTGTTCGAAGCTGTTAGCAGCAGATTTGCGGACATTGAATCCGACAGTATTTACAACTGGATCCTCGATTCATGCTGTGCTTCTTCTCCGAACGTGGTAGAAAAGAAGCACGAGCCAATCTGCTGTTAGAAGCTAATTTCATTATTGATTCAGCAGAGTCAGTCCACAAGATCCGTCAGCCAGTGTACTAGTGTTTTGACTTCTGTGAGCAATGCCACATGAGTATGAGTTCAAGTACAGTCTATGGAGCTGTTTTGACACAATTGTCGAGAAAACCCCCCACCACAGATCAGTCTTTAAGTGTCGAAGGCACACAGCATTAACACTGAGTTGATACAGTACCTGTCAGAGCCACGTCAAGCTCGAGAGTCAGATCCAGGTTCATGGTGGCATGTCAATAAGCAATGATTTCCAAGTATGGCCAGACTGGCGCAGGTATTTCTTGTACAACCACCTAAAAGTGTGCCATCGGAAAGGTTGTTTAATACTGCAGAAGACATAATCACTGACAACAGTAGTAGCCTTTTCCACAACATGCTTAGGCATTGATTTTCCTGAAATACAACTCATCACTTTTGACTCAGAGAGTTCAAATTCACAGCCATAACAAAGACTGACTGAGTGATATAGTGAAATTACTGAATAAATGAATTTGAATATATTCAATCTGTTCATAGTAATGTTGTTGTGAGTTGTAAATGAGCTGCTAATTTGCATGCTGAAAACAATGTGAAAACTAGAAAATCAAAACTAAAATTTAAAATAACTAAGTTAGCATTATTTGTTTATGTCTTATGTTTCAACTTGAACTTATGGAAAATAATAATACTAGAAAACTGTCCAAAAACAATTGTTTTTGCCGACGCTTCAAAGTTTGACGAAAATGTGTTGTAACCGTTTCGTAGACATTCTTGACACTCCTTTTGAAGCATCCATCTCCTTAATTGATCTTGAGAATAGTGCAGATCTTTGATGTTGGCCGATTGCAGTTGCGCGTTAGATTGCCACCTTGTTCTTTTTAAATCCCTTTTATTAACTTCACCGCCGTCTCTGTCTCTCTGTCGTTCTGTCATCATCTCTCTCTGTCTGTCTCTCTGTCTTGGGTGGGCGGAAAAATAAAAAAGACAAATGACCCACTTCCCGTAATCCGATCGAGCTGTAATTTTGCGCACGGGCCCGTCTCACCTAAGAATGCATCGTATCAAAATTTCAGATCGATCCAACTTACCGTAATTAAATCAATGCATTTTAAGTTTATCCTTATGTAACGTATGTAATTCAAATTCACTGTTTTTTATTGTTTTTTTCCACGTGAGAGTATGAGTTGACGCGTTGACGCGACCCATTGAAGTACCGGCGTGCTTTTGTTTACATTTTACGTGTCACGCTGAGTTCGGTCAAACGATTGGTGACCAGACTTTTCCCCACTCCCTCCACCCCCCCCCGACCCCCAGGGTTATGAAGCAAAGTTGAGTTAAGACAGAATCAGTCTGTAAATGTTTGTCGCGTTTGAATGAAAATAATCAATACTGTTAGTTATGTCTCATATATAAGGGATTTATAGTCAAAAACTTTGTTTTTACGGGTTTGTTTTATTTTAAATCCCTTATATTAACTTCACCGCCGTCTGTGTCGTCATCTCTCTCTGTATGTCTTGGGCGGGCGGAAAAACAAAAGTAAAAAGTGACCCACTTCCCGTGATCCGATCGAGCTGACATTTGGCACACGGTCCCGTCTCACCTAACAATGCATCATATCAAAATTTCAGATCGATCGAACTATTTAAATTAATGCATTTTTAGGTTATCCTTATATAACGTATGTAATTCAAATTCACTATTTTTTATTGTTTTTTTTCCACGTGAGAGTTTGAGTTGACGCGTTGACGCGACCCATCGAAGTACCGGCGTGCTTTTGTTTTTACATTTTACGTTTCACGCTGAGCTCGGTCAAGCGATCGGTGACCAGACTTTTACCCTCTCCCCCCCACCCACCCCCAAGGGTTATGAAACAAAGTTGAGTTAAGACAGATTCAGTCTGTAAATATTTGTCGCGTTTGAAAATAATCAATACTGTTAGTTATGTCTCATATATAAGGGATTTGTAGTCAAAAACTTTGTTTTTACGGGTTTGTTTTATTTTTCAATGGTTTTACGCTTCATTTCAACAGTTACATTTTTTGCTCTCTTATGATTGTCCTCTTGTGTTTTTTTTTCGAAGACATTATAGCACATGTTATTACACTTTGCACATAAAAAAGTACGAATACTTTCTGAATACAAAATCTGTAAAAACAGTTGAGCACACACGAAAACAATACGCTAACAGACAGAGTGCTTAACACAGAATAATACATCAGGGCGTAAGTGTTGGCTCACTAATTAATTTCCAAGAAAAATGGATTTTCCCATTCTGCATCACTCGTTATGCGAATCTTCGCTCGTTAAGGGAGTGACTTTTTCCCAAAAAAAAATTGCTCGTTACGCTAAAATCTTGTTATAAGAGGTGCTTTCTTATGAGGGGTTTGACTGTATAATTATTTGACATTTTAATGATTTAATATGAGTATATCTCATCATCGCCATGTCTATTGTAATGAACTGCAGTAATGAGCAGTCGAATGATTCCATACACCTAAGTCAAGTGATGTAGTACGCTATTTGTTTGCTTTTTTTTCGTTGGTATATTTGTATTTTCATAAATCCAGCCAAATTCTACTCCGGCCAAATTTTAAAAATTTGAATCCGGTGTAACAGGCCAGATTAAACCCCCGACCAGAATATACCCGGGTATAAACTGGCCTAGGCCAGAATATACCCCGGGGGTTAAACTGGCCTAGGCCAGATTATACCCCTCCAGGCCAGAATATACCCCTTTGACAACATGAGGATATATAGTAAAAAATGACTGAATGACTATATAGACATTCTATTAGAGTTTTAGCTATGTCAGAGAAGTTAAACTCATTACTTAAGTAGGAAAGATGTTTTATTAACAATAATAAAATAATTTCTTTCATTACGATGTCTGATAGGATGGTAACTTTTTAGCTAAAGTTACAATCTACACAAGTATAGATGGAATCAGCGTTTTTTTAAAATTGTAAAGTTGATACAATACATGAATTATTTTTTTTTAAAAAGTAATTTAAGCGCGATAGGGACTACAGTTGTAGCTTTTCAAACACTTGCGAACATTTTTTTCGTGTACCTCGCGTATTAATCAAATCATTATGTTTAATTATTTTAAGTATGACAATAAATATTTTTTTTAAGTATTGAATTAAATTATGCATGAATGTTTTTTCCGGGCATACATTTTCAATGTTACTGGCAACCATGGTTTAGGGCGATCTTCATTTTGCTTTTGAAATAAACATATTATGGCACTTTCCCTATTTTAAAAATATATCAGAATATACACTGATCTGCAAAATAGTTAAAAGAATAGGCCGAATAAAGTGTGGGAAACATCGTTTTACTTCATCCCATGTTGCTTGTCGTATTTTCGAACCTTTATCTGTAGCTCGGTTGCCTTTGTGGCGTCTTAAGACATTCAAAAGAAACCTTTGTTCCAGTAGCGCAAATTATTGTTATTTTTTAAATCAGCGCAATTCATTTTTACGTGTTACCCTTAAAACAGTACGGCCATCCTTATTGGATTTCGTCAATGTTGGATTGTCCGCTTTCTATGCATTTATCTATTCTTATGAAGCACGGATGCGTTCCCTTTAATCTGTATTCAAAAGAACCTCTGATCTCGTCGCGCCCTATTATTTTATTTAAAACCAGCCTAATTTCTTTTGAAAGGCGTAAATATAAATCATGGAACCCTGATGGATTGGTCCCTACCTCGTGGTAGAATCATTTAACAAGGGAAGAGTGTAGCTAAAGAATATATCGACTGACAAAATACTAAAAAACACCGACAATGTCAGTAACGTAGAAGTTTACGGCAATTAACAGGTTTCTTCACCCAATCAGTTCCCTGATGACTCTGTTAAAGGTAATGTCAATGGAAGCATACAACAAAAAGAACAAGAAAACACAGTTGAAGAAACAGATATCATCGTGACACAACCTGTCTCAAAATAAATGCAGTTTAGGACTTTTAACCCACTAACAATTTCAAGAAGAAAGCGTCTTAGCACAACTCTTGACCTTACTTTTGACAAGTTTGTATATTATGACCGCAATCGAGATCTTGAACAACCAAGGTGTACAGTGTACATATTAAAAGGGGGAGGGAAGGTTACTTCAGGGCCATACGTTACATTCTGACAGGAACAGAGGACAACCATATCCTCCTCAGAGATAAAGTAATTCAAAACGTGAACACTGGCAATACATAACAACTACTTGACAACTACATAACAACTACATAACAGCTACATGACAACTTGAATCAAAGTGGGGAATGGGTTGGCTGAGGAAAACAGGAAAACCAACACTATCAACATTAAAAACCAGCACTGTCAACATTAAAAACGAACACTATCAACATTTAAAACTAACACTATCAACATTTAAAACCAACTCTATCAACACTTAAAACCAACACTATCAACATTTAAAACCAACACTATCAACATTTAAAACCAACTCTATCAACATTTAAAACCAACACTGTCAACATTTGAAACTAACACTATCAACATTTAAAACTCTAATACAAATTCAAAACTAGATATAAACCAATGAAAAGCCTAGGACGTAATAATCTTCTTTATAGAAGGAGCGTCTCTAAATGATAAAATACGATTATGGTAAGGAATCCAAAGTGTTAACACGCGTTTGAAAAGCAACAAATAAAACCAGTCTTAAATTATAGTTTTAAAATAATCATGTAGTGCTTGATTATGTTAATTTTAAATTTTAAAAAAAAGAAAAAAACGGATGATTTCATAAATATTTGCATACACTGTAACTTTTGATCTTGAATCGTCAAAATTATATAAGATTAAATATTTTCAAAACGAGACAACTACATCATCATTTTCAAATAAAATTTAATGCTCCTTTCATTCATCGTAAAATATTTTATAATTATTATTTTATTTTAATTAAAACAATTCTGCTACTTAAGAAAAGAGTTTAATTTCTTTGATAGAGCTAAAACATGAAGAGAAAGTCTAAAAAGTAATACATCCATTTTTTACTATATGTCCCCATGTTGTCAAAGGGGTATATTCTGGCCTGAGGGGGTATATTCTGGCCTAGGCCAGTTTAACCCCGGGGGTATATTCTGGCCTAGGCCAGATTATACCCGGGTATATTCTGGTCAGGGGTTTAATCTGGCCTGTTACACCGGTACAGCCTTAATATAATTACAGATGTAATTCTAAGTGTGTCCTACTCTAAAAGTAATTTTAAAATGTGCTCTAATGTTTGGTTAACGTAAAGGAACAGATATTATTTCTCTTTTCCTTTAATCAACAGAGATAAGTAGGATTAGGGTCGATTTGAGTATACATTCCAAGAAACCTATTCTGACCAAAGGCAGATAATCAAAATATAATCCACTTTTTTAGCTTTAAAATACAAAATTTGAGACAGTTCATGGGCGTTTACACAATGCATTAAACACTTTTTTCTAGTGGTGGATGCCTTATTTTAAAACAAATTCCGTTGCAGCATTGTCATATAATGATCACATTTTCACAATTTATGAAAGGTTTTCAATTCCTATATTGAACATCTTTTTTTTAAAGTGTAAATGTAGGGTTCTTTCTTTGTGTTACCTCCCATGCTCTTGTCCTGATTGATTTATGTCTAGAGTTCATATATGTTAGTGCTTTTCTGCCCTTTAGAGTTTCAAGTTTTTGACTTATCAGTTTCCATTGACGGACGCCGGAAATTTTCGTCACATCATTGTTAACAAGTTGTGAGAATTTATAGAAGTTAGTTGGAGATAACTGATCTTAATATAATGAATGGCATGACATTGTCATCATAATTAGAGAGACAGTCGAACTAGCTCCAGTCACACTCGTCATTGAACTGCCGCTTTCATACCCGGAAAGCAAACACCTAGTGGTTTATCTCAACCCTCCGAACTTCAACTCCGGAATTTTGCAAACCTGCTGACTTGATCACAAGATGGTTCGAATAACTTATGCTCGGACCATGACGTTCGCATCAAAAGTTTCAGTATCACCATTATCATTATTGGTTTTACGTTTTTACTGACTTGTAATGAGAAGAATTTAGTAAACAGAGCTGTGAAAAACAATAAAATGGGCATAAAATAACCATTTTAGTACACACAAAAACTTAACATTAAATAGCTTTGATCATAAAATAATGAAAAAATCAATTTTGAAAATGTTTAAACAAACTAGTATTTACTTATATCAAGACAAAACGACATAAGAATCGTGACATTGATTAATCGTTATTAGTACATATCTCTTGCTGTTGTTAATTTTGATTTTACAAAATAACATTTTTACATGCAAACCCAGTGGCGTCACTAGGGGGGCGGGGGGGGGGCGGGCCGCCCCGGGTGACACCCATCAGGGGGTGACACCCGAGCCTAAAATTTTACTGTGTACGATTTTATGTCAGAAAACAAAAGATGAAAAAAAATTTAATCTAGAAAGAAATTAAGAAATACAATGAAATACGTTAAACGCGAAAATTCTTATTGAAAAAAAAATCAGTTAACTTGCAATAATAAAACAGTCCCAACACACGAACAACATTAAAACAAATTAGGAAAAAAAGAAAAGAAATAGTCGCAGCAGAGAGATCTTTAAAAAAGGCTGGAATGAAAGAGGAAGTGTCTTCTGTTTAAAAAGATATAAAGCCATTTCGGCTTGGACACACCGACAGCATGAACGAATCCCACCTCACGACTCCCTCCACCACAGTGGGGTGGGGGGAATACGATTTTTATCACCCCCCCCACCAAAAGAAAAATATCAAAAGATGTGTTTTCTTTGTTGATGCTTTTCTTGAGGAAAATTATGATTTCAATGTCTTTGAGTTAATATTTTTTATATATATATTTATTAATGCGTGAAAGCATAGATATGCATGTTTATATACAGGTAGTCCTCCGGTTACGACGGTCGCATCCCGACTTACGCTGTTTAATGCTTACGAACGCGCCCGCGTTATTCCGTATTTAAAAAAATAAATTCATGAGGTATCGAATTCTTTTCACTAGTTGAAATAACAAAAATTATTGAAAAATATGTATGATTATTATTTCAACCTACAACTTTCATTTGCGAATTTTTCAATCAAGTCAATAAAGCTGAGTAAGCTTACAAGTTGCTTTCCAATGCTCATTATAGAGAGCATATTCAGCCTTTTTCGTCCCATGCAAATTCTAACTCATTATATATTCTTTTCAACTTTGAAAAGGTTCGCTCTCAGCTGCAGTTTGATGTCATCATTGAAAGATAGATGCGAATTGCGATGTGTAAATTTGTAAAGGACTGTGTCAAATATAGCTCATTCAAAAGCAGCAACATTTTTAGCTCTGTGCAATTTTATTGAGTTTCGCTTTGTGCTAATTTCTTTTCCTTACCCTGGGGCTGGACAATAACTTTTTTTCAGAGTTCTGAAAATTTGACTAATTCTGAAGGTAAGCAGTCTTCGAAATCACTCATGAACCTACATGTGGAAGAAAATCAGAAGCCCCGAGCCAAGTGCTCTATATGGGTTTTACCGGAAGACCCCCTTAGCCATCTGGCCACCAAAGGGACGTTGGTTGGCTTTCCTTATGTCTCGTGAGATGATGGAAGATTCTGTGCTCTTGTGGGATCCTCGCGCATGGCCCTGCAGCTGCTTTTCCTCCTTTTCCTCTTTTGGCGGTCCGCGTCTGCGACCTGTCGCAGGTCTCTTTCTCCTGCTTATAGCCCGGCAGTCAACGATTGTCTCCATCTGTGTCTGTCAGTCATTAGGGACATGCTTTTTGCGGATGATGCTGCCATAGCTACCCACAATGAACCAAAGGGACGTAACAGCTGAGGACCCCCCCCCCAAAAAAAAAGCGGTCGCTTCTGAAGCGGCCATCTGGGCCTCCAGGACATACGGTCGAAGATGCCTCCCACTAAGTTGCCCTCACAAGGAGGTGGTGGAATTTCCTACTACGACCCTCTACACCTTTGGCGCCATCCCGGCAAAGCACATGGGTCTCCATGGTTAGGACCACCGCAGACCGGGGGATCATCAAAGACCTACCTAGGGTGCAACCCCCACTGGAAGGTTTCCTCAGAGCTGGCGTCTAATGCGTTTTTCTCGGCACTTTTTGCTAATCCGTACTGGCGCTCCTGGCCCTAAACCGGCACCGCTCGATTGCGTTGCTAGTAAATTGAGGGGGACGAAACGGTTGCTTCGGATTTACCCGACCCCTTCTTCGAAATCACTTGAATGTTCTTCCATTAACTTGGCTGCTGCACATCGGGTGGCGAAAGTGCTGAGCTCAGTTAGGTTTGTAAGAAAGCCAAATTTCTCATTGATGTATTTATATGCACCTAACCAATGTTGTAGGGCTTAAGAAAGTTTGTCAATGGTTACAAGAAATACCTCAATCTTGAATATTTTTTCTCCAGGAGAATACTGTTTTGTTGATGTTCCTTTATCAAACTGACGCTTTCTTTTTTGTTTGATAGCATTGAAGATTGTTTACACTGTTTTTACCACCGACTTTTCATTTCCTTTGTCTTCATAGGAATAAAATTAAGAATGCTATTTTTCAACAAACTCAATGAAAGACTTCCTTTCTAAAATTGTTTCCCCAAATTTCAATTAAAATAGCGACTTCCAGCTGTTCAAATTTCCTTTAGAAATCCTTCTTCTTCAATTCCGCAGTCATGTGGCTGATTTTCATTCGTTGCTAATTCTTCCAGTGCTGCAATATTCTCATGGTATGAGCTATTAACATACCTTACAGCATAATGTCAGGCTGACCATCTTGTGTCAGAGAAGGCTTTGTTAGCATGTATAAATTTCATATGTTTTTGAAGTACCTGTCAACGATGAGTAGATGCAACAAGTCGGGTATAAGATTTTGCAGAAGACAAAAAAATCTTAACCCAGTAGGATAACCTACTGCTCGTCTCCCAAACAAATTAAAGGAATGAGCTGTGCACGTCACATAATGAGCTACAATGCATTTATAACGAAGAATAGCCTGGTTTCCGTAATTTTTCCTACTCATTTGCAGCATTGCCGTATGACTGTCCAAGGCATTTTCAGGGATTCGTACAAACATAATGACCTGCATCTTTATTATACACTATAATTCATAAAAAGTTTTGGGGCCCTTAAATTATTGGGGGCTTTAGCCCGTTCAGCACCCCCCCTTTAAATCCGCCATGGGGGGAGGTCACGCATATGTGACGATGTGGTACGAGGAGGGGGTGTTTAATAAGAAATGTGACGTCACGTAAAAAACGCGAAACTTTAAATAAAAGTTCCACTTAAATATTTGATTGTTTACCATTTATTTAATTAGGTATTCAATGACTTCACGTGTGTTACGATATTACAGTGCAGAATTACCCTAAATACATATTCAAATGACAAAAAATAATTTGCAACATGCTAATTTGTATTGAGAAAATACGGCTTGGGAAAGGGGTGTCAAAGCTTTGTGACGTCATATCGTAAATTAAAAAACCCGTAAAAAACCAAGTTTTTCACTATAAATCCTTTATGTACGAGACGTAACTAAAATAATGTTCATTATAATACGCAGCGCCAGACAAATCCAGAAATACAAAATTGCAGTTGTGTCGTAAAAGATGTTTAATATAATGTGCACCGATCAGGAATATGTTTATAAAAAGAGTTGTCAATAAAATACGCACCTTATTGCGCGACAAAAAGGTTGTTCAATATAATACGCACCGCAACGCTCTATCTCAAAAAATAGCATGATACATAGGAATAAATAAAATAATCTAAAAAATCAATAATTTAATTACGGTACATGCGATCGATCTGAAATTTTGATACATTGTTTTTATTATCGGTACAAAACGGCCTGCAAAATTTCAGCTCGCTAGCATACGAGGAAGTGGGTTAACAAATCGATCAAAAGTTTTGGCGACAAGCAATCAAGTAATCAAGCAATCAAGGGTTCAGACACCACGAGTTAATATAAAGGATTTAATAAGAAAAACCCGTAAAAAAAACAAGTTTTTGACTATAAATCCTTTATGTACGAGAAGTAACTAAAAGAATGTTCATTATAATACGCAGCGCCAGACCATCCAGAAATACAAAATTGCAGTTGTGTCGTAAAACATGTTTAATGTAATGCGCACCGATCAGGAAATATGTTTATAAAAAGAGTTGTCAATAAAATACGCACCTTATTGCGCGACAGAAAGGTTGTTCAATATAATACGCACCGCGACGCTCTATCTCAAAAAATAGCATTATACATAGGAATAAATAAAATAATCTAAAAAATCAATAATTTAATTACGGTCCATGCGATCGATCTGAAATTTTGATACATTGTTTTTATTATCGGTACGAAACTGCCTGCAAAATTTCAGCTCGCTAGCTTACGAGCAAGTGTGTTAAAAATCGATCAAAAGTTTTGGCGACAAGCAATCAAGCAATCAATCATTCAAGCAATCAAGCAATCGAGGGTGCAGACACCACGAGTTAATATAAAGGATTTAAAAAGGGGTGGCGTCTAAGTTTTTGTGACAAAGTATGACGCTGGGGGAGGGTGGGGTAAAAATCGGCAACCTCGCGTGACGTCATTTATGGACGGCCCCTTCAGTCGTGAAGGGGTGACACCATGAGCTACCGCCCCGGGTGACACCAACCCTAGTGACGCCTCTGTGCAAACCTAAACCAATGAAAAATAGTAAATCAAATAAAATAACAACTTTAAAAAAAAATAATAATTCAGAAGCTGGGGTCAGACCTAACTGGGGACGTAACGTCATGGAACCTTTCCCACCTCATCGCTTCATCTCATTCTTGGTCTACCTATTAGCCTTCTGTCTTTCGGATACTGACGACTGATAATATGAAATTACTTGTGGTTAAAATAATAATCCAATCATCTATCACATAAGTTTAGCGTTGCTAAAAACATTTTTGCAAAAGGGTTGATTACCAGAAATTCAAATTTCGGTTTTCAACGAAATTTAACACGGTTATCTCTCTTGGCTGATAGGAGGCTGCTTTAAATTTTGTTTAAAATTTTATGATAAGAAAATAATAATAATAATAATAATAATAATAATATAATAATAATAATAATTAAACAATATAATTTTCAATTGTCACGCAAGTAGTGTCTGTCAGTCAGTCCTGACGCTACTAATTTTAGAAAGCAGGGAAAACCAAATTACTGCACCAAAGCATCAAAAGGTGTGCAAATTAAATATGCCCTGTAAAAAAATATTATATGACGTCATTGTTTTCGCTCATATTTTAATTTTGGAAAAGGGATCAATGTAAAAAGAGGATTTGATTATGGTTAATTATAAAATAAATAAATAAAAGGGGCGCCGCAGGCGCCCTGCAACCCCTATTATAAAATACTTTGTGTACATTTCAGAAAGTTTAATATTTCGTATTTATTAAACAAGGACAAGTTAGTTGGGCTTTTGAAAAAGGTCGGCACCGTAGGCGCCCTAAAAAAAGTTCATTTTTTTATAAAATAAATAGATTTCAGCTGAAAACTTCCGTCATTTTTGACTAGTGTACGCTAGTAATTGATAATTTATATCTCTAATCGTAACAAATGTTACTTCAGAGGATAAAATGCAGTAAAATATATTTGTTTCACTGCTTCGAAATGATTTCGACTTATTTTAGTAGACGAATTGGAAAAAAAATATTCAGAAAGTTGCGCTTTCAATTTTCAAATATACATTTTTTAAAACTTTTACTGTGCTGTTTTGTGTGTGCTTGACTTAAAAAAAAATTATTATAAAAAAAAACGAAATGAATAAGAAATTATATATTTTCAATCAGAATATTGGTTTTGCATGCAATTTAAATCACACATACCACCATGCTACAACACACACACGCATGATGGCTCTTAAATCTATTTAGATGAGAGGTGAAAGTTGTTTTCCGTTAAGGGTACAAGCTTATCCTCACTAAAAATAATTTTTCGAGTCAATTTTTGTTTTGTGTTAATAAAGAGATATAATTTGTCTCTTCATAATTCTTGAATTTATTTTAAGGGTATTTATGGACATTTCTTTACAAGTCAGTTTCTTTCACCTATCGTTGCCGTGGACCCTGAATTCTGTAAGCGAGCGTGGCCAAAACTGAACAAACAAACACGCCAGAATAAACAACAGTTTCCCATATAGTTTAATGCCTCATAAAATCTTTAGTATTGGTGATTTTAATGCCTAAGAAGCAACTTATGAGCTTCTGTATCATCAATACCTCAAGGTACGCTATAAAATTTGTAAGTTACCATTTGCTTATTTTGTTTTTGATTACATTTTTATAGAATGAGTGTTTGATACAATTTGTCTTGAAAAAAGAACATGTTTATTTCAGCTTTTTTTCATAATTTATAAGAAACGAAAGTTTACTGGAAAAATGGAATATTTAAAAGGTATTTCATTGTCGGGGCTATATAGGAATTCAATAACAATCTGAGAACAGCTTTTGATCCCATACATATTTTAAGACTTACAGACATTATTGCAGAGACTTTACACTCGTCTTATTCAAAAGATTCCACCGGAGTTGTTTTTTTTAAAATTAGATCTTCTGATAGTTGTGATTTTACAATAGATTCTAGAATTTCTTTCAAATCTTATTGCACATTCATTGATATAAGACAGGCATGTCAGAGACGACGTTGTATTTAGATATATTTTTTTTATATGATGAAATCATTGGAGCAAGGCAAATAAAAAAAACTCATTTTAATCATTGAATTTTTCGTACCGTCCAACTTATGGATTTATATTCAGTATTGAAAAGTTATATCTAAGTTTAACCATTTTACCAGTTGGATATTAGAGCTGAGAAAATTAAAGTACTTAAAGACTTTTAAGCAGGTTTCGGATGGATATATAACAGGTAATTCCTTTTAGAACACCCTCCACCATCTTTATGTAATATGCATACAGAATGCCTGAATGATCAGGCGGATAGGCAGACAAAGATTAGAAAGAGAAAAGACTGATAGATCAATAGATTGAATAGATGAAGAGAGGGATGGATGGATTGATGGATGGATGGATGGATGGATGGACGGATGCTTGGATGGATGCTTGGATGGATGCTTGGATGGATGGATGGATGGATTGATGGATGGATGGATGGATGGATGGATGGATGGATGGATGGATGGATGGATGGATGGATGGATGGATAAATATGCAGAGTAGTTAATGACACTCTCTATTAAGTAGGTAAACCAATATTCTTACATTTAAACTCATGAAAACTTAGTTTAAAATACAAACATAAAAAATTAAATCATCCATAAACTACATCTATCATTCTAACTACCTTGCAAGCTATTTATTTAATTTCAAACTAATTCCTCCAAAAGGTACATCACCTTGGGCAGCACGTTGGTAGAGATGTATAAGTAAGCAACTTGGAATATTCCAGAAGCTAACAAAAGAACGACAGCCAACGATGTTTTGACGGGCACCACAGACAGCCTCTCTAGGACGTAACTTGCTATAACGATGGCTACTTGGATTAGGATCAAGACGGACATTTGCCACGTCCGTCTTAGGATGACCGGTGAGCTGCAGGACCCACCGGACAAATGCAGGGACTTGATGGCAACTTTCCTTGCTGTTAGGACAATGTTGGAGCTAAAGGCCAAAGACGATGCCCATGTATTCTGTTGTGTCCACCGATGAATGAACTTAAGAAAATAGAGAGTGGTTGAGGTCGTAACAATAAACTCACTAATGGAGCGTGGATTTTATGCTAAAAATGGGCAAAAACTATTTGAATTTTTTCATAAATAACGTGAATTTTGTATTATATAGAGGCTCGAAGAAAATACACATAGACCTTGAAATGTAAATGCTTATTTATTTTTTTAAATATTAATCTTAAAAAGCCTTGCAAGCAAATGCTTATTCCATCCTAAAATGTGAGCTAAAAAATGGCCACAAAAAAAAACTTAAATCTGATTGTTTTTTTTTCCCACAAAAGTGCAGGGAATTTTCATTGACACCTGTTTTAGGCTCAATTCCATTCAATAGAAATGTAAGCCTTATCCTATATTTTACATGAAAACAAATTGATAAAAATGCACTCAGTACGGCTGCCACAGTGCACTTGAGAAGCTTACAACAGAAATTAACTAAATATATAAAAGCAAGTCAAACAATTAAGTGTAGTGTTAAATTTAGAAAAATTGTCTTCATCGTTTCGCTTTATTAAATTTTTTTTTACAGTGAGTATAACTTCTTTTCCCGCTATAAAACATATACATTTGACATGAATATACAAGGAAAGTTATTTGTAAACGTTTTTTCTCCCAGAAAATAAAAAAAAACATGAATTACTTTAAACTTTAACAAATAATTGATAACTCACTGCTTAAGTTTGATTTTTTGTTAATAAGATTTTTTCTTCTAAAAATTAGGTATTTATGAATAAAATGTAAGATCATCTCTATTCAGGCCATGCTGTAATTGGTGGCCAGTGTCGCCAGGACATGGGTCAGACGTAGAAGAAGTGAGACTCTCAAATCGTCGGATGGTCTAGGGGTCACACGGCAAAAGCAGGTAATACACTGTGGAAACCAAAGTAATTGAACGCAACTCTAATAAATTAGAACCTTTCTTTTTTTTTGGTTTTGTTCTACATGTGAAGGTGGCACGGGAAACAACCCAAAGTTAATTTAAAATTTAAGCCGAAAATGTTGTCCGATTAAGTCCTCTCTCGATGCAATGACTTTTTTGGCCTTTTCTTTTTTAAACACTTATTTATTTTAATTTTCTTTGAAACATGCTCTTTTTATCTTATCTATACAGACGCTCCTTCTATGCAGAAGATACTTGCGTCCACAGACCATGACAGATGATCTGTTGGCAAGTGATGCAGCATTCACAGGCCACGGCTTTGTGGGTTCCACGCATTACCCAGCCGCCTAACTGTAGTGTTAGGTACCCATTCGGAGCGGGGTGACTCAGGGACGCCCTAGGCCCCGGGAACAAACCCTTGCCTTCACACGGATTCGAACCCGTGACCATCGGTACGACAGTCCAGTGCGCTGCCACTCGACCACCGCGTCCTCCGGTATTACGTTTATTAACAATTATTTTTCGATCGATGTACATTGTGGATGAGAATATACACGATGGAATCATCAATAACCTACTTTAAGCCTGATTGCCGATTGGTTAAAATTTTTGAAAATAGAAAAACACAATTCAGAAATAAAATGTCAAAACCAAAAAATAAATTTGTAACATACTAATTTGGTATATTTAGAAGAAGTGGCAACGCTGTAGCTTGCAAATAGATTGTTAAAAAAATGCCTTTTAAATTTAGGAACATTTTTGTTTTTAAACTTTTGAAAGAAGGAATCCGTAATTTTGAAAGGTAATATTTTTAAGCACACGATATAAAACTTTAAAATTATAATATTTGGAGAATTCATCTTAAGAACGTAAAAGAATTACATTAGATATTTTAGATGATTTTTTTAATCCCGCTTGAAAGTAGAAACCTTAACACTTGAAAATTTTGTTCGTTTTTTGAAAAGGGAAAAAAATATATTACAAAATAATTATAGAAGATACCTGAACGGCTATGAGTATTAAAGCAAACAAAAACCGCGAGTGATCTTCTCCCAGGTAATTCGTGTAAACTTGAGTTTCTTTTGACACGTCCAGGAAAGTCTTACACATTCATGACAAAGAAAAGAGGTCACCAACCAGCCAGCGACAACTGATACAAAAGTGATTTCTCTGTTTATTTCAATTCCATAGTTAAAGTATCTTGAGGGACAATACAATTTAAAAAAATGTATCAAGATTTAAAATACTCTAAAATAAAATTGTATAAAATAGAAGTTTAGGACGTAAACTTTACTTGTATAAAAGAAATATGTTAAAAGAGTTCCAATGTAATTTAGACATAATTTAAAATATTATATCAGCAACAATTGTAAAAAAATGTCAAACTTTATTTTAGATTTTGAACATTTAATGTTATTTTCTGTTGCTTAGCATTACGTTTTGGTTTCAAATTATGAATTAACCTATCATTAGCCCCGTATGTGTGAGTAATACACATTTTTTGCAAGAAAACATTATTATAAACATATTTTTTAAATAAATATTAATAGATTACACTTTTTTTTCAATAACGTACAATTTATTTGGATCACATTAGCTTTCTGTCAGAATCTTTTGAGTCTAGACACCATCAAAATATGGCCTTAATAACTTGCCCACATGTTTTTACATTTGTCAGTCTCACGACGAATGTCAGGGCGCTATCATATGAAAGTAGAGCAGTTCTTTTTCAATCTATTGAGTCACTAGTAAACTAAGTGAAACGGAACAGTCTTTAAAGACTAAAATCAATGAAGTGTTTATTAAGATTTAAATTATGCGGATCGACTGGTTTTTTGGGGGTGATGCTTAAGTGGTACCGTTGTCCTTCACATTAAACAAGCTCAATATATCACAGCAGTAAAACTTCCGACAAGGCATAGAAGACACAAAAACAATTCAGTAGTGTTGTCATCAAGCAATATATCCTTTAGAAAGGATAGATTTCATATTTTTAGAAAGATCCTTAGTCCCCTTGACGTAGCGAGAGAGTGACGGGTGGGAAAATGCCCCTGGTGGTATTTGTTAGAGGTTGTAAATTCCCCGTCGTTAATTAGCTTCTAAAATTAACAATTTTTAAAATAGTGGAATTTTTTTATCAAAAATAAAATAAATACCAAATAAGAAATTGTGAAAAGAAACAAAAACTATCCTAAAATAGTTAAACGTATCTACTGCCAAAACTTCAAATTCCATATTGGATATAAATTATCCTGATACTTGTGCTACTACTGAACTGAAAAAAACCAAGAGGCTTTAGTAGCATGAAAACGTGACAATGATTTGCTGATAACTTAATTGATGTTTACACATTTGAGAGCATCTCCTGTTATAGAAGCAAAAGTTACTGTTCCCTCTCTATTTCAAACATGAGCCAATTAAATGTTGCCGTTGGCATTTTGTTCGGGACGGCTAATTCCTCATTGTTAATTAGCCTCTAGCAATGAAAAATGTTAAAATAGAGTTTAATAAAATAAAAGAAAACCCAGAAAAAAATGAATTAAAAATGAAGGGAAAATATTATAATATCTGAACGATTCTAATGCCAAAACTTAAAACTCCATAATATAATTTTGGTCTTCTGAAATTAATGCTACTAAAAAGAAAAAAAAGAGGTGACTGAAGTAGCATAAGAATATACCACTGATGTGCTGGTACCTATAAAGGTTTCAAGTTTATCATCTTGTAGAAGCAAAAATTACTGTATCCGTTAAAATCTAGCTACAACCAATAAAACTTCAACTAAATACATGAACTTAATTAATTATTGATTCAATGAATTGCCAGTACCAACTGATGAAAATTTGCGATTACTATACGTTCAGCAAGATTGGTAATGTGCCCAACATATTAACACTGACTTCCCCAACCTAGACATGGACCTTGCACCAAAACAGGGATGAGACAAGTACGCGAGAATGATTTTAACTTAAGTAAACTACTTGAACAAATTGCGTAATTACATTAACTTAATTGTAATATCTTTTTTGTGACATAAATACAAATATTGAACAGAAGTTCTCTTATTTTAGAAATATTTAAAAAAAACTTGCATAAAGTAAATCTAAAAGTAGCAACTCATGAATCAAGTGCTCAACATTATCAACGATTTTGCAAATGGAAGGATTCAGAAATTCGAATAAAAAAGAATAGACTATTAAAAAAGAACAACAATACGTTATTATACAAGAAAAAAAATAAGCAGGAAGTTCTTGTTAGAATGTTTGACATTATTTAATCCTTGCAAAATAGATTATTGCTTTTCGTGGTAACAGAGAGGACATTACTAATGCAAATGTAGGCAATATTCTGGTACTGATGCATTTGTTCGCATATTACGATATATTGCTGCGAGATCATCATGTGAAAAGGGTAAAAATAACATGTCACCTCAAATTTAAAATGAGGTAATTGCATTTGCAGGAGATACAGTTCGCAAAAAAAAAGACATTTACAACAAACACAATAATTATTGCATTGTATTCGATAGCTCTCCATATATTTCATATAAGGTTCAAACAAGTCCATTTATGTGACCTGTAAAGCTTTAAAATCTGAAATGAAATGAAGAATATTTCATAGATTTCATTGAAACAAAAAAAAACAAATATGCTAACGAAATTTCTGAATTGATTTAAATAAATGATAATTTAAAAAAATAAAGAACTGCAGAGGCCCAACGCATGTTAATACTTCTGTTAGGCTGGAAAGTATACGAGTACAGGATATCAAAAAATACTCAAAGACATAAATCTGAATGTCAAATTATTACTTTAATAAAACAGTTCATTAAACCTGGTTTATTTGCTACATGCTGCTCCAAATGAGACGAACTATCTATTTTAGTTGTTACGCATTCTTTTCCAAGTTTACACACTGTTGGAAAGATATTATTCCTGCTACAGGCAATTTCTTACACAGACTTAAGAATACAAAATAGTGAATATACCATGGAGCTTCTCTAACTGAAACGAACATTCCAATCTTTTTGGTACGCTATAGAAAGTTGTTCTGCGTTCTTTTCAATGTGCACACACCTTTGTAAAAATGTAATTGCTGCTAAAGGCAAGACATTAAGCAGACTTCAGAATACAAAATATTGAATATACTATTTTGAGGTTACTGTGAAAGCTATAGACAAACTGACATAGCCAGAACAAGAGCTAAACACACGGATAGTCGCAGGAACCTTGATTGTCACAATAAAATCTATTTAACTGTCCAATTATACTTTTGTGCGAAATTTGGAATTATGCTCTATCTGGAAAAATTTACTTTATGAAGTTAATGATGTTAGATATCATCATCATCATCAGTCCCGTGACCGTTGCGGTCGTTGGGGGAGCACATGTACACATCAACAGATAACGATCTGCACATATGCCTATTTTGAACACCGGCAAATAATTCATGCAATTTCATCCCTGTCCATTCCTTTATGTTGTCCAGCCAGCTTTTCCGTTGTCGACGTCTTCGCCGGCCACCTTCTACAGTGCCTTGAAGGATAATATTTTTCAGGGTATCATGTCGCAGTACATGACCAAACCATGCCATCTTACGTCTCTTAATTGTTGTTATGATGGTTTCTTGATGCTAGATATAATAGTGACTGAACATTCTTTGCAGAGGCTACTCCCTGAGAAGCTTTGACTTTTGCTAAAATTGTATGTTGATACCATATCATTTTAATTGAATATTCCAGCTAAAGAACGTGAGAGAGAGAAAATTATGTGCGATCTAATCGAATGTGTAGCCATGTTATGCAGAATACAGTTGAGAAGAAAGTTTTATTCTTTAAAATATGACGTTACTGTAGAAATTCATGTGAGGTTTATGTGAGTTACAGAATTCGGAAAACAGATAGGATCTTCGCACACCAGCTTATCTCCTAGACTTAGAAATGTTGACTTATATATATTATAGTATTTATCATGACTTTGAAAAGAAAGCAAGGACTATTTTAACTCACGGGTAAAAAATAATGAATATATAAATTCAAGTCGATATGATTTTTTTTTCAAGTTTATTAAGATATTTAGGCTCGAAGTTACCCTGCCTAATATAATATCATATCTAAAAATATTCCTTAAAGATGCCATATGTGAGAACAGCTTATATGAAAATAAGTTAGTGAAAAATTCATTACGATCAAATATGAATGATTAAAAGCTATAACATTTTGGGCAGGCTATTGAGCATCGCATAAATTACAATATCCAGACGGCAAAGATTGTGCCTTGAGGAAAATTATTGTTCTTATTATTACTTTGTAATAAAAAAAATATTTTATCTTTAGCATCAACACATTTTTACGGTGGGGGGGGGGCAAACCTTTGTTCCGCCCCGGTTGGCACATACCCACCTACGCCGCTGCCTAGTCCTGCATATAATTTACCTATTTAGTGAAAGCTGTCTTTTCGTAAAACAATTGAATACGCAATGTTTTACATATGTATTACTTTTATTGCTAGCGATATTTCTTCGAGTAAGCTTTCGAATAAAAACATAGTGAGAAAGAGTTGATCATCAACTTACTTGTACATTGATTTTTTTTTCTTAAAAAATAACAATAATTATATTGTCTTAAAACATAAACAATATAATAGCCAAACTCACTGTCTGGCTGGCTGGATGATCCGTAACGCTATGACGTCATTGTTTGAGCATATATTTTAATACAAGGTGTGCATCAGGAGGTGTGCAAAATAATTATAAATTAAAGATTCTCGCGTAATTTTTTTTATATGACGTCATTATTTTAGCTTATATTTTAATTTTGGAAAAGGTAACGAGGAAAAAAAAGGATTTGAGGATTTAAGTGACATTCCGTGATGCTATCGAGCTGAAATTTTGCACATAGACTCATGTCACCTAATAATGCATTGTTTCAAAATTTCAGATCGATCGATCGAATGTACCTTAATTAAAGTAATGCTTTTTAGTTTATCTCTATATAACTATATGAAGCGGTCTGCTTTGTTTAATTCACCTGTCACGCTGAGGTAAGTCCTGCCATCCGTGACAACACCGTTTTTACGACAAGGGGAGATCAGTCGGTTTCAGTCTGTAAATGTTTGTCGCAATTGAGCATAATCAATACTTTTAGTTATGTCTCATATATAAGGGATTTATAGTCAAAAACTTTGTATTCCGGGTTTTTTTAATTGAATGCTTATGTTAGATTGTTGCGTGGTGCGCATTATATTGACACATTCTTGGTGTGATGTAGCGCGAGGGGATATGACGTCATATTGTGTTTAGTTTCAGACTTACTTTGAATCTACTTTTAATGTAATCTAGAATGATTTCCCTTCCATAAAAAAAATCGGAAATTATTTGTTGGAAATTGCGTTTAAATACTCTTTCGAGTTTTTATTACTTGCTCTACTATAAATCCGTAATAGATCTATATGAGACATAACCAAAAGTTTGGATTTTTGGATTTTCGTATTATCATGAAAAAACTTTTAGTTATGTCTTGTTCATAAGGGATTTATAGTCAAAACCTTTTTTTTACGGTATTAATCATTGAATAGTTAAGAGGGGAACTCAAGGGAAATAAGTAGATTTTCAAGTCGGACGTGTTCCTACCCAACTTGAAGCTCCTCAGATCGGCAACAACCCATGGGTGTCGTGAGATAACCGTCACAGCCTTAGATCTTCGTACACTGATTCGTATATAAGTTTCTCTTGTAGAGATTGTGAGGTAATAATAATAAAAAATAATTGATAATTTATATAGCACTGTATCCCAGTAAGGAACCGGGCTCACAGCGCTTTACATGGAGATCATAACACACATATAATAATTAAATAACCATTCACACCATAATAACCACATAAAGGACAGTACATTACACATAAGCTACGTTAATCATTAAAAACAAATGTTGTTTCATTAATTTTGTTAATAAATTTTGAAAAGATGCATTTTAAGGGCAGTCTTGAAGGACTTGGTAGTTGGAATACTACGGATGTGTAATGGTAGAGAATTCCATTGTTTGGCTGCACAAAAAGAGAATGACCTTTCGCCAAAAAATTTAGTTCGTGTCTTAGGAACACAGAGAATGCGTGTGTCTGCAGAAGAGCGTAACTGACGACTGGGTGAGTAGACCGACAGAAGTTCAGTAAGATAGGAAGGAGATGAGTCAGAAAAGAAGTTGTGACAGAGAAGAGCCAGTTTGTAATCAATTCGAGCTTTTATAGGTAGCCAATGAAGTGAGTAAAGTAGTGGAGAAACATGATCATGTTTTTTTTTGCCCTAAGAATTAGTCTGGCAGCTGAATTTTGAACTTTCTGTAGTTTTTCAATGCATTGTTTTGGCGCACCTGACAGAAGAGAATTGCGCTAATCAATGCAAGCTAGAACAAGAGCACAGACTAGAGTTTTTGTTGCACTAAATGTTAAGTAATGACGGAATGAGCTGATATGACGAATGGCGCTGTAGGCAGAGCGACAGATGTGATTGATGAAGTTTTTGGTAGACATGTTGTCAGAAATAATGTAGCCAAGATTCCTAGTCGATGTTTTGAACAGTATATCAGAACTAACCACCTGAATAGAATTAGGAAGAGACAAAGTACTGCGTCATTTATTGTTGCAAAATAGGAGTGTTTCTGTCTTATCGTCATTCAGCTTGAGCTTGCTGAAAGTCATCCAAGACTTTAACTCACCAATGCACTCCTGCATTAATTGGACAGTGGAGTCAATATCAGAGGGATCAGTGTGAGTGTATAGCTGAGTATCATCTGCAAATGATTGGCTTTTAACTGAATGCTTTTCAAGCAGTAGAAGTAGTGTCCTTGTATACATTACGAAGAGAACCGGACCCAAAACGGAGCCTTGAGGCACACCATAAACAAAGTCAGCTCTGTGAGAGATACAGCCATTTACTGATACCACCTGTGATCTGTTAGATACGTATGATTAAAACCAAGCCAGAACTGAGCCAGAAATCCCAAATTAATTTTCCAGGGGTTTTAGCAGCGTTTGATGGTCGACGGTGTCAAAGACTGCACAAAGATCTAAAAGGACCAATATAGAGATTTTCCCACTGTCCAGTGCGAGTAGGAGGTCATTTGTTACCTTCAACAGGGTGGTCTCTGTGCTGTGAGAAGGTCTGTAGGCCGACTGATTAGGACTTAGAAGAGTGATGTCGTTAAGATAAGAAAAAAGTTCTTCTATGACCTCCGATATAAATGAAATATTAGCACAGATCGATAGTTGTTTAAATTGTTTTGATCTAACCCTTGTTTTTTTTTAGCAATGGTTTTATTACAGCAGATTTACATAAGGTGGGAAAAGAACCAGATGTTAGACTCTCATTTACTATATTGGTTATTGTTGAGAGTAAGAGATCTAGTGACTCAACCAATAGTGGAGTGGGGGTTGGATCAAGAGAGCAGGACGTTGGCTTAGATTTTAGAATAACAGCTTTGACCTCATTTTCCGTAACAGGCTGGAAAATTTCTAAGCTTAACCTCACAGCAAATAAAACAAACCCGTAAAAACAAAGTTTTTGACTATAAATCCCTTATATATGAGACATAACTAACAGTATTGATTATTTTCAAACGCGACAAACATTTACGGACTGAATCTGTCTTAACTGAAATTTGCTTCATAACCCTGGGGGGGGGGTGGGGGGAGAGGAGAAAAGTCTGGTTACCGATCGCTTGACCGAGCTCAGCGTGACACGTAAATTGTAAACAAAAGCCCGCCGGTACTTCGATTGGTCGCGTCAACGCGTCAACTCAAACTCTCACGTGGGAAAAAAACAATAACAAACAGTTAACTTGAATAACATACGTTATATAAGGATAAACTAAAAATTCATTATTTTAATTACGGTAAGTTCGATTGATCTGAAATTTTTCAGCTCGATCGGATTTCGGGAAGTGGGTAATTTTTTACTTTTGTTTTTCCGCCCGCCCATGATAGACAGAGAGACAGAGAGAGAGATGACGACAGAACGACAGAGAGACAGAGAGACAGAGAGAGACGGCGGTGAAGCTAATATAAGGGATTTAAAAAAACAAACCCGTAAAAACAAAGTTTTTCACTATAAATCCCTTATATATGAGACATAACTAACAGTATTAATTATTTTCAAACGCGACAAACATTTACAGACTGAATCTGTCTTAACTCAACTTTGCTTCATAACCCTGGGGGGTGGGGTGGGGGGTGGGGGTGGGAGAGGGGAAAACGTCTGGTCACCGATTGCTTGACCAAGCTCAGCGTGACATGTAAAATGTAAACAAAAGCACGCCGGTACTTCGATGGGTCGCGTCAACGCGTGACTGAACAATCCCGTGAAGAAAAACAATAACAAACAGTGAATTTGAATTACATACGTTATATAAGGATCAACTAAAAATGCATAAATTTAATTATGGTACGTTTGATCGATCTGACATTTTGATATGATGCATTGTTAGGTGAGACGGGTCCATGTGCCAAATTTCAGCTCGATCAGATGACGGGAAGTGGGTCATTTTTTACTTTTGTTTTTCCGCCCGCCCAAGACAGAGATGACGAAAGAACGACAGAGAGAGACGGCTGTGAAGTTAATATAAGAGATTTAATAAAACAAACCCGAAACAACAAAGTTTTTGACTATAAATCCCTTATATATGAGTCATTACTAACAGTATTGATTATTTTCAAACGCGATAAGCATTTACAGACTGACACCGAATGATGTCCCCTGTCTTTTAACGGGGGATGGGACGTAAGGGGGTGTCGGCACGATGGTCGACGTCTAAGCGTCAACTCAAACTCACGTGGAAAAAACAATAACAAACAGTGAATTTGAATTACATACCTCATATAAGGATAAACTAAAAATGCATTAATTTAATTACGGTACGTTCGATCGATCTGAAATTTCGATACGATGCATTGTTAGGTGAGACGGGTCCGTGTGCTAAATTTCAGCTCGATGGAATCACAAGAAGTGGGTAATTTTTGACTTTTGTTTTTTAGCCCGCCCAAGACAGACAGAGAGAGAGAGAGAGATGACGACAGATAGAGACGGCCGTGAATTTAATATAAGGGATTTAATGAAACAAACCCGTAAAAACAAAGTTTTTGACTATAAATTCCTTATATATGATACATAACTAACAGTATTGATTAATTTCAAACGCTACACACATTTACTGACTGAATCTGTCTTAATTCAACATTGCTTCATAACCCTGGGTGGGGGGTGGGGGGTGGGTGGGGGAGAGGGGAAAAGTCTGGTCTTCGATTGCTTGGCCGTGCTCAGCGTGACACGTAAAATGTAAACAAAAGCACGCCGGTGCTTCGATGGTTCGCCTCAACGCGTCAACTCAAACTTTCACGTGGACAAAAAACAATAACAAACAGTGATTTTTAATTATATACGTTATATTAGGATAACCTCAAAATGCATTAATTTAATTACGGTACTTTCGATCGATCTGAAATTTTAATACGATGCATTGTTAGTTTAGACAGGTCCGTGTGCCAAATTTCAGCTCGATCGGATCACGAGAAGTGGGTTATTTTTTACTTTTGTTTTTCCGCCCGCCCATGAGATGACGACAGACAGAGAGACAGAGACGGCGGTGAAGTTAATATAAGGGATTTAAAAGGGAGATAAATTATGTGGTGGTAACATCGTTTTGTCAAGCTCAGCCTGAATTTCGGCAATTTTTCAGGTAAGCGATGCACTCCATGTCCTACGCTCCAGTTACTACAGATGATGTTGTCATGCCAGGTAAAGTAGGGCTTTAGCTGGCGGGTGATCTCAATGACCGAGTTATTCTGTAAAACAAATGTAAGGGCATTCTTATAAATAATTTGTTCGCTAAGGTAGGAATTACCTTTTCTTCAAAACTAAAAGTCGTAAAAGAGATGACAGAAAATTGAAATGTAAAGTCGTTACCAATTTGTAATTGAATGATTATTGAATGTAGAGTAAAGCGTTTGTTTAATAAATAACATCGCCAGAAAATTGTATTTGTTTCCAAAGTGAAAGACTGCACCACAATAATAAAATGGTGACCAAAATAATAATTGCATAATAAGGTTTTTTCTTTCTTTTTTTTCATTATAAGTTTTTATTGAATTACTAGAGATAACCGTCAAAAATGACGTAATCTTTTAAAATTTGAAATCAAGATGTGATAGAAAGAGAGAGAAGATGTTGAAAAGAGATAGCTATAAAACAAAATCGATCGCAGCGCCACCTAACATAACTATAAAACAAAATCGATCGCAGTACCACCTAACAGCATTACATCCATATAGACAACGGGAATTATGTACATTGATTCAATTTCTATTAGTCTATTTTTAGGGCTACGGAAATGAACGATTAATTGATCGATTAATCGTTAAAATTTTTAATCAATATAAATTAATTTGACCGATAAAAGATTAAAAAAATATTTTTATTATTATTTAAAATGTATTAATAAATAACTAATTACGTTCTTTAACGCAATTTCCCTTGGGACAAATTGCCTTTATATATTTGAAATGTCTGTGCTGTCTGTTCGAGCTGGCACAGGCAAGTTCTCTTGAACCATACCAAATAGGGTTCGGGCCTTTTGCAAATATGTTAAGGAAGTCCCAAGAATATGCACGGGCCAAAAAAGTTACCGAAAAGAATTACTGAATTTCATGGAAAATCCCAAAAACCCGAGAAAAAATCATTATTTTGTCAATTTCTCGCTAACCACATCAGCTATCGGGCTGAAAAAAACGCCAAATGATAGCTAATAATATTTAGAAAAATGTTGGGAGAAGGAATTTATGAAAAATCTCTTTGGTTTCGACTCCCGTAATTTTAGAAGCAATTTGTAGATCAAAATTATTGAATTGAAGTGACTTCTAATGTAATCTAGAATGATAGTTAATGGGGTTTTCTCGCTTTGTGAACGCTAGTGTTAGACTGTTGCACGGTGCGAACTATATTGACACATTGTTGGTGTGATTCTCTAATGATTTCCCTTGAATAAAAAAATCGGAAATTCGAGTTTTTATTACTTGTTTAAGTTATAGAAAAATTACTGACGTCAGTGCTACTGTATGAATTTACAAACATTTTTGTGTGAACTCGAAAGTTAATACATGGATTGTTGCAGATCAGATTCAATTAGTTATTAGGGTTGAAATGACTATGTGAAATTTTTGTAGTTTTGAGATTCTGACATTTTTAATTTAAAAACTATGCAGTTTTATTATTTGTAAGCCCAATTGAAAATAAAGAAAAGCTTTAACAACTTTGCTTATAATTTTTAATACATAAATTTGATCTATGATGCTTATCAAAGAAAGAGTTCATTCTTTTACTGAGTTAGTTTCTGCCATTGTAAGTTACTTTAATGTGTGTTTTTTTTAAATTGATAACTATCTTTCAATACTAATTTTTCTAGTTAAACCTTAATATAAACTCAAACTTTTTATATTTTAATTACAAATACTGGTTCTTTTTTTAAATTTACAATTGTAATAATTTTTCAAATATAATTCTTTATTATTACATGAACGCATCTTATTGGACATTCATATCTCGAAGCTTTAGATAATATTTTAGAAAATGAGACTTAGCCATATTTGCCATTGTAAACATTGTCTCATTTTAAACTTTTACATTTTCATAAATTTGAGACGAAAGGTCTCTTCTGACTATAAATTTCACATTTTAAATTTATTATTTACTTTTTAGTACATTTAAATAAAAAATTATTTTCTACTTTTAGTGCATTTCTAAAATAAGACTAGTTTTTAAAAAATGTATGTGATATATTTTTATTTTCTTCTTTTTAGTCTTCACATTTTTTAAAATTGAATTTTTCAATGTTTATTGCTCTTTATTCGTTTTTAATTACATTAACATTCTGTTCAAAGAGATCGGAGTCACTGCATGTCTACTAATGATTCGATGTTGCATGATAAATCGAACATATTTAATTAATTTAAAACTAGCCATGAAAGAAGTCCGAAAAAATTCACAAAAATACTATCCCCGAAATTAAATATGTGTGCAAATTTTCAGAATGATTGGATAACGGGAAGGGTTCAAAATTGGGATATTAAAAAACAAACCCTTAAAAACAATGTTTTTGACTATAAATCCCTTATATGTGAGACATAACTAAAAGTATTGATTATGTTCAAACGCGACAAAAATTTACAGACTGCATCTGTCTTAACTCCTCTTGCTTTATAACCCGGGGGGGGGGAGAGGGGAAAGGTCTGGTCACCAATCGCTTGACAGAGCTCAGCGTGCCACCTAAAATGTAAACAAAAGCACGCCTGTACATCGACGATGTGGCGTCAATGCGCAAACTGAACTGTCACGTGAAAAAAAACCAATAACAAACCCTGAAATTGAATTATATATGTCGTATAGAGATAAACTAAAAATGCATTAATTTAATTAAATTACGTTCGATTGATCTGAAATTTTGATACGATGCATTGTTTGGTGACACAAGTTATGTGCCAAATTTCAACTCGAGGGCATTACGAAAAGTGGTCACTTTTGACTTTTGTTTTTCCGCCCACCTGCCCGACGTACGCAGAGATGACGACAGCAGAGAGAGAGACAAGATTTCAAAGTTAATATAAGGGATTTAAAAAGACCCGTAAAAACAAAGTTTTTGACTATAAATCCCTTATATATGAGACAGAACTGAAAGTATTGATTATTATCAAACGTGACAAACATTTACAGACTGAATCTGTCTTAACTCCCCTTTGCTTTATAACCCGGGGGGTGGGGGGGGGAGAAGGGAAAGGTCTGGTCACCAATCGCTGGACCGAGCTCAGTGTGACACTTAAAATGTAAGCAAAAGCACACCGGTACATTGACGTTGTGGCGTCAATGCGCGAACCGAACTGTCACGTGAAAAAAAAATAATATGAATTCATGAAATTGAATTACATATGTCGTATAGAGATAAACTAAATATGCATTAATTTAATTACGGTAAATTCGATCGATCTGAAATTTCAATACGATGCATTGTTAGGTGACACCAGTCCATGTGCCAAATTTCAGCTCCATGGCATTACGGAAACTGGGTCATTTTTTTTTCTTTTATTTTTCCGCCCGCCCGACGTCGAATGACAGAAGGAGACGCCGGTGAAGTTAATATAAGGGATTTAATAAAATTTAAAAAAGAACCGTAAAAACAAAGTTTTCGACTATAAATCACTTATATATGAGACATAATTAAAAGTATTGATTATGTTCAAAGGCGACAAACATTTACAGACTAACACAGAGTGATATTCCCTGGCTTTAAAAATTGGGGAAGGGACGGGACGGAGTGTGTCAACGCGTGACTAAACTGTCACATGAAAAGAAAAACAATAACAAACAGTGAAAATTGAATTACATACGTTGTATAGAGATAAACTAAAATTGCATAAATTTAAGTACGGTATGTTCGATCAATCTGAAATTTTGATACGATGCATTGTTAGGTGACATGGGTCTATGTGACAAATTTCAGCTCGATGGCATAACCGGAAGTGGGTCATTTGTTACTTATTTCAACCAGCCGAAGACAGAACTCAGAAGACAGAAGACAGTTTTATTGATATTTATTGTGATCGATTGTGGGATTTAATGTGAGATATAAAATTTGATCAACTAACACAAAAGTTCTTAGTCTACTTAGCTTGTGACTAAAAAATTATTTTCTGCTTTTTCATGCGAAATTGTACATTCCTTCTTGCAGCTGGGCCTCATTCTTTTTAAAAGTTTTTTTGTCATTTTATTTTCTACTTTTACGCGTTAACAAAAAAAATGTAAAACTTAATTTCATTCATGAAGTCCTGTTAAATATCCTGTTAGCCAAGTTCATCTAGTGACGAAAATTGTGAGCAAAATTTGACATTTTCTATAAATATAAACTTACACATTCTTATCTCCTTGCCATATGTGCGCTGATCCACTTAGCAGAAAAAATATTTTTTTCCACAACACATGGATTGTCTAAATAAGATATTCTATGATTTCGCTTGTTCTATCTGGAATGATTTTCTATACACACTACACATATCATATACACAACACGACTATGCATCACAAGAAGTGTGTTCTTTTTTACTTTTGTTTTTCCGCCCGACCGACCGCCTGCGAACCCAAGAGACGATGGTGAAGTTAATATAAGGGATTGAATTAAACAACCCCGTAAAAACAAAGTTTTTGACTATAAATCCCTTATATATGAGACATAACTAAAAGTAGTGATAATGTTTAAATAAGACATTTACAAACTGAAACAGAATTATATTTCCTGGTTTAAAAACCAGGTGCAGGGACGGTAGGGGGTGTGAACATCGTCGGTCGGCGTCAACGCACGAACTGAACTGTCACGTGAAAGAATTATAAACAAATTTTCGGAAAGTCCGATCGCTTAAACTTACAAAGCAAGTTAATATAAGGGATTTAAAAACAAAGAGTTATTCGTAAAATTGGTGTTACTTGTCGAGCGATGTTTAAGTCTGTTGTCTGCATTCCTTAAGTGAAACATTGCCCAAAATGACAATGACTTTGTAGTTTTATGAATTTCTTAAGAATCGCCTACGTTTGCGGAATTGTTTTTTGTTGTTTGTTTTAATTTTAAGTACAACTCAAGAGCCACAAATGTGCTATATTTGGCGCCATTTTGTTGTAATTAAGTATTATGTCGTCACGAAGACAATAAAAGTAGTGTGCTGACTATGCGATGGCTCTGTCTGTCACAAATATTTTTGTCAGTTTTGGTTTGTTTTTCAAATGGTTAGAGAACCTTACTATTTCTGGCTAAAATTCTTTAAACATGCAGCGATTCCGATCTTTTCGACCAGAATATTAATGTAATTAAAAACGAATAAAGAGCAATACGCATTGAAAAATTTAATTTTAAACAAAATAAATGTTAGTTTTTTTAAAATTTACTTTCACCATTTACATCTCTGTCTCTCCTTCTACATATCTCTATGTCTAACTCCTTCTATCTTCTTATTTTCTATTTTCGTCTCTAATTTGTTTTCTAATTTTTGTTTTCATGATGGGGCTTCCCTATAATTTCATCTCTCTCTCTCTCTCTCTCTCTCTCTCCTCTCTCTCTCTCTCTCTCTCTCTCTCTCTCTCTCTCTCTCTCTCTCTCTCTCTCTCTCTCTCTCTCTCTCAGACTATCTTTTTCTCTCACTCTCTCTTTTCTCTTCATTTCCCTATTACCCGAAAACGCTCCTTCTCTCTTTTTTTCAGTGTATTTCTTCTCAGCCCATCATACCGTTGCTTAACCTCTCAACACAACGTCTCTCCTTCTCCTTTTTTGACCCACACTCTTACAATACCTCTTCTTTTCAACGCCTCATACATTCTCCTATCATTTTAACCTCATCACTTCCTCTCTCCTTCCCTTTCACCTTCTCTCTGTTTTCCTCCTTTTCCCATCAAGCCACTTTCTTTGTTCCCTCTACTGAGTATTCGCCTGCTTTTTTAAACTATCATATTAGCAATCGACTCACATCAATTCGTTCACTCTCTTTTTTACTATCTCATTACATTTTCTCTTTTCTGATCAAGCTAAAATATTGTAAAGCCTGATCCTTCCACGTTATATATGAGCCATTACTTTGAACTTTATATAATATTATATTGTAAAGCCTGATCCTTCCAAGTTATATATGAGCCATTACTTTGAACTTCATATAATATTATATTGTTAAGCCTGATCCTTCCACGTTATATATGAGCCATTACTTTGAACTTTATATAATATTATATTGTAAAGCCTGATCATTCCAAGTTATATATGAGCCATTACTTTGAACTTTATATAATATTATATTGTAAAGCCTGATCCTTCCAATTTATATATGAGCCATTACTTTGAACTTTATATAATATTATATTGTAAAGCCTGATCCTTCCAAGTTATATATGAGCCATTACTTTGAACTTAATATAATATTATATTATAAAGCCTGATCTTTCCACGTTATATATGAGCCATTACTTTGAACTTTATATAATATTATATTGTAAAGCATGATCCTTCCAAGTTATATATGAGCCATTACTATGAACTTTATATAATATTATATTGTAAAGCCTGATCCTTCCAAGTTATATATATGAGCCATTACTTTGAACTTTATATAATATTATATTGTAAAGCCTGATCCTTCCAAGTTATATATGAGCCATTACTTTGAACTTTATATAATATTATATTGTAAAGCCTGATCCTTCCAAGTTATATATGAGCCATTACTTTGAACTTTATATAATATTATATTGTAAAGCCTGATCCTTCCAAGTTATATATGAGCCATTACTTTGAACTTTATATAATATTATATTGTAAAGCCTGATCCTTCCAAGTTATATATGAGCCATTACTTTGAACTTTATATAATATTATATTGTAAAGCCTGATCCTTCCAAGTTATATATGAGCCATTACTTTGAACTTTATATAATATTATATTGTAAAGCCTGATCCTTCCAAGTTATATATGAGCCATTACTTTGAACTTTATATAATATTATATTGTAAAGCCTGATCCTTCCAAGTTATATATGAGCCATTACTTTGAACTTTATATAATATTATATTGTAAAGCCTGATCCTTCCAAGTTATATATGAGCCATTACTTTGAACTTTATATAATATTATATTGTAAAGCCTGATCCTTCCAAGTTATATATGAGCCATTACTTTGAACTTATATAATATTATATTATAAAGCCTGATCCTTCCAAGTTATATATGAGCCATTACTTTGAACTTTATATAATATTATATTGTAAAGCCTGATCCTTCCAAGTTATATGAGCCATTACTTTGAACTTTATATAATATTATATTGTAAAGCCTGATCCTTCCAAGTTATATATGAGCCATTACTTTGAACTTTATATAATATTATATTGTAAAGCCTGATCCTTCCAAGTTATATATGAGCCATTACTTTGAACTTTATATAATATTATATTGTAAAGCCTGATCCTTCCAAGTTATATATGAGCCATTACTTTGAACTTTATATAATATTATATTGTAAAGCCTGATCCTTCCAAGTTATATATGAGCCATTACTTTGAACTTTATATAATATTATATTGTAAAGCCTGATCCTTCCAAGTTATATATGAGCCATTACTTTGAACTTTATATAATATTATATTGTAAAGCCTGATCCTTCCAAGTTATATATGAGCCATTACTTTGAACTTTATATAATATTATATTGTAAAGCCTGATCCTTCCAAGTTATATATGAGCCATTACTTTGAACTTTATATAATATTATATTGTAAAGCCTGATCCTTCCAAGTTATATATGAGCCATTACTTTGAACTTTATATAATATTATATTGTAAAGCCTGATCCTTCCAAGTTATATATGAGCCATTACTTTGAACTTTATATAATATTATATTGTAAAGCCTGATCCTTCCAAGTTATATATGAGCCATTACTTTGAACTTTATATAATATTATATTGTAAAGCCTGATCCTTCCAAGTTATATATGAGCCATTACTTTGAACTTTATATAATATTATATTGTAAAGCCTGATCCTTCCAAGTTATATATGAGCCATTACTTTGAACTTTATATAATATTATATTGTAAAGCCTGATCCTTCCAAGTTATATATGAGCCATTACTTTGAACTTTATATAATATTATATTGTAAAGCCTGATCCTTCCAAGTTATATATGAGCCATTACTTTGAACTTTATATAATATTATATTGTAAAGCCTGATCCTTCCAAGTTATATATGAGCCATTACTTTGAACTTTATATAATATTATATTGTAAAGCCTGATCCTTCCAAGTTATATATGAGCCATTACTTTGAACTTTATATAATATTATATTGTAAAGCCTGATCCTTCCAAGTTATATATGAGCCATTACTTTGAACTTTATATAATATTATATTGTAAAGCCTGATCCTTCCAAGTTATATATGAGCCATTACTTTGAACTTTATATAATATTATATTGTAAAGCCTGATCCTTCCAAGTTATATATGAGCCATTACTTTGAACTTTATATAATATTATATTGTAAAGCCTGATCCTTCCAAGTTATATATGAGCCATTACTTTGAACTTTATATAATATTATATTGTAAAGCCTGATCCTTCCAAGTTATATATGAGCCATTACTTTGAACTTTATATAATATTATATTGTAAAGCCTGATCCTTCCAAGTTATATATGAGCCATTACTTTGAACTTTATATAATATTATATTGTAAAGCCTGATCCTTCCAAGTTATATATGAGCCATTACTTTGAACTTTATATAATATTATATTGTAAAGCCTGATCCTTCCAAGTTATATATGAGCCATTACTTTGAACTTTATATAATATTATATTGTAAAGCCTGATCCTTCCAAGTTATATATGAGCCATTACTTTGAACTTTATATAATATTATATTGTAAAGCCTGATCCTTCCAAGTTATATATGAGCCATTACTTTGAACTTTATATAATATTATATTGTAAAGCCTGATCCTTCCAAGTTATATATGAGCCATTACTTTGAACTTTATATAATATTATATTGTAAAGCCTGATCCTTCCAAGTTATATATGAGCCATTACTTTGAACTTAATATAATATTATATTATAAAGCCTGATCTTTCCACGTTATATATGAGCCATTACTTTGAACTTTATATAATATTATATTGTAAAGCATGATCCTTCCAAGTTATATGAGCCATTACTATGAACTTTATATAATATTATATTGTAAAGCCTGATCCTTCCAAGTTATATATGAGCCATTACTTTGAACTTTATATAATATTATATTGTAAAGCCTGATCCTTCCAAGTTATATATGAGCCATTACTTTGAACTTTATATAATATTATATTGTAAAGCCTGATCCTTCCAAGTTATATATGAGCCATTACTTTGAAACTTTATATAATATTATATTGTAAAGCCTGATCCTTCCAAGTTATATATGAGCCATTACTTTGAACTTTATATAATATTATATTGTAAAGCCTGATCCTTCCAAGTTATATATGAGCCATTACTTTGAACTTTATATAATATTATATTGTAAAGCCTGATCCTTCCACGTTATATATGAGCCATTACTTTGAACTTTATATAATATTATATTGTAAAGCCTGATCCTTCCAAGTTATATATGAGCCATTACTTTGAACTTTATGTAATATTATATTGTAAAGCCTGATCCTTCCAAGTTATATATGAGCCATTACTTTGAACTTTATATAATATTATATTGTAAAGCCTGATCATTCCAAGTTATATATGAGCCATTACTTTGAAATTTATATAATATTATATTGTAAAGCCTGATCCTTCCAAGTTATATATGAGCCATTACTTTGAACTTTATATAATATTATATTGTAAAGCCTGATCCTTCCAAGTTATATATGAGCCATTACTTTGAACTTTATATAATATTATATTGTAAAGCCTGATCCTTCCAAGTTATATATGAGCCATTACTTTGAACTTTATATAATATTATATTGTAAAGCCTGATCCTTCCAAGTTATATATGAGCCATTACTTTGAACTTTATATAATATTATATTGTAAAGCCTGATCCTTCCAAGTTATATATGAGCCATTACTTTGAACTTTATATAATATTATATTGTAAAGCCTGATCCTTCCAAGTTATATATGAGCCATTACTTTGAACTTTATATAATATTATATTGTAAAGCCTGATCCTTCCAAGTTATATATGAGCCATTACTTTGAACTTTATATAATATTATATTGTAAAGCCTGATCCTTCCACGTTATATATGAGCCATTACTTTGAAATTTATATAATATTATATTGTAAAGCCTGATCCTTCCAAGTTATATATGAGCCATTACTTTGAACTTTATATAATATTATATTGTAAAGCCTGATCCTTCCACGTTATATATGAGCCATTACTTTGAACTTTATATAATATTATATTGTAAAGCCTGATCCTTCCAAGTTATATATGAGCCATTACTTTGAACTTTATATAATATTATATTGTAAAGCCTGATCCTTCCAAGTTATATATGAGCCATTACTTTGAACTTTATATAATATTATATTGTAAAGCCTGATCCTTCCAAGTTATATATGAGCCATTACTTTGAACTTTATATAATATTATATTGTAAAGCCTGATCCTTCCAAGTTATATATGAGCCATTACTTTGAACTTTATATAATATTTATATTGTAAAGCCTGATCCTTCCAAGTTATATATGAGCAATTACTTTGAACTTTATATAATATTATATTGTAAAGCCTGATCCTTCCAAGTTATATATGAGCCATTACTTTGAACTTTATATAATATTATATTGTAAAGCCTGATCCTTCCAAGTTATATATGAGCCATTACTTTTGAACTTTATATAATATTATATTGTAAAGCCTGATCCTTCCAAGTTATATATGAGCCATTACTTTGAACTTTATATAATATTATATTGTAAAGCCTGATCCTTCCAAGTTATATATGAGCCATTACTTTGAACTTTATATAATATTATATTGTAAAGCCTGATCCTTCCAAGTTATATATGAGCCATTATTTTTGAACTTTATATAATATTATATTGTAAAGCCTGATCTTTCCACGTTATATATGAGCCATTACTTTGAAACTTTATATAATATTATATTGTAAAGCCTGATCCTTCCAAGTTATATATGAGCCATTACTTTGAACTTTATATAATATTATATTGTAAAGCCTGATCCTTCCACGTTATATATGAGCCATTACTTTGAACTTTATATAATATTATATTGTAAAGCCTGATCCTTCCAAGTTATATATGAGCCATTACTTTGAACTTTATATAATATTATATTGTAAAGCCTGATCTTTCCACGTTATATATGAGCCATTACTTTGATATTTATATAATATTATATTGTAAAGCCAGATCCTTCCAAAAATATATGAGCCATTACTTTGAACTCTATATAATATTATATTGTAAAGCCTGATTCTTCCAAGTTATATATGAGCCATTACTTTGAACTTTATATAATATTATATTGTAAAGCCTGATCCTTCCAAGTTATATATGAGCCATTACTTTGAACTTTATATAATATTATATTGTAAAGCCTGATCCTTCCAAGTTATATATGAGCCATTACTTTGAACTTTATATAATATTATATTGTAAAGCCTGATCCTTCCAAGTTTTATATGAGCCATTACTTTGAACTTTATATAATATTATATTGTAAAGCCTGATCCTTCCAAGTTTTATAGGAGCCATTACTTTGAACTTTATATAATATTATATTGTAAAGCCTGATCCTTCCAAGTTTTATATGAGCCATTACTTTGAACTTTATATAATATTATATTGTAAAGCCTGATCCTTCCAAGTTTTATAGGAGCCATTACTTTGAACTTTATATAATATTATATTGTAAAGCCTGATCCTTCCAAGTTTTATATGAGCCATTACTTTGAACTTTATATAATATTATATTGTAAAGCCTGATCCTTCCAAGTTTTATATGAGCCATTACTTTGAACTTTATATAATATTATATTGTAAAGCCTGATCCTTCCAAGTTATATATGAGCCATTACTTTGAACTTTATATAATATTATATTGTAAAGCCTGATCCTTCCACGTTATATATGAGCCATTACTTTGAACTTTATATAATATTATATTGTAAAGCCTGATCCTTCCTAGTTTTATATGAGCCATTACTTTTTTCATTCACTACTTATCGATTCTCGCTTCCCAAAGCTGAACCCCTGAGTCACCTATATTATTGAACCAATTAGTTAAATAATTAACCTGGAAAAACTCGAAGATATAAGAACAATATCTTATCTGATAGCTTGTGGAATATCTTGTCTGATAGCTTGTGTAATATCTTGTAAGATAGCTTTTATAATACCTTGTCTGACAACTTGTGTAATATCGTTTCAGATAGCTTGTGTAACATATTGTTTGATAGAATGTGTAATATCTTGTCTGATAGCTTGTGGAATATCTTGTATGATAGCTTGTGTAATATCTTGTATGATAGCTTGTGTAATATCTTGTATGATAGCTTGTGTAATATCTTGTATGATAGCTTGTGTAATATCTTGTCTGACAGCTTGTGTAATATCTTGTATGATAGCTTTTGTAATATTATGTATGATATCTTGTGTAATATCTTGTCTGATAGCTTGTGTAAAATCTTGTATGATAGCTTGTGTAATATCTTGTATGATAGCTTGCGTAGTATCTTGTCTGATATCTTGCGTCGTATCTTGTTTGATAGCTTGTGTAATATCTTGTATGATAGCTTGTGTAATATTTTGTACTAGACGCCCCGCGGCGTAGCATACGCCGCAGACTTGCTCATAGATAGTGCAAGAAAAAAAGGGAGGGGGAGAACGGACACAAACAGTAGCACGAACAAATGGGAACTACGCGGGTGAACGATGGGGGACCACCGAAGCATTTCTGGTAAGTATTTAGGACATCGCCACAATATATAAACAAATATTACAGCCATAAAGCCAAGTTGGAGAGCAACAACTTCGTCCATGAACGAAATATGCGACCAATAGAAACAGACAGGTACCTGGTGAAGGAATTGATATAACATTGAACAAAGCCTTTTTCCGTGACATGCGAAGCGGTGTTTATGTTTGCTAAGAAAGGGGGGGAAAAGAATAGGCATTGACATTTTTAAAAATTTAAAAAAAACATATGTTGCCACTTGGGCTTGAACCTAAGACCTTCCGCATGTTAGGCGGATGTAATAACCAATATACTACGAAATACATACACACTGTGCAGGAACTTCGAAAGTGAACGTAAAAAACATTGCTGTCTCAAGACATGCCCCACCCCTCCACTACCTTCGCTTGCCAACCGTTAACTGTGTTTAGTTGACCCGAGCGAGGGTAATTCGTCATGCTCGGTTGCACATATTTTTGCTGCTTACTTGCCTGGCATGGTCCCATGAAGAGAATTATATATATAGATGATAGCTTGTGTATTTTCTTGTATGATAACTTGTGTAATATCTAGTGTGCATGCTTGTAGGCTAGTGACGAGAGTATCAAATGAGTTAGAGTTTGGCACCAGTTTGTGTTGTATCGAGATCTGGACTTTGATTGTGAACTTCTATTGATTGGGACTCGTTGTGTGGCAATGTTGGTCCAATAAGCTTGATATTTGAGCTGCACAAAGGCGGTTAATAACGTATTTTTTGCCGGTGCACATATTTTGTATTCTTAAGTCCGCCTCAGGTACATGACTTTAATGGAATCCCATTAAAGAGAGGCTCTCTAGCTTGCCACAGCTGAGTTATTATTTTTCTTATTACGAAATGGGTTAATGTCAATGTAATGACCAAAGTGTGACCATGTCAGTGTGACTCTTTGTTCCTTATCGACCATAAACATAATTACTTCGGCGAGATGCTATCTCGGGTTACGTTCCTTTGTGTTAGGGGCCTTCCATAAATGACGTCACGCTCCTATGGGGGAGGGGGGGTCACACTTTTGTGACGATGCGTGACAAGGGGGAGGGAGGGGGGTTGAAGAAATGTGACGTCACATCAAAAGGGAAAATTTAAATAAAACTTCCATTGAAATATTGGTTGCTTACAATTTATTTAATGACTTTTAAATCACGGCTTCTCAATGTGCCGGTCGGTAGGCCACCAGACGCTGGTTGGCGTAAGCTATCAAGAGACGAAAATTAAATCTAATTATAATCCTTAAGTTTGAGAACTCACAAGATAACGTATGAAATTGTTACACTGTGTTGTTTGATGTTGACATCAAAGCATTTGTGATGTAACCGCAGCTCCGACGGCGAAGTTTGCTGCCCGTTACCCCAAAATATACAAGTTTATGTGTGCGTTACCCCCCCCCCAACCCCCAGACACTAGGTACTGCTCACATGACTCGGGGATTTGGGAGTCGTTGTTAGCCCCCCCCCACCAAAAAAATAAATAAATAAATGCTAATGGTGAGTTTTACAAGTATGACAAGTGTCTAAAAATGATCTGAATAGGATTATGTGTAGATATTTTAAGTCAAAACTACACGAAATATCCGTTTTCTTTAAAAAAAAAGGGGGGGGGGTGAAATCTATTTGATAGAATTATAAACGTTTTCAGTTTGATATAATTGTTCGGTTGGTTTTTGGTCAAACGCCCCTGGCAATTCTAGATATAATGATAAATGAGCCCTTTTAAAGTTGTGAAGTATTCATTAACTTTATTTAATGCATCAAATTCTGACATCGCAATTCGAGAGGAGCACAAAACAACTTTTCTTCTTAACTCAGTTTTTAAGGCATTAATTTTAAATATCACAGAAAGAATACTTGATACAACCAAGTCATGTGGATTAAGATTATTGTCACTCGTGTCATTATAAATGAAAGTAGGGTGGATTTAGATGTTTTCGTATAGAACGTAGGTAAGAAATCTACATAGTTGTCAAATTTTTAAAAATGCATTTTCTGGAAGGAACCGGTTCAGTAATGGGCATATGTTCCAAGCGTTCACGTACACATGACGTATTTTAATATATCTACTGGATTGTTGTGGATGTTATATGTCCCAAATGAGTCTGCATTACCCCCAAGAAATCCCTTTTGACCCCAGATGAGGTTATTTACCCCTGTTCGCCGACCTCTTTCTTACGGGATGCCCGTCAGTCAATGGAGGTATTTTTAAAAATACATTTTAAAAATATTATTTTTAATTTTTTTTTCTAAACAAAGACGTTAACCGTGATGATTAATAGTCAATGTTTAATTTGTATTCAATAAAGTAAAATATAATCTAAGGATGTTAACACAGTTCGTTTTTTGAAGGCCGGTTAAACGTTTTGAAAAAAATGCTTCACGCGGGTTACGATATTACAATGTAGACCAGTGGTTCCCAAACTTTTTTGACCCACGGACCCCTTTTATAGTCAAACTTCCCCCGCGGACCCCTCTGTGAAAAAAACTACATAATTGTATAGTACAAAAACTACAAACCCAAAAAGCAACATTTGGTTGAACAAGTATTTATTATTAAACTTTTGTTTAAAATCAAATTGAAAACAATTAATAACTTTGATGAACGTGATATGATTTTATGAGTGTATTTATGTCCGACTCAATATTTTTATGTAGCAACCTCAAACCCCAAGGAGCACGAATTTCTAGTCGGTTTCTGTTTTTCATTATGAGGTTCATAAGGCGCTGAATCTTTGTTCTACCAAATAGGAAGACGGGAAAGCAGTCAACAACTTCTGTACAATAACCCATAATGCAAGATATGAAATTGGTATCTGATTTTGTAACCAGAATTTGTGGTATCCTAGTTCAAACATTTGTTTCAGTTCTTCATTTCAATAAGCTGCTCCTGTATTAGTATGGATTCATCTGTATTTGGGATCTGAGTTTGTCCAGGCGCAAAAGGGTTCAACTGATAGTCGGGAATAAGTGAGGAATGTCTTCAAGGCTTTGGTTCAGGTCAGCATAAAGAGTTGTTACGTTTCGACTGTAAGCCAGGAAATCTTTATCTCTACTTTAAAATTTTGAAAGTTTTGGGAACTGAGAACATTCTCCTGTTTCTAAGTTCTGTTTGTACAGAAAAAGGTTTGCAACTAATGCAGATATTACACTTTCAGTTTTGATTTAATTGGTTACCTTGTAGTTTCAAATTAGTTTCGTTAGATTTCGTAAATAAGTCATTAATAAAGGATATGTCATTTTTAGAGTTAATTGTGTCGCAAATGATTGTCTTTGTTTTCCAGGAATTCCAAAACTGAATCAAAGAGAGCATAAAATCAATTTAAACACGTACTTGTTGATAATCAACGTACTTTTGTGCTAATAAGTGACCGATTATAGTCTTCTTTATTTTCCAAACAAAATTGTGTAAATAATCTCCCATTCAAGGCATTACTTTTATTTTTATTAACTGTGCTAATGACATAATCTAGTAATTCATGCAAACTTTCTCAAATATTTTTTTACGAATAAATGATGTCGATGAATGACGCAATGTACTGAAAATTCATTTGTTACAGGTTGTTTTAAGTATGCCAGAAAGACAAGGGTATTGCTTTAACTTCAAAAAATCTTTTTAATTTATAAAATAACGTTACACATTTCGTATATGTTTCCAAACATTTAGCCATACTTCAATTATTCAACAACACTGTTTTGTCGGCATTGTTTCTTCGGCTCACTCAGAGCTGGATTTACCTATTTGGTAATCAAGCTATAGCTTAGGGGCCCCGCCATTTTGGGGGCCCCCGGAATTTTGTTCATATCAATGACATAGAATATCTGGACTTCAAAAGGGCCTCCATATCTCAAATAGCCTGAGGCCCCCATATCTCAAATAGCCTGGGTCCCCATCAAGTCTAAAACCGGCCCAGAGCTCATTCATTCTCTTATGTGTTGTAACAAACCACATTTAATAATTATTAACGTTTTCAATGCCATGTTACAGTAAAGCCCTATTGAAAATAATAGTTTATGATATGATACAATTTAGAAAAATATAACTTCCAGACACATCAAAAAAATATCCAACCAAGCAACCCTCGTAGATTCCAGTAAAAAACGTGTATTTCTCTTACCTACTTATTGGAATTCCAAATTTTTTACACATTAAGCTAGACCTTTCAATAAACCAAGTATTTTGATTGGTTACAGCTTTAGAAATTACCTCAGTTCTACTACCTTTTCTAGGTAAATCAACATTGTTCTCTATGACTGATAGCACCTAAGATCGTATTTCATTAGTTGAAAAAATACTATTTTATTTATTGTTAATTATTTTAATTACCGTAGTAATAAAAATTTATCACAGTGTTATTGTTTTATATTAAACCTTGCGCGGACCCCCTGACGTTGTTCAGGGACCCCAAAATCATTTTAATTTTCCACGGTACCACGGGCCCCTGGAGGTCCGTACGGACCACTTTGGGAACCACTGATGTAGACCTTCAAAAAATAAATAATAAATACTTAAATGACAATAAAAATGATTTGAAACATACATAGTCTTATTTTCAAATAGAAAATAAGGTGTTTTTTGTGGGTTTTTTTGGGAGGGGGTGGTCAAAGCTTTGTCACGTATTTTTAGAGGGGGGGGGTCTAACTTTTTGTGACGACGCGTGACGAAGGGGGGGGGGTAAAATCGGCCAAAATCACGTGACGTCATTTATGGACGGCCCCTTACCTGTTTTTGAATAATTCATGTTAAGTTTGTTACAATTTTAAGAATTCTTATATTAAAATGGCGTTGGTTTCTTAGATTTTAAGAAATTGTTAAATTGTGTTTGCTTATAAATAAAGTAAACGTTATTGAAAGTTGTGTATTTGATCATGGACACACTAGGACAGTTATTGTATGGCATGAAAATTTCAGAGGTTCGTATTTAAATGTTAAATAATAAATTATAACCTTTAGACAATTATCAAACACTCAAACATGGTCCTTTTAAGAATTCAAATATATATATATATATATATATATATATGTATATATATATATATATATATTTATATATATATATATATATATAGTCCTATTGTAAAATATATAACGTTATACCCTTCAGACTGGAATCAATTACACTATCCATTAAATAATTTTTCACATTTGATCAATTAGCTTTCTTAAATGTTAATAAATTGGAATAATTACTGAGTTTCTTAGCACTTTACTTCAATTTATCCACTCGTTGAAGATTTTATATTTCCTTTTTTAAAAAGCATCTTAACTATTGAAAATTTCACAGTCAATTTTTTTGATACGTAATTAAAATGTATAAATTTTCAAAATCTATGGAATGCAGTTCAAAATCAAAAATTAATAATATTTAATTTACAAACAATAATTGAGCTATTTAAATATAGGCTTTGAATATGCGCTAACAAGTTCTTGTTTTTTTAAATCTTTTCACCAAATGGGCCGGGGGCCCATAATGTTTTTTGCTTATCTGAGCAATATAAAAATAGTTTAAGCGTTAGCTACTGTGTAAATGAATGGACCTTGACCAAACTTGGTATATAAATACTTGAGTGCTTATGTTAAAATAATGCAGGGCACTCAGTGCACTGAACTCACAATGTCCATTTCTTCGGGGCCGGGGACACAATATTTTTTTCATACATGTTTAGGATTTTATTCCCTATTCAATTGTAAAAGATCTTGAGATACATAGATACATATTTCCAATATGCAATCAATTGAATTAAAAAGGTGTATCTAATATTACGTCTTGCACTGAAGGGACCGGGGACCCATTATGTTTTTTTTTAAAAAGGAGTTAGATTCAATTCCAGATTCAAATTTAAACTATTTTGAAAAATATGGAAAAATTATAGCATTTTAATATTTTTTTTTAAGGAACAGTTTTTTTCAATTTTGCAATCCTGCAGCGAATGAGCCGGGGCCTTAAATGTCATTTTTACTTTTATGAGCTAAACAAAAGTTAATTCAAGTGTTAGCTCCTGAGCAAACAGATTGATCTTAACCAAACTTATTAAATAAAACTTGATAGTGAATATTGGCAATAATATAGGCCATTGAAACCTAATGCCCATTCCTTCGAGGCCCCCAATTTTTTTACAAAATATTTGAGATGCTATTCTCGATGTAATTTTACAAGATCTTAACAAATAATGATAATATATCCATTTTGATCCAGATTGAAATTGACATGCGTTTCGAAATTTATATCTTGCACAGATTAGTCCCAAAGGCCCTTGGTGTCATTTTTTGCTGTCATAAACTACAAAAATAGTTGAAGCGTTAATTAATGGCTGAATTAATCGATCTTGATCAAACTTGGTATATAAAAACTTGATAGCTCATATTAAAATACCATAGGAATTGACCTGCTAATGTCCATTCCAACAGGGCCAGAGCCAAAAATGTTTGTTTTTTTCATAAATGTTTAATATTAAATAATTGCCAATTCAATTTTACACGATCTAGACAAATATTGATCAATATATTCATTATGAACCGGATTTAAATGACCGCGTGTTTCTAAATTTTCATCCTGCATTGTTTGGGCCCAAAAGCCCTTAATGCCATTTTTCGCTTTTTATTATATGTATAACAAAAATTTAAGCGTTAGCTACTAGGCAAATGAATGGATCTTGACCAAGCTTGGCACTTGGCATATACAAACTTGATAGCCCATAATAAAATACTTTGTGGATTTAAACTCTTAAAATCATTTAACTCGTGCCAGGGGCCCCTAATAATTTTTTCGTAAACGTTTAAGATTCTATTCCCCATTCTATTTTACACGGCCTTAACAAATATTGATTATATTTCAATTATGATGCAAATTGTAATGAACAGATTTTTCCAACTTTAAATCTTTCCCCAATTGGGCCCGGGGGTCCTTAAAATTGCTTCCTAAATACATTAGCTATATAAATATTATTTTATTCATCAGATCTTTTTGAAATTTTGAGAAGTTTTTGGAGACATTCTGTATAGTCTTTTTGGTATAAAGAGTATTAAAAATAAAAACTTATGGGATCTGGGGGCCAAAAATGTCTTTTTCACCTTAAATATAAATGTTACTGGGTTAACAGATGGATCTTGACTAAACTTGGTACATAAATACTTGAAGACCCATATTAAATTACTATGAGACATTGAACACCTAATGTTGATTCCTTTTTGGCCGGGATCCTAAAATATTTAGTTTTGGTGTTTAAAACTTTTAAGCTGGTTATCACCTTTCGATTTTACACTATCTTGACATATATTAACAAACAGATCCATCGTTATCCACATAGCAATTTATAGGGATTTTGACATTTGCATCTTGCACCATTTGGACGACGAGGCCATTAAAAAAAAATTAAATAAGTCAGTGTTATAAGTTGTTAAGTACAATAACAAATATATTTTGTTATAAATTATCATTTACTTTTGGGCCCGGGCGATTAAACTTAATATTTTTATATAGCTTTGAAAATATTATTTTATTTATGTGATCGTCATGAAACTTGGAAATTTGTTTACTATATATCTACAAATATTTCTGGCATAATTTTTTTAAAAAAAGGTACTACTCATTGAATTCTTTTAATGTATTCCTATACTGAGATCGTTGCAACGCGCGGTGTGGTTGGGGAAGAATAAGCAATATTTATGTTATCTTACCTGTTTCAGAGGATCCTTCTACACATAAGATTATTGCGTACTACTCTTATTCGTGGTTAATTTGTAGTCTTTTTATTAGTGGTGTATTGGATTTCGGCCCTGGCAAATCCGGAATCAGGCCATTTTTATAAATCCAGCTCCAGTTGCAGTAGGATTTCACTTCGTAAATCTGAACAAATCCGCCTGGCCGGTAGAGCACTATCATCATCATTTATCCTTTGAGTTCCTTGTGGAACATAGAGCCTCTGTCAAAGCTCGCCCCTCTACACTGTCCCTTGCCAGTCGCTTCAATTCTTCCCAGCTCTTCCCAGTTCTTCCAGCCTCGTCCAACATGCTCCGTCTCCATGTACGCTTGGGTCTTCTCGTTGTCGTTTGCCCTGGGTGTTCCAATCTAAGGCCTGCCTAGCCCTGTTGTTATCTTTCCTGAGGGTGTGTCCAATCCATTTCCACTTTCTTTCCATGATTTGTTGTTCTACTGTTCTTTGTCCACACCTCTCCCACAGCTTGGAGTTTTCGACCTTATCGAACCATTTTATTTTCAAAATATTTCTGAGGCATCTGTTAACAAAGGTCTGGAGTCTATTTTTTGTTGTCTCTGTCGTCCGCCATGTTTCGGATCCATAAAGTAGGACCGTTTCAACGTTGGTGTTAAAGATCCTTACTTTTGTTTTGACAGAGATGTGTATAGATCTCCAGACCTGTTTCAGATTGGCAAAAGCCTGTTGCGCCAAATTTATTCTTCGTTCAATGTCCTCATCTGTTCCCCCTGATACACTGACCACACTCCCAAGGTATACAAAGTTGTTTACTTGCTCCAGGTTACGGTTTTCTACTTGGATGACTCCATCTTCTAGGAAGTTTATTATTTTTTAAATTGTTTTTTGAATGTTTATATTGAGTCCTACTCTTTTCCCAGTCTTGCTCAAGGATGTGATTTTGTCTTGCATGTCTTGAATTCTGTGGGACAGAATGGCCAAGTCATCCGCAAACTCCAAATCTTCTAGTTTTTGCATTAGGTTCCATTGGATTCCTTTTCCTGAGCTTGCATAAGCTTTTTTGTGACCCAGACTAACACTAGAAGGAACAGAAGTGATGAAAGGAGGCATCCTTGTTTGACTCCAGTTTTGACATGGAATTCATCTGTTAGTCTACCATTATGAACTACTTGGCAGGTGAAGTTTTCGTACAGATTTCTGATTATGTTAGTTATTTTGTTTGGTATTCCATAGTACCTCATTATTGACCATATAGTTTCTCTATTTATGCTATCAAAGGCCTTTTCAAAGTCCACAAATGTGGCATAGAGTGGAGATTGCCATTCAATAGATTGTTCTATAATTATCCGGAGTGTTGCTATTTGGTCAATGCATGATCTTCCTTTTCTGAACCAAGCTTGTTCTTCTCTCAGGAGATCATCGCAGGCATCTTTTATTCTGTTTAGTATTGTTCTGCTAAAGACCTTGCTTGGTACTGATAGTAGAGTAATTCCTCGCCATTTCTCACATTGTGACAGATCTCCATTATTTTGAATTATAATCAGTAAGCCCCTTTTCCATTCTGCAGGAGGGTTTTCAGTTGACCAAATTTTGTTGAAGATACTGTAGAGTTGGTTGATGACTTCAGCTCCTCCTTCTTTTAGGACCTCGGGTGAAATGTTATCTACACCGGCTGCTTTCCCTGTCTTCATTTGATTGATGGCCGTCCATATTTCTTCTTTGGGTGGGGTGGGCGCTTCTCAGGCTTAACTAATTCAGTTCACTCATTTTCTTACTCGTCATTTGTAAACCCTAATCATTTTAGCCAAACGCCTAAAAAGCGCCCGCCCACGTTTTTAGTCATATTACGTCTTAGCAGTAAATTCAAGATATAAATTTTTAAATTTTATTTTCTTCTTTTAGTGCGCTTATAAAAACGTGGTTTTTAAAAATCTTTTTTTTTACTTCTATTTATTTTATTCTTTTTAGTCTAAGTGTATGCTATGGTGACTTTTGAAGAATGGATTATGTTCACATATAATACGCATTGCCCGACAAACATTTACAGACTGGAAAAGACTCATCTCCCTTTGATGTTATGTTAAACATAGTTTTTGTTGTCGGGCTTGGTGTGAACTCTTCACGTGAATGTTATGTAAACAAGGGCAGACGGATAATACAAAGGTTTATATATAGATAAACTTAAAAGTTTAATAATTTAATAACGGTACATTCTATCGATCTGAAATTTTGAAACAATGCATTGTCATCCAAGATCTATCAGTGGTAACATTTTGTGATCTCTAGATCCATCAGAAATCTTTTGATTTTACGTTGGCAGATTTGAAAAATTGTGGACAGACAAACCAACAAGCAATTACACCGGAACGAAAGCGAGTTAGTAAAAACGTGGTTAATAAAAAAATAAATATTAAATAAAACAAACCCGTAAAAACAAAGTTTTTGACTATAAATTCCTTATATGTGAGACATAACTAAAAGTACTGATTATTTTCAAACATTTACAGACTGAATCTGTCTTAACTCAACTTTGCATCATAACCCTAGTGGGGGGGGAGGGGTGGGTGGGGGGGGGGAGAGGGGAAAAGTCTGGTCACCGATTCGCTTGACCGAGCTCAGAGTGACACGTAAAATGTAAACAAAAGCGCCCGTCGCTTCGTTGGGTCGCCTCAATGCGTCAGCTCAAAATTTCACGTGGGAAAAAAACAATAACAAACCGTGAATTTAAATTACATACCTCATATAAGGATAAACTAAAAATGCATTAATTTAATTACGGTACGTTCGATCGATCTGAAAATTTGAAACAATGCATTGTTAGGTTAGACGGTTCTGTGTGCCAAATTTCAGTTCGATCGGATCATGGAAAGTGGGTCATTTTTGACTTCTGTTTTTCCGCCCGCCCAAGACAGAGAGAGACGCCGGTGAAAATAATATAAGGGATTTAAAAAATCTTTTTTTAAAAAAGGACACGCTTTTAACACAATCACTACTTTTAGTAATGTCTCATATATAAGGGATTTATAGTCAAAAACTTTGTTTTTACAGCTATTTTTTAAAACTTATAATAAAAACTCTTTAAAATTCACATCTGAAGCCCACACATCTTTTTAAATCCCTTAAATTAACTTCGCGGCCGTCTCATCATCTCATCATCTCATGGGCTGGGCGGGCGGAAAAAGAAAAGTCGAAAATGACACACTTCCAGTGATCCGATCGAGCTGAAATTTGGCACACAAACCCTACTCACCTAACAATGAATCGTATCAAAATTTCAGATCGATCGATTTTACCGTAATTAAATTAATGCATTTTTAGTTTATCCTTATATGAGGTATGTAATTAAAATTCACTGTTTGTTAATGTTTTTTCTTCCACGGCCACGTGAGTTTGAGTTGACGCCGACCGTCGTGCCGACACCCCCTCACATCCCACCCCCATTTATTAAAGACAAGGGACATCACTCGGTGTCAGTCTGTAAATGTTTGAAAATAATCAATACTGTTAGTTATGTCTCATATATAAGGGATTTATAGTCAAAAACTTTGTTTTTGCGGGTTTGTTTATTAAATCCCTTATATTAACTTCGCGGCCGTATCATCATCTCATCATCTCATGGGCTGGGCGGGTGGAAAAACAAAAGTAAAAAATGACCCACTTCCAGTGATCTGATCAAGCTGAAATTTGTCACACGGACCCATCTCACCTAACAATGCATAGTATTAAAATTTCAGATCGATCGATTGAACCGTAATTAAATTAATGCATTTTAAGTTTTTCCTTATTAAACGTATGTAATTCAAATTCACGGTTTGTTATTGTTTTTTTCCCACGTGAGTTTGAGTTGACGCTTAGACGTCAACCGTCGTGCCGACACCCCCTCACGTCCCATCCTCCGTTAAAAGACGGGGGACATCACTCGGTGTCAGTCTGTAAATATTTGTGGCGTTGGAAAATAATCAGTACTTATAATTATGACTCAAATATAAGGGATTTATAGTAGAAAACTTTGTTTTTACGGGTTTGTTTTATTAAATCCCTTATATTAACTTCACCGGCGTCTCTGTCGTCATCTCTGTCTGTCTTGGGCGGGCGGGCGGAAAAACAAAAGTCAAAAATGTCCCACTTACCGAGATCCGATCGAGCTGAAATTTGGCCCACGGGCCCGTCTCACCTAACAATGCATAGTATCAAAATTTCAGATCGATCGATTGTACCGTAATTAAATTAATGCATTTTTAGTTTATCCTTATATGAGGTATGTAATTCAAATTCACTGTTTGTTATTGTTTTTTTCCCACGTGAATGTTTGAGTTGACGCTTAGTCGTCGACCGTCGTGCCGACACCCCCTCACGTCCCATCCCCCGTTAAAAGACAGGGGACATCACTCGGTGTCAGTCTGTAAATATTTGTGACGTTGGAACATAATCAATACTTTTAATTATGACTCAAATATAAGGGATTTATAGTAAAAAACTTTGTTTTTACGGGTTTGTTTTATTAAATCCCTTATATTAACTTCACCGGCGTGTCTGTCTCTCTCTGTGTCTGTCGTCATCTCATGGGCGGGCGGGCGGAAAAACAAAAGTTGAAAATGACCCACTTCCCGTGATCCCATCGAGCTGAAATTTGGCACACGGACCCGTCTAACATAACAATGCATTGTATCAAAATTTCAGATCGATCGAACGTACTGTAATTAAATTAATGCATTTTTAGTTTATCCTTATATGAGGTATGAAATTCAAATTCACGGTTTGTTATTGTTTTTTTTCCACGTGAGTTTGAGTTGACGCCTAGATGTCGACCGTCGTGCCGACACCCCTCATGACCCATCCCCCGTTAAAAGACAGGGGACATCACTCGGTGTCAGTCCGTAAATATTTGTGGCGTTGAAACATAATCAATACTTTTAATTATGACTAAAATATAAGGGATTTATAGTAGAACACTTTGTTTTTACGGGTTTGTTTTATTTACCACTATTTTTTTTATACCAAACACCTCATTGTGCCCGCCCAACGTTTTATACCACGGTGTTTTGTTCACGTGGTGAACTCATGGATGTCAACAAAGCAGACGGGTACCGATGCTTATATATAGACTATAGATAAACTAAAAATGCAATAATTTCAATACGGTAGATTCGATTGATCTGAAATTTTGATACAATGCATTGTCATCCACGATCTATATGTGGTATAAATTTGAGATCTCTATGACCATCAGAAGTAGTATAATTTTACGTTTCAAGTTTTGAAGGAAGGATGGATACAACATACAAACATTGTGACTTAAATAAAAGCGTGTAATAAAAGCGTGTAATAAGATTGATGGTTGCAAAAAAAATGAGAACTGGGCCTATACAAAAAGAGTAAAAAACTCACCGGGAGAGTAAATTTCAACGAAGGATACAGGGTATTTTTTAGGTTTTTTTGAAAATAGTACGAGTATGCATGTGGGACGGGCGAATGTAGCAGATAATAAATAAAGGTACAAAAATAAATAAACGATTTTTAAAAACCACGTTTTTATAAGTAGACTAAAAAGAAGAAAATAATTTACAACTTATAAGTTCAAGTACTTCGATTTAAAATGAGTAAAAACGTGGGGCGGGCGCTTATGAGGTTTAACATATGCGATTCAATCATTCTCTCACTTATAGATCTCTCTTTTGCCTTCTAAATTAGAAAACTTTAATTTTTATACCAAACTACCGCCACACGTTTTTAGTCATATGAAATCGAAGTACTTGAATTTATAAGTTTTAAATTATTTTCTTCTTTTTAGTCCACTTATAAAAACGTGGTTTTTAAAAATCATTTTTTTACATTTATTTATTTTATTCTTTTTAGTCCACTAAAAAAAACGTATTTAAAAAAAATATTTTTTCACCTCTATTTATTTTACCAAACACCACATCAGCGTCCACCCAACGTTTAATAACAAAGCGATGATGTCACTGGGTGAATTTATCTCTTCTTACAATACTACGGGAGGCGGGTACTGATGCTTATATAAAGATAAACTAAGAAATGCATTAATTTAATTACAGTACATTCGATCGATCTGAAATTTTGACACAATGTATTGTCATCCAAGATCTATCTGTGGTTAAATATTAAGCTCTCTGGGACCATCGGAAGTGGTTTAATTTTACGTTGGCAAATTTGTAAAATTGCGGACAGACAGACACGAAACAAGTAAACAATAAAATATAGATAAACTAAAAAGCTCAATAATTTAATAACGGTACATTCGATCAAGCTGAAATTTAACACAATGCATTGTCATCCAAGATCTATCTGTTGTAAAATTATAAGATCTCTAGGACCATCAGAAGTGGTTTAATTTTACGTTGGCAGATTTTAAAAATTGTGGACACACAAACAAATAATGCCACAGGAACTAAAGCGAGTTAATAAAAACTTTGTTAAATAAAAAAAAATAAAGGTAAGAAAGTGATTTTTAAAAACCACGTTTTTATAAGTGGACTAAAAAGAAGAAAATAATTTAAAACTTGTAAGTTCAAGTACTCTAAATTAATACAACTAAAAACGTACGGCGGGCGCTTATGAGGTTTAACATATGCGATTCACTCATTCTCTCACTTATAGATATCTCTTTTGCCTTCTAAATTAGAAATCTTTAATTTTTATACCAAACACCCGCCCCATGTCTTTAGTCATATTAAATATAAGTATTTGAACTTATAAGTTTTTAATTATTTTCTTCTTTTTAGTCCACTTATAAAAACGTGGTTTTTAAAAATCATTTTTTACCTTTATTTATTTTATTCTTTTTAGTCCACTAATAAAAACGTGTTTAAAAAAAAATAAATTTACCTCTATTTTTGTTTTACCAAACACCTGATCAGCGCCCGCCAAACGTTTAATAACAAAGCGATGAGGTCACGGGGTGAACTTCTCACTTACAATCAAACTACGGCAGGCGGGAAGATAGGCTTACAGAAAGAATGACTAACAAATGCATTAATTTAATTACGGTATATTCGATCGATCTGAAATTTTAATATAATGTATTGTCACCCAAGATCTATCTGTGGTAATATTTTGAGCTCTCTAGGACCATCAAAAATGGTTTAATTTTACGGTGGCAAATTTGAAAAATTGTGTTCGGACAGGCACTTAAGCAAGTATATAATAAAAAAAGAATAAAATAAATAGAAGTAAAGAAAAGATTTTTTTTAAACCACGTTTATATAAGCGGACTAAAAAGTTGAAAATAATTTAAAACTTATAAGTTCATGTACTTTGATTTAATATGACTAAAAACGTAGGGCGGGCGCTTATGAGGTTTAACATATGCAGCTCACTTAAACTCTCAATTATAGATCTCTATTTTGCCTTCTAAATTAGAAATCTTTAAATTTTATACCAAACACCCATCCCACGTTTTTATTCATATTAAATCAAATTACTTTAACTTATAAGTCTTAGATTATTTTCTTCTTTTTAGTTCGCTTATAAAAACGTGGTTTTTAAAAATCTTTTTTTTTACTTCTATTTATTTTATTCTTTTTAGTCTACTTATAACAACCTGGATTTAAAAAATATTTTTTTATCTCTATTTATTTTACCAAACACCTCACAAGCGCCCGCCCAATGTTTTAAAAACATTGTGATGTGGTCACGGGGTGAACTCACGGAAGTCAACAAAAGCAGACGGTACAGATGCTTATATATAGACTATAGATAAACTAAAAAGTTCAATAATTTAATAACGGTAAATTCGATCGATCTGAAATTTTAATACAATGCATTGTCATCCAAGATCTATCTGTGGTAAAATTATGAGATCTCTAGGACCATCAGAAGTAGTTTAATTTTAGTTTGGCAGATTTGAAAAATCTTGGACAGACACAAAAAAACAATGACACAGGAAAGAAAGCGAGTTAATAAAACGTGGTTAAAATAAAAAATTTAAAAACCCGTAAAAAAACAAGTTTTTGACTATAAATCCTTTATGTACGAGAAGTAACTAATAGAATGTTCATTATAATACTCAGCGCAAGACCATCCAAAAATACAAAATTGCAGTTGTGTCGTAAAACATGTTTAAAATAATGAGTAACGATCAGGAATATGTTTATAAAAAGTGTTGTCAATAAAATACGCACCTTATTGCGCGACAGAAAGGTTGTTCAATATAATACGCACCACGACGCTCTATCTCAAAAAATAGCATGATACATAGGAATAAATAAAATAATCTAAAAAATCAATAATTTAATTACGGTACATGCGATCGATTTGAAATTTTGATACATTGTTTTTATTGTCGGTACGAAACTGCCTGCAAAATTTCAGCTCGATAGCTTACAAGCAAGTGGGTTAAAAATCGATCAAAAGTTTTGGCGACAAGAAATCAAGCAATCAAGGGTGCAGACACCACGAGTTAATATAAAGGATTTAATAATAATAAGATCTGTTTGGCGACTTAAGCTTTCCAGCCATCACTGCGGAAAAGCCCCTTCCTGGTCTGTTGCTTGAAATTTTGTTTCAACTGTGTGCGAAAGCAAAACATTTTTTGTGTTTGTTGAGGGCAAATACGTGGCAGACAATGCACAAATCGCAAAATATCTTTATGATGACCGTTTTAAAGGAATTAAAAAAGATCTGAATGCATGACAAGATATTCAAAGTTTTATTTTAATTGTATTTTGAAGATATTAATCTAGTGGGAATAATGGTAATTTTAGTTCATTACCTTAGCTCACATAGATTTTTTTCCGGTTTGGTTCTTTAATATTTCTGTTAGAATTCATCTTTTTAAAAATACTAATATGACCAAAGTCGGACACAACGAAAAAACTGATGTTGCAAACTTTATAATTTTAAACTTCTCTTTTATGTTATAAATATTCCATGATTTATATGAGCATATTGCTGCTTACCTCAACAATATAGGACCGTAAAAATTTTGGAAAGCAAATTTAAAGCTACATGTACTCATCTTTAAAAATCAAGGTATCTATTCAAGTTTGTACAACCTTGGAATGATTGTGTTTGTTTAATTGGTGCACTCAAGCGTCTTACTCTGTCTTAGCATACACAATGTGCATTATGGTAGAATGCGTTCATTAACACATCAGGGTAAAAGAAATTGGCTGAGGCTCTGTTCACACTAAACGAATAACACGTTTCCAATGCAGATGGTTTGCATTTAGAAAAAAAGGTTGAGATCAATACATCTGTGTTAGCCCTTTTGTCGTTAGTATAGGCTCCAGTTTATTCTCGCTACGTCTCAAAATTAATTGAAGGCTAAGTTACTAAAGGGGTATTTTTTAAAAATCTAATATTCATTTTAAAACATTAGCAACAAACATGCCAGTGTCACGAAAGAAAGTTTTTTTTTAAATAAAGTCATCGGGGTTAAAATAAAACATCCCCTTAATTATCTGAAATTTTTAATAAGTGTTTTATTATTGTTTATTACTAAAAAATATAGTTTATATTTGTGCACATGAATTTGTGTATGAGTATTGCAAATTCAACAATCATACGTTTAGGCAGGTGCGTAACAAGTTGAGGACAAAGGGGGTGCATGCCCGAGATACACATTTTTAGGGTTGGCTAATTGGCTGGAGTTATTTTTAAAAAAATAATGTACAAAAGAACTGAAAAACAAAAATTATCAAGTTATACAAGAACGTGACACCGATTTCTTGGAGCATTTAATTGTGAGTAGCACCTGTGGTAAGGACTTTAAAAAAATTCGGTATTTATGTGTGTGTATAGAATAATTAAAAATATATTACTACCGACTCTTACCGGTAGCTTTTTACACAATTTACCGCAGAAAATTAAACAAATCCAAATAGCCAAGGTTTTTAAAATAATAATAATTTTTAAGTTGATTTTTTAAAATAATATAGTAAGATATCGATAGAAGGGGATTTTAAATGGAATTAATTTTAGTGCAAGCGTCTCATAGCACACAACACAGGCCAAAACTTAGACTTTAAAAAATGAAATCACACAGAGCAGGGGAGAATGTATATAATTCTGGAGGAAAATATCGTCCCCACCCCAAGCCCCCTACCCCAGCGAATTTATTTTAAAATAAATCAGTTGAGGGAGACTGTATGGAGGAGGATATTCAAGTATTTGCAAAGAAGGTTCGGTTTATAATCAGGAGCTTGGTATACCAGAAAATAGATGTATGAGGGACAGGAGAATTCATATATTATTATTAATGCCGCCTATAGTGCGTAAAAAATAGGATTTTCAATTATTAATAACCAATTTAAATTTAATTTTGATAACGACCAAATGGGTCAAATATTTTGTTTTTGTTTAGTTTATGACAAGCCCTCATTAGCAACGTCATTGCACAATTTTTAGAAAGAGTGGTTGAAATAATGACGTCACAAATAATCTATTGCAATGACAAATGACATGTATTTTCACTTAAACTCATGTAAATACTAAAATATATTTTCAACAAAACTGTAACCTTGAATTTTTTTTTACATTTTAACAAATCGCAGAACAATCTTAAACAGTTGAGGCTTCTTCCTTCCAAAATGTTGTAGGCACGCGTGTATCAATCCATTCATAACATGAAATCATAATAGAAACTTAAGATGGCGTACTTAAATCCAGTTGATAGACATTTTGTATTTGGTAGAGGCGGTGCTGTTTACAAGACGATTTGTTTAATGTTATAACGTTTTTGAATTCAAGAAAAACATAGTGAAATGAGTTGTTGTTTTTTAATATGTTATTGTTTCCAACGGTTGCATCTAAGTAGACCTCTGTTCATAGCGTGTCGTCAAGTATGGCTTACATTCAATCGCATACGTTTCTGCTAACATGCAATATGTGCATGTTCAAAAACATATTAAAAAGGCCTTCTTCAAAACTCATGTTTGTACACAAAAATGTAATGGGGCAAAAACGACAACGTTTTCATGTTTGGGTAGTTTCTTAGAGCCGTATAATTACCAGGCCAAACCCGTGTGCGCTAATAAAACTTACGTTACAGTGAGGAGGAGTAACGAATGGGCGTGGTATATGAATGGGCGTGGTATACTAATGGGCGTGGTATTCTTTAGTATGCTCATTGAAGCATGACTTGAATGGTTCTTAAAGTTGTATGCAGCAATTTATACACCATCTATTCTATTGTTAGAGCTAAAATTAAAGCAATTTCTTTATTAGCCAGTACTGCAACTTCCGCAACTTGATTCCATTGGAGCGAAGGCCATTAAAAGATTTTTTTTTAAAAACAGCTATAAGTTAATGGTGAAAACAAATCCCTTCTACAGAGATAACGCTAACCATGCTAGACGATCATCACTGAACGTATTGTCAAATGTAAGTAAAGTTTCAAAGTTGAATATCTTCTTTGTTAACCAACAGTATCATATAGAATGGTACTGCGATAAAGCTTTTAAATAAAATACAAAAAAGAACACAAACCAATTTTGCAATGAAAACAAGTAATTTGAGCTTTATTTTGAAAGTAACACAAAAGTAGACGTTTCGGCTAATGCCTTCATCAGTACAATAACATATATACGTACTTACATAATTAATGTTTAAATTCTTAAAACATATTATATTATAAAATATTTATTTAAAATAAAAAGAAAGGAAAAACAAAAACAAACAAAGACACAAAGTATAGGAAAAGGAGGACATATCTAAAGTTACATTGAAAACCACAACTGGAAAAAGATTCTTCAGTTAGGTACAATTATGGATTTGGTTAATTCCATATGGAGCCAACGTACCAAATCGTTGTATAAGTCTATTTTTAATGTGGATCCTATCATGGGTATTGCTTGCATATAACATACCAGTTAATGCAATATCTGAAATGCCGTCATGGTCAACACTGTTAAAATTTTTAGACACAGGAGATTGAGCCTGTTTATTTATTTTATACAGGTGTTCTCTAATCCGATCTCCAAGACGACGCCCTGTCTCACCCACGTAAATTTTATTAAAACTCTTGCAAAGAATTGCATAAATCACGTTGTGACTTGCGCAGGATACTTGAAGTAAATTTGATTGAAGCATGGAAGTTGCCAACGAAGTCAATAAAACTTTGCAATTGTTGCATGTCCATTTTTTGTTATTAGTTTTAAAACAAAGCTCAAATTTATTGTTTTCATTGCACAATCTGTTTGTGTATTTTGTATAACCAACGGTAGTGTCGAAACGAGTTGTCCATTTAAAATCCACGTCTATGTGTAGAAATTTATTTTTCGTTGACCAACTCAAAGGAGCAATTTAAACGTAATATAATGAAATTTCTATTTTTAAAAAAAATATTTAAACATTTTTCTTGATTATTAAAACTTTTTTGACAGGCGCGGAGTCAGACATGACCTTGAGATCATTCTTCCAACTACGCAATGGCATCTGGTTTCCCTACACCCCACCCCGCATCACTAACAACACCACTCACGACATCACTCGCGACATCACTAACAACACCACTCACGACACCACTCACGACGCCACTCACGACACCACTCACGACACCACTCACGACGCCACTCACGACACCACTCACGACGCCACTCACGACACCACTCGCGACACCACTCACGACACCACTCACAACACCACTCACAACACCACTCACAACAATACTCACAGCACCACTCACAACACCACTCACGACACCACTAACGACACCACTCACGACACCACTCACAACACAACTCACGACAACACTCACGACACCACTCACGACACCACTCACGACACCACTCACGACACCACTCACGACACCACTCACGACACCACTCATGACACCACTCACGACACCACTCACGACACCACTCACGACACCACTCACGACACCACTCATGACACCACTCACGACACCACTCACGACACCACTCACGACACCACTCACGACACCACTCACGACACCACTCACGACACCACTCACGACACCACTCACGACACCACTCACGACACCACTCACGACACCACTCACAACACCACTCACAACACCACAAACAACACCGTTCACGACACCACTCACAACACCACTTACAACGCCACTCACAACGCCACTCACGACACCACTCACGACACCACTCACAACACCACTCACGACACCACTCACGACACCACTCACGACACCACTCACGACACCACTCACAACACCACTCACAACACCACAAACAACACCGTTCACGACACCACTCACAACACCACTTACAACACCACTCACAACACCACTCACAACACCACTCACAACACCACTCACGACACACCACTCACAACACCATTCACGACACCACTCACAACACACCACTCACAACACCACTCACAACACCACTCACAACACCACTCACAACACCACCTACAACACCATTCACGACACCACTCACAACACCACTCACAACACCACTCACAACACCACCTACAACACCATTCACGACACCACTCACAACATACCACTCACAACACCACTCACAACACCACTCACAACACCACTAACAACACCAATCACAACACCACCTACAACACAATTCACGACACCACTCACAACACCACTCACAACACCACTCACAACACCACTCATAATTATCCCCAAATGTTACATGTAACCTTCTTGGCCCTTTTCCTCTACACAATCCTATAGACCCGACGTGTCACACCTCCATAATTGTCAGTCCTTTTGATCGCTATCTGGCAGCATCTGGCCTCTCCACACCCACAACCAGAACCCACTCAAAATAAACACACCCCAGGTACTCCACAGTATTGTCTTTTTTCAATATTGTTCATTGCCAGGAATAGAAATGATGTTAATAGGGCACACGTTTTGTGAGATTGACAAAGTACCGTATGTAATTAGCGCAGAAAAAAGTAAGAACTTAAAATTAGAAGTTTAGTTCATTTTATTTTATTTCTAATAAAAGCTACATTCAAATTTGAAAAAGAAAAGACGGAGAGCAAAGTTATTTTTATCACTTATTAAAATTCAGCATTATTTAGTAACTATAATATACAGGCTGTTTATTTCTGTACCCAAGTTAACATATTTAAATTTTGAAAGATTTAGTAGAAATAAAATGTAAGAGGTGGCTTAGTAGAACAATGGCTGAAATTGACCTATTTTAAAACTTATTTTGATTTGAAAATATATAATAGTTTGAATACAAGCGTATGCTAGACATAACAAAATATAGTGAAACCCAAATAGCAACAAAAAATAGGACTTGATGTATTTACTTCGTTGGCTTTTCGGTTTCTAGAATACAAAACACATCGTTTGTTTTCGTCAAGATGTTGAGACCTACAACAAAGTATGTAGATGTTAAGTGTAAATGTTACTTTATTCTGGAAAAGTACTTCCACGGCAGCAAAAACTTAAACATATCTTATGAATCCTGGAAGACATCAAAAACAAAACAACTCTCTACACAAAGCACTGCCACTGACTCGGTAAAATAAAAAATAAAAAAAACCAACTGCCTGCAGTTCAGTGCAACACAACTGCATAAAGTCTCCACGCTCGATTGCACTCTCCAACACATCAAGATCAACCTCCACATAATTTCAAATCAATGCACGAAACATTGAAACATCACACTTAATCCTCTTTGTTCCTTTCATCCCTACCCAGCCAGCTTACGGCTCAAGGCCACATGATCAAACAAAGAATCGCAGTGGCCTCTATCCACGCACGAAGATATAGTTGACGTATATTTCAGATCTAACCACGAGAAAAACAACTTTCTAAGGATCATTAATCTTTTAACAAAACTTTGATAAAATAAAGGACCACAGCATACATGATCACTCTTACTGGGTTGAAGCAAATTATTAAACACCAGTTCAATCTTTGACTTGTACCATCACAGCAAATATCAACACTTTTCCTTCTGTGCTGACAGTGGCGTAACAACGGCTTGGCACTGGGGCAGTTGCAAAGGGTGCTGTCCTGCGCCAGTTCAAAAGGGCGCCGCTAAATCTCTAGTTTTCAATTTTTTATTTAAATAAAGGGCGCCAAATAATATTCGCCAAGGGCGTCAAAACCCAGTTACGCATCTGTGTGCTAAGGTATTGAGCTATTACCAGTTGCCATTATCAGGAAGAAAGAGGGCCTTAATGAGCAAGAAACTTTTGCATGATTACTACGATAAAATTGTATTCCTGTCACAAGCAAATTATAGTTTTTAAATCCTTTATATTAACTCGTGGTGTCTGCTTGCTTGCAGCCTTGAACCCTTGCTTGTCGCCAAAATGTTGGATCAATTTTTAACACATTTCCTCGTAAGCTAGCCAGCTGAAATTTTGCAGGCAGTTTCGTACCGATGATAAAAACAATGTTTCAAAATTTCAGATCGATCACATGTACAGTAATTGAATTATTGATTTTTTAGATTATTTTATTTATTCCTATGTATCATGTTATTTTTTGAGATAGAGGGTAAGGGTGCGTATTATATTGAACAACCTTTCTGTCGCGCAATAAGGTGCGTATTTTATTGACAACACTTTTTATAAACATATTCCTGATCTGTGCGCATTAAATTAAACATGTTTTACGACACAACTACAATTTTGTAATTTTGGATGGTCTTGCGCTGAGTATTATAATGAACATTCTTTTAGTTACTTCTCGTACATAAAGGAATTATAGTCAAAAACTTGGTTTTTTACGTTTTTTTAAATTCAATCCTTTATATTAACTCTTGGTGTCTGGTTGTTTGTTTGAACCCTTGATTGCTTGCTTGTCGCCAAAACTTTAGATCCATTTTAACTAATTTCCTCGTAAGTTAGCGAGCTGACATTTTGCAGGCAGTTTCGTACCGATGATAAAAACAATGTATCAAAATTTCAAAACGAACGCATGTACCGTAATTAAATTATTGATTTTTTAGATTATTTTATTTATTCCTATGTATCATGTTATTTTTTGAGATAGATAGTAAGGGTGCGTATTATATTGAACAACCTTTCTGTCGCGCAATAAGGTGCGTATTTTATTGACAACACTTTTTATAAACATATTCCTGAACGGTGCGCATTATATTAAACAATTTTTACGACACTACTACAATTTTGTATTTTTGGATGGTCTTGCGCTGCGTATTATTATGAACATTCTTTTAGTTACCTCTCGTACATAAAGGATTTATAGTCAAAAACTTGTTTTTTACGTTTTTTAAAAAATTAAATCATTTATATTAACTCGTGGTTTCTGTTTGGTTGATTGATTATTTGGTTGCTTTCTTGTCGCCAAAACTTTTGATCAATTTTTAACCCACTTGCTCGTAAGCTAGCGAGCTGAAATTCTCCAGGCAGTTTCGTACCGATGATAAAAAACGATGTGTCAAAATTTCAGATCGATCCCATGTACCGTAATTAAATTATTGATTTCTTAGATTCTTTTATTTATTCCTATATATCATGTTATTTTTTGAGATTGAGTGTCGCGGTGCGTATTATATTGAACGACCTTTATGTCGCGCAATAAGGTGCGTATTTTATTAACAACACTTTTTATAAACATATTCCTGATCGGTGCGCATTATATTAAACATGTTTTACGACACAACTGCAATTTTGTATTTTTTGGATGGTCTTGCACTGCATATTATAATTAACATTCTTTTAGTTACGTCTTGTACATAAAAGATTTAGAGTCAAAAACTTGGTTGTTATTTTTACGGGTTCTTTTTATTTAAATTAGATTTTATTAAAATCTTTTGACAGCTGATAAAAGATTTCAAGCAGAACTTTCTTTCCTTTATTCTTCTTATTTAACCTGACACGTGTCATACTCGTAATATATTTACATGACTCTACTGATTCAATAGTTCGAAGTTCATATATATGTGTATATAAACCTAATATCTTGGCGCAGGACCGTGATGCCTCGAGAACCTTTGTTCGTGGCCTATGCCCCAGATGGGACGAAGGGCGATGATGATGATGAAACCTAATATTTAATATATATATATATATATATATATATATATATATATATATATATATATATATATATATATATTTACAATTCAAATTACTACAGCTGCTACACTACTGAGCCAGTTAAAACCTGAATTTCATTTCATCAGAATATTTTTATACATATGTTCATTTATCAGCCAAAATCGGTTTGTCGTTACTCAACAACTAAAAAACAGGGTTTTAAATGCATTTTAGTGCGTTTTTAAGGACGACTCAACTAACATCTGATCACGTTCGTTTACTTCTAAAAAAACTAACGAATCAAGCCCCGCAGCCTCTTGATGAAAGGAAGCAGACATTCAACAATTATTATAGTGAAAATCTCTCTTTTATTAGCTGCATTTTTAAGAGGAATCATTTGTACTTATTTAAGCCTTTTAAACATCATTTAATAATAACACGTTCAAATTATTCTACAAATATGGAATTCTTCTGTAAAAATTGGACTAATTAAAACAATTTCAATATTAAAGACTCTTATTTTAAATGAAATACTAGACATGAACGATGAATAAGCCTTGGACGCAATAATCTTCTGTATCGAACGAGCGTCAGTAATAGGTAAGGTTAGTTAAAATCTCGTGATGGAATCCGATAGCTGCCATTGAGAGAGAATTTAAAACTAACACTCTAAACTTTTGAGCGTCCTACTATTTATGGTTCCCTAATAAGAGTTTCAATCAATAAGTTCTGTGGATTAAATAAAATCACATATTTAAAAGAAAACATTGATCTCCTGGCGCAATGCTAAACTACATTTTGTGAACGTCAACAGTCTGTTGATGGGACGTTTGGATTAATACTAAAACAATTTGTTGAATCTATTTGAAATTTAAGTTGTTGGTTGTTTTTTTGTTGTTTTTTTTTCAATATAATTTCAATCCTTATCCGTCTTAAATTAAGAAATGGAATCAAGATGATATAAAATTTATATACATCATTCTCATTGATGTACCATATGTGCTCAATAAATGAAGTGAATGTAGAGAAAAGTCAATTTTATGTAATATTATATGCATTTTCGCCCTTTACATAGCTATTGTGCGGTCATTGTCGCAATTAGTACATGCATTGTCCACAACCAGTACACACATTTTCGCAAATAGAACACGCATTGTCCTCAGCCTGTACAGGCAGTTTCGGAACCTGAACACGCGTTGTCCTCAGCCTGTACACGCATTTTCGCAACGGGAACACGCGTTGTCCTCAGGCTGTACACTCATTTTCGCCACTAGAACACGCGTTGTCCATAGCCTGTACGTGCATTGCCTGCCCTGGTAGAAGTGTTGCCACCATCATATATCTGCATGCAAATTACCCTCATCCAAACTATGGGGACATTTGTATATCAATTTTAGGCTTCATTTGTAATTACGCGAAGACACCTTCATTGCGTGTGTGACCGGAGAGCTAGTTATAAATAACAAGAATTGTATTCTCTGTTCAATGTTTTTAACCCATATCGCTTACCAACGGTTTATGATTTAAGCGAAGCCATTTCACAATTGATGCCTGTTGTGCTAAAGGCCACGAGCAGGGAATTGCGATATTGTAAGTTAATTTCTTAAATTGTGAGATTGAGTTGAAGTAACGATTAACAGATTTAACTGTCACTCATTTGTTTCAGACATGTACATAAGTTTCGGCTAATCCTTCTATGAGATCGACCACATTGTCCAGTTTAAGAATTAGAGGGGGTGGATTATTTTTTTTTGGGGGGGAAGAGGCGCATATATATATATATTATTTTAATTTTGTGTATTGGAACATATCACAATAAATAGCTATGAATTATTTATAGGTTATCAAACATTATATATATAAATAATAGATTTTTAAAATTTAACTTTTACACGCATTCATTTATTTATACTAGCGTATCACCCGTCAAAAATGACGGAAGTTTTCAGCTGAAATCTATTTATTTTTTTAAAAAATGCACTTTTTAAGGGAGCCTACGGCGCCGACCTTTTTCAAAAGCCCAACTAACTTTCTGAAATGTACACAAAGTATTTTATAACAGGGGTGATAGGACGCCTACGGCGCCCCCACTTTTTAAATAAATTTTATAATTAACCATCATCAAATCCTCTTTTTAAATCCTTTATATTAACTCGTGGTGTCTGCGGCCGACCGACATTGTCGCCAAAACTTTTGATCGATTTTTAACCCACTTGCTCGCAAGATAGCGAGCTGAAATTTTGCAGGCAGTTTCATACCGATGATAAAAACAATGTATCAAAATTTCAGATCGATCGCATGTACCGTAATTAAATTATTGATTTTTTAGATTATTTTATTTATTCCTATGTATCATGCTATTTTTTGAGATAGAGCGTCGCGGTGCGTATTATATTGAACAACCTTTCTGTCGCGCAATAAGGTGCGTATTTTATTGACAGCTCTTTTTATAAACATATTCCTGATCGGTGCGCATTATATTAAACATGTTTTACGACACAACTGCAATTTTGTATTTCTGGATGGTCTGGCGCTGCGTATTATAATGAACATTCTTTTAATTACTTCTCGTACATAAAGGATTTATAGTCAAAAACTTGTTTTTTTACGGGTTTTTCTTATTACATTTTAATTTTGGAAAAGGGTAACAATGTAAAAAACGATGAGGAAAGGGGGGAAAGAACGGACACAAATAGCAGCATGAAGAAAATAGTGAACGCAAGACGCATTGTTGGTCTTGAGACATGTGAACTGCGTTGAGCTACTGGCCCCTTTGCACCACCGTAACGAGGGTCATTCGTCATGTTTGCTTGCTGGCGTTGTCTTGTGTTTTTCCTAATTTCTGGCGAATTAAATATATAGATATACACGTATTGCCATCACATTATCCTCAACCAGTAGGCTTACATAATTTATTCCTCTAGTGCACGCATTGTCCTCAGCATTTACAAGTCGTATATATGTGTAAATAGAACATTGGCTGAGGTTTGACAGTTAAATAATTTACTTTTTCATAATTTATATTGCAAACATAAGATATAACAACAATGTTAGATATATTAATTACATATCAAGGAATATATTAGGCATTTAATACTTCTGGTCCGTCAATGTATTCTTCATATATAGCGTTGGTATTTCAATGTTTTCTTCATATAAGTCATAGGGCATTGGTATTTTTTGTATTAATGTATTTTTCATACAGTTCATTGGTACCTCAACATATTTTTCATATAAGGCATTGGCACTGCAATGTATTCTTCATATAGGGCATTGACACTTTAACGTACTCTTCATGTGGGGTGTATCATTTAAAATGTATTAAGAAAACCCTATGAGGTGATTTATTCATGAAATGCTAATGACGTGGCTTGCTTTCTTCTTTGTGCTTTTATTTGTCCATGGGCAACCCTAACTACCCTCTAACCATGAACTTTCAGAAATGATAACGAGATGCGCTGCTAAGACACACGCTGATCTTAGAATTATTAATGGTAGCCGGTGCGTGACAGTTGATCACACTGTCTTATGCCGGATACCGGATGCCACTGATGACCAGCGCGATATCCTTCTCCTATGTTACCTTTCACTAACTATCAATAAGGGGCTGAAATATTAATTTTGTCATATGGTTTTTCCGTAGACCCATGAATTGCGCTATGATTTCCACGACGCTTTGAAAGGACACTGTCCTTGAATAAGTATGTCTGTACATGCTATCAAATCAATACAATAAAATCACAACAAATGTAACTTCGTCACGCCTCCTGACTTTAAAATGTTTTCAGGACATGTTTTCTGCACATTATAAGCTCTGAACGGACATTTAGATTTCCGGACTTCCTGAAAATTCGTATCTTTTCTTTTGTTATTTATCACAGACGCTCTAGCTATACAAACGATTATGGCGTCCCGCGCTTATCCACGGTTTATGTCAAGTCTTGCATTTTTATTATTTTTAAATTTTGACATAGTATTGGTTTTCTTGGTTTTATCAGGCAACCCATTCCACGTCCGAATGCCGGATGGAAAGACGATAATTTGTATGTATGTGTTCTCGCATAATGAATACCAACAGTGTTTTTATCCCTATTTCTAAGGTTTTACGTATACAGTTCACTCATTCTCTCACTTATGGATATCTTTTTTGCCTTTTTAATTATAAATCTTTAATTTTAATACCAAACACCCGCCCCACGTTTTTAGTCATATTATATGAAAGTACTTGAACTATTAGTTTCAAATTATATTCTTCTTTTAGTACACTTATAAAAACGTGGGTTTTAAAAATCTTTTTTTACCTCTATTTATTTATTTCTTTTTAGCCCACTTACAAAACGTGGGTTTTAAAAATATTTTTTGACCTCTATTTTTTTATACCAAACACCTCATAAGCGCCCACCCAACGTTTTAAAAAAAACGGTGATGTGGTCACAGGGTGAACTCATAGATGTCAACAAAAGCAGACGGTACAGATGCTTATATACAGATAAACTAAAAAGTTCAATAATTTAATAAAGGTACATTTGATCGATTGGAAGTTTTTATAAAATGTATTGTTAACCAAGATCTATCTGTGGTAAAAAGTTTAGCTCTCTAGGAACAAAAGAAGTGGTATAATTTTATGTTGGCAGATTTGAAAAATTGTGGATTGACAAACAAATCCACAGGAACAAGAGCGAGTTAATAAAACGTGTTTAAAAATAATTTAATGTAAAAAAATGATTTTTAAAAACCACGTTTTTATAAGTTGACTAAAAAGAGGAAGATAATTTAAAATTTATAAGTTCAAGTACTTCGATTTAATATGACTAAAAACGTGGGGCGCGCGCTTATGAGGTTTAACATATGTGGTTCACTCATTCCCTCACTTATAGATCTCTCTTTAGCTTCTAAATTAGAAATCTTTAATTTTTATACCAAACACCCGCCCAACTTTTTTAGTCATACTAAATCGAAGTACTTGAACTTATAAAATTTAAATTATTTTCTTCTTTTTAGTCAACTTATAAAAACGTGGTTTTTAAAAATCATTTTTTACCTTTATTTATTTTATTCTCTTTAGTCCACTAATAAAAACGTGTTTTTTAAATCCCTTATATTAACTTCACCGCCGGTCATCTCTCTCTGTCTTGGGCGGGCGGAAAAAGAAAAGTCAAAAATGACCCATTTCCCATGATCCGATCAAACTGAAATTTGGCACACGGACCCGTCTGACATAACAATGCATCGTATCAAAATTTCAGATCGATCGAACGTACCGTAATTAAATTAATGCATTTTTAGTTTATCCTTATATGAGGTATGTAATTTAAATTCACGGTTTGTTATTGTTTTTTTCCCACGTGAAATTTTGAGCTGACGCATTGAGGCGACCCAACGAAGCGACGGGCGCTTTTGTTTACATTTTACGTGTCACTCTGAGCTCGGTCAAGCGAATCGGTGACCAGACTTTTCCCCTCTCCCCCCCACCCACCCCTCCCTCCCCCCCCCCGCTAGGGTTATGATGCAAAGTTGAGTTAAGACAGATTCAGTCTGTAAATGTTTGAAAATAATCAATACTTTTAGTTATGTCTCATATATAAGGGATTTATAGTCAAAAACTTTGTTTTTACGGGTTTGTTTTATTAAATCCCTTATATTAACTTCAAAGTCTTGTCTGTCGTCATCCGTTCGTACGGCGGAAAAACAAAAATAATAAATGACCCATTTCCCGTGACGCCATCGAGCTGAAATTTGGCACATGGCCCCGTCTCGTCTAACAATGCGTCGTATCAAAATTTCAGATGGATCGAACGTACCGTCATTAAATTAATGCATTTTTAGTTTATCTCTATACGAAGCATGTAATTCAATTTTTCGGTTTGTTATTGTTTTTATTTCACGTGACAGCTCAATTCGCGCGTTGAAGCCACATCGTCAATGTACCGGTGTGCTTTTGTTTACATTTTACGTGTCACGCCGATCTCGGTCCAGCGGTCGGTGATCAGACCTTTCCCCTCTCCCACCCACTCCCCGGGGCTTATAAAGCAAAAGAGAGTTAAGACAGATTCAGTCTGTAAATGTTTGTCGCGTTTGAACATAATCAATACTGTTAGTTATGTCTCATATATAGGGGATTTATAGTCAAAAACTTTGTATTTACGGGTTTGTTTTTAAATCCCTTATATTAACTTCACTGCCGTCTCTCTCTCTGTCTCTCTGACTCTCTGTCTTGGGCGGGCGGAAAAACAAAAGTCAAAAATGACCCACTTACCGTAAAGCCATCGAGCTGAAATTCGTCACACGGACCCGTGTCACATAACAATGCATCGTATCAAAATTTCAGATGGATCGAACGTACCGTAATTAAATTAATGCATTTTTAGTTTATCTATATAAAACTATATGTAGAAGTCGCTATCGTTTACATTTTATGGGTCACTTGACTTCACGCCAGCCATCGGTGAACACATATCGTGTTTTAACCAGGTGTACAGGCGTGATTTTGCTTACATTTTACGTGTCACGCCGAGCTCGGTCCAACGATCGGTGACCAGATCTTTCCCTCTCCCACCCGCCCCCAGGGTTTATAAAGCAAAGGGGTGTTAAGACAGATTCAGTCTGTAAATGTTTGTCGCCTTTGAACATCATCAATACTGTTAGGTATGTCTCATATATAATGGATTTATAGTCAAAAACTTTGCTTTTACGGGTTTGTTTTATTAAAATATTTTTTTACCTGTATTTATTTTACCAAACATCTCATCCACGCCAGCCCAACGTTTAATAACAAAGCGATGAGGTCACGGGGTGAACTCGCCACGTGAAATTAAACTACGACAGGGGGGTACAGATGTTTTTATAAAGATAAACTAAGAAATGCATTAATTTAATTACGGTACATTCGATCAATCTGAAATTTTGATACTATGTATTGTCAATCAAGATCTATCTGTGATAAAATTTTGAGCTCTCTATGATCATCAGAAGTGTTTTAATTTTAATTTGGTGAATTTGAAAAATTGCGGTCAGACACGAAAGCAGGTATATAATAAAATATTGATAAATTAAAAAGTTACATAATTTTATAACGGTACATTTGATCGATCTGAAATTTTGATACAATGCATTGTCATCCTAGATCTATCTGTGGTAATATATTGAGATCTTTAGGACCATCAGAAGTGGTTTAATTTTACGTTGGCAGATTTGAAAAATCTTGGACAGACAATGCCACAGGAACGAAAGCGAGTTAATAAAACGTGGTTAAAGAAAAGGAACAAAAGAGACAATTTTCCCTACAAGTTACAGATAATGATAATATTTAACACTGGCGCGAAAAAACAGACACAAAACTCAAACATTTGAAGAAGAAAAGCATAAACTGATATTTTTCTAAATCGATTGAGAGAGAGAGAGAGAGCGAGAGAGAGAGAGAGAGAGAGAGAGAGAGAGACAGACAGATATATATATATATATATATATGTATATATATATAGAGAGAGAGAGACATAGACAGAGAGACACACAGAGAGAGAGAGACAGAGAGACATAGAGAGAGAGAGAGAGAGAGAGAGGAGGAGGAGGAGGGGGTGATTACTTTTTTTCTTTGTTATCATCTGTTGTTTAGATTATCGTCTATTACCAACTCAAATCACCCTATCACATGTATGAATACCTATAGAAATCAAAATTTTCAAAAATCATAATTTATTATTCCACCGATATTATTCTTTGTTAATAATGAAATGAAAGTAAGCCTCCAGTTCAGGAAGAAAAAAAAACATCAATATTTTTAACTGCATTCAAAAGGTCACAGAAGAATTTTATTAATGACAACTTTTTTTTTGCCTTAGCAAAGTAATTTAAAAATCACACAAGAAAATTAGCCAAAAGCTTGACCAGATTTAAAAAAAAATATTTTTAGTAAACTTATCAGCGGTTGGCCGTAGACCTTGGGTCGCAAAGCAAAATATTTTTAATACGTATTGTATTGAACGTATATTCGAAAACGGTCAGTTTGATAGTAACACAATTTCTGCCTTGGAATCCAACGAGCCGGGTTTTTAAGGTTATTATTAATTGAAATGGTAGCCTGTAAAATCCATGATTCTTATCATGAAAAGCACGCCACTATAGTGTTAAATTAGTTTTTCTCATTTCTGAAATTGCTAACGCAAAGTTTCACGCTAGAAAATATATTCATTCATAGCCTACTATAGATTTACATTATCAATAATCATTTCAAACGTAGGATCAGGGGGTATGAACATGGGGGAAAAGGGATAAACCGCTGAGATCATTATACACGGATGATGTCAGTAAGCCTGATTTTATTTCACATGTCAAGTTTTTTGTGTCTTATCTTATATTATCTGTTACAGACGCTCCTTCTATACATAATATTATTGCGTCCTATGCTTATCCATATTTTGTGTTTAGTCCTGAATTTTTATTAGAGATTTAAATGTTGATAAAGTGTTGCATTTCCTGGTTTCTTCAGGCAACCCATCAACGCCCGAATTCCGGACGGGAAGAACGAAAATTTGGATGAGTTTGTTCTTGCATACGGAATAAGATAGGTGTTTTTATCCTTATGTCTATCTGAGGGTTGTATTAAGTTATCTTTGTGTTGTATTTCTAAATTAGAGTTAATTGCTTTATGTAGGACTAGGGGCAAGGACCCGGCTTTACCGGGTTTAAAATAAGGTTTTCTGTAGAAGCGTAATGTACTGTTTATTTGCATGCAATAAAGGGTACATTTAACTTAAAGCAATGTGATAGACAACATTTTTGACAGTTCAATTTGGAGTGTGTACAAAAAGATGTTCCTCTTTGCCAACTCTGGAGCAGGCCACATACAACTGTCCATTAGAAAAGCATGGTGTCTGCAAGTCTATACCAGCAATCCCAAGAGACTGAGTGATACTTTATATAATTTTTTTACCTGTTACCATCGCCAAATAATACTTAACAACCACCGAAAGTTTAATGCTTCTACATGCACGGCCCCCAGTATAAAACTATATAATTTGCAATTTTCACGCACGTCAGTCTGTCCTGACGCTACTAATTTTAGAAAGCAGGTAAAACCAAATTACTGCACCAATGCACCAAAAGGTGTGCAAATTAAAGATGCGCTGTAAAAATATTATATGACGTCATTGATTTAGCTCATATTTTCAATTTTAGAAAAGGGAACATTGTAAAAAGAGAATTAGATGGTGGTTAATTATAAAATCAAAAAATAAACGGGGCGCCGTAGGCGTCCTTCAACCCCTATTATAAAATACTTTGTGTACATTTCAGAAAGTTTAATATTTCGTATTTATCAAACAAGGACAAGTTAGTTGGGCTTTTGAAAAAGTTCGGCGCCGTGGGCGCCCTAAAAAAATGCATTAAAAAATAATAAATAGATTTCAGTTGAAAACGTACGTCATTTTTGACGGGTGTACGCTAGTCTTATATATATGGAACGAAAACTGTATAAGAACTTTTCCCATGTAATTTTGTGTATGTGTACCAAATTTCACATTATTTGGTTGTATGGATAATGAATTATTAGGGAACAGACAAACACACAACAAATGTGTCTTATATGTATAACATTTGGGCCCCCGGCCTCCCAGTTACTGTAATTTTTCTTTCGACTGCTACCATCGCGGGAGAGTACTCAAAAACTTTCCAAAGTTTATGTTTGCACCTACAAATAAAGATGAGGAATAAGTGTTGATTCAGTTTTATATAACCCATATAAGGAAAAAAACGGTTTTAAGACCCCGGCCACCCATGAGTCAAAATTTTTAAATTATTTTCGCCAATTATCGTCATAAGAGTGTATTCAGCAAATCCCCAAAGTTTCATGATTCTATCTTGACGGGAAGTTGAAGAAATTAGTGTTAGTCAGTTTTAAATATAAGAAAAAAACTACATTAGGGCCCCCGGCCCCCCGTAAGTGATAATTTATATAATTGTTTACCTGTCACCATCGCCAAATGATACTTAACAACCACCGAAAGTTTTATGTTACTACCAACACGGGAAATATGATAATTATTAATTTTTATTTTTTATAGAGCTCATATAAGGAAAAACTAATTTTGGGCCTTCGGCCCCCAGTATCTTATATATATGGAACGAAACCTGTTTAATAACCTTTCCGGTATAATTTTGTGTACGTGTACCAAATTTCACGTTCTTTGTTTGTCTGGATCTTGAGTTAATAGGGAATATCCAGACAGACGACAGACAACAAATGCGTCTTATATGTATAGAGATATAGAGATTACTACTTTACTCTTGGTTCTTCTATCCTTCAGTGTTTCAAGCTTTAATGATCTAACTAATGGTGTTATTCTTTTCAGTTTTGAATATTCTCAAGTAAGGAATCTGACAGCTCTTTTTTGAATTTGTTCTAGTTTATCAATGTTTTCTTTGGTGGATGGATCCCATACAGACGATGCATATTTTAATACAGGCCTCACCAAAGTGATGTAGCATTTTAGTTTTATATCTCTATTACATTTGTAAAAGTTTCTTTTTATAAAGCCTAAGGTTTTTTTACATTTTTTAATAACTCCATTTACATGGGGATTCCATGATTGTTTCTCATTTATTATGATTCCTAAGTATTTTGCATCTTTAGTTTGGGTCAGTTCTTTTCAACGAATGAAATATTTTGAATTGATTTGTTTCTTTTTCTTTGTTACTCTTAACAGTTGGCACTTTTCTAAGTGGAAAGACATGCTCCTGTTAGTTATTTCACATTTTATTAATTCATCTAAGTCTTTTTGTAAAATTTTGCCATCTTGTTCTGATTTAATTGTTTTATAGATTATACAACCATCAGCAAATAACCTAACTTTTGTTCCTGTTGAGATGTTGTTGGGTAAATAATTTATTTAAATTAAAAAGAGTAAGGGAACTAGCACAGTTCCTTGTGGAACTCCTGAGTTAACCTTTGTTGGTGCATATTTTTATCCATTAATTATAACAGTTTGCTCCCTACCCAAAAGGAAGTCTTGGATCCAGTGATGTAAGGGACCTGAAATTCCAAAGTAGTTAAGTTTTTTTAAAGTAAACTAAGGTGGTGAACTATGTCAAATGCTTTTGAGAAGTCTAGTAATATTGTGTCTGTTTGAGGATTATTGTCTAATGTAAAGCCTTTTGATTGTTCATCTATTAAACCTATTAATTGCGTTTCACATGATCTGTTTTTTTCTAAAGCCGTGTTGATGTGGGCATAGGGCATTATATTTGTCTAGGTGGTTAAATTATTTTACTATATATTATGTGTTCTAGTAATTTACAGGTGATACTAGTAAGTGATACAGGTCTGTTGTTACAAATGTCTGATTTATAACCTTTCTTAAAGAGTGGAGTTACGTTAGCTAATTTCCAATCCTGGGGAACTTTACCCTGGTTTAGAGAAGCATGAAAAAGAACTACAAGGATTGGGGACAGTTCATTGATTAGTTCTTTTAATAACCTTGCACGCAGTTCATCTGGTCCAGTAGCTTTTTTTTATTTTTAAGTTTTTTAGGAGTGAGTGTATACCTATCTCGTCTACAGTTATGTTACCTATTTCTTCCATTTTATTTAAATTTATTAAAACTTCCTTGTCGACTGAGGCAGAAAAGGATGATGCAAAATATGTGTTAAGGATATTAGCTTTAGTCTCATTATCATTATAGGTTTTATTATTTGAGCCTTTTAGTGTGGCTATTCCTGTAGGTTCGATTTTTTTAGATTTGATAAAGGACTATACGTTTTTATTGTTATCTTTAGAAAGTACATTGTTTATATATTCATTTTGGAGGTTTCGACTAAGTTTTTGTGTCAAGTCTTTAATCTATAAGTATTTTTGTGTATCCTTTTTGAATTGGTAGCCTTAAATTTCTTAAATAAGCTCTATTTTTGTTTTCATAGCTTTTTTAATTTAGAATTGAACCAGCATTTGTTAATTTTATTTAATGTTAATTTTGTTGGAACATTCTCATCCATAATAGTGTTTAGATTCGTTTTTATATCTTTCCAAATTTCTTCTACTGGGCTATTTGTATTAAATTTATTTAGGAAATTTTGTTGTAAGTTAGCCTCTGATTGGTGTAGTTCTATTGAATTACATTTATTCCAAAGATAGATTATTCTTCTAGGTATCTTAATAATTTTAGTTGTTATTGTATTGGTGACCCTAACAATATCATGGTCGGATCGATGGCTGCCCACAGCAGTGCAACTAGGCGGTTTGTGTAGCTCATGACTTCCTCATTACATCACCTGATCCAAAACAGTTGTTTTAAATTGCAAAATAATTGAATCACTACAAGCACAGTGTATAGGTCAAGACTCGGGGGATCAATATATTTCATGGAGAATTCCATGATTCGTTTGTAGTTTGGTTTTGTTTGTTAGTTTTTTCCTACTGTAGCAACTAGAGGTTTGTGAAAATTAACTTTATTTAATCTGTTAGTAAAGGGAAGGCTTAAAATAGTTTTCTTTTTATTTTGTTGAAATTTGTCCACATTCTTTTTTTCAAATCACTAACCCTTGTGACCGCAAGGAATCATTTAAGTTAAAACAAGCCCACATCCCGATTAGCTAGAAAATTGTAAGATAAACTTATTCACCATTAATGACAATGCATAATATGTTGTAATTTTTTTTTACAATAACGAAAATTAAAATTTTAAAAGTTGGTCGTTTCTGTCAAAGACAATCAGTGGCTGGAACAAACTTCCAAAAGTATCATTTGAGGCGATAATTCACACATTTGACTTTTTTGCCTCCTGTCTCCAAAGCTATGGTCTCGCATGTCCTCGATAAGCAGCTCATGGAAATATCGTCTTCACCTATTTATAAACCTCTCGAAGTATTAATTCTGGGCACTTAAAGTATAGAAAAATGAGAAATTATGAAAGTGAGTTTGATTATAATCCTTATCGGTTAGAAGACCTGACTCTTTTTCATCAAGTATTTGTTATGACTTGATATTTTCTTTCTCTAAATCATATTCTCTGTTATTGCTTATATTATTTGTTCTCGCTTTAAATAATACTTGGCGAATATTAGAACTATGCGTTATTTACAGTTTTAATTTTTTTAATGTGTTTCATCATGTATTGCTTTCTACCGCTGAACAACAGTAGTCCTCTCAGTGTGTCGGTAGATGACAAAGAGATGCGTGCTGAACAACAGTAGTCCCCTCAGTGCGTCGGTAGATGACAAAGAGATGCGTGCTGAACAACAGTTGTCCCCTCAGTGTGTCGGTAGATGACAAAGAGATGCTTGCTGAACAACAGTTGTACCCTCAGTGTGTCGGTAGATGACAAAGAGATGTGTGCAATCCTGATGCCTGGCTGGGAACAATGGCGTCTAGTGCTGCTAACCCGGTTTGTTTACAAGAAACTGCAAGAAAGTGCATGATGATAAGTTCAAGGTCATCTAAGCGAGTGCTGCTGCTACAAACTACGCACCAACAGTTACGCTTCAGCAATGAATGAGCGTGAAACCCTTTGTCGTCTCCCTGCCTTTTCACACCATTGTCCTGTAATTTTTTGTATAGGACGTTGCCTTTCCCTTAACCTTTTCAATGGCGTAGTCCTTTAATCGTATTGTGAGAGAAGGCATTGATTCTGAGTCACACATTAAAATTATCCAATGATATTTTTTTCAAATAAGATTTTAAAAAATGACTTTCAAAATTATACCTTTTTTTTAAAAAAAGCTTGCGTCAATGATTTTTCAGAAGGTAGAAGAAATCGAGGCGGAATTATTAAAATTGCTAATATATAAAGCCAGCACTTTGTTTACATTTATTATTTTCATAACTAATAATATTTGAACAGCAGAACAAAAGTCAAACCGTTAAGTTGTAGATCACTTTTTTCAAAAGAAATAGGAAAATATTTTTTTTTAAGTTAAACACTGAGCGTATATTTTAAATTCTTAATGGATAATTTCCCCCCAAAATGTCCCCCAAAATTTTACCCCAATATTACCACCCCACATTTCCCCACCATGTTCCCCAATCTATCTCCACACATGTCCTCGAACATGTCACCAATATGTCCCCTCACATGTCCCCCATATGTCGGTGGTCGACCGGCATGCGTGCTCGCCTGATGTACCGAAAGGGGTTTGAAGCTCTGTGAAGGCAGGGATTTGTTCCCCGAGTCTACCAAGCTTCTAATGGGTACCACAAACTAGTTAGGGAAACAAAGGTGGCTGGGCGTTGTGGCACAAAATAACCTCATAAAGCCGTCCGTGGCCTGTGACCGCAACGTCAGTTTTTAACAGAACTTAGAACGTAACAATCTTCTTCAATAGAAGGAGCGTGAGTAATTTTTTCTTAAATTTTTTAATTTCCCTTTAAAATTAAACAATGTCCCCCCCCCTTCCAAAATGTCCCCTCAAAATGTCACACCCAAAATTTACCCCAACATGTCCCCACGGAATTTCTCATGTAATATCGTCAAACTCATTACAGAAGAATTTCCTTAACAGTATTGTGTGTCTTCTACTGGCACTAAAGTTAAATTAAAATTTGAAATCACAATAATTCTTTATCATTTGAGAACCAGACGTTTCACGACTTTTCGGCTTTACAACTGTTGCGATCATTAAACCTGGCCTGGCTACATGCGCGCGGCAGTGGGTGGCAGGTTTCGTCACTTGCCTAACAACAGTCAGGTGCATATTGCCTGGTCGTCTGCAGCTGTCTCCTGGTTACCTGTCTGGTTTTGTAGGAATAATTAATAAAGTAAGTCTTTCCCGGACAATTTGATTTCACACTGCTGTAGAACAGTTGTTTTTTTGTTGTTTTTTAAATATATTTTTTCCTCATAACATTAACGATAGATTTTTAGTTAAATTTTTTATAATGTAGAATAACTTTAAAAAACGTCTTTTTCCTGCTGTGTAAATTCTTAAATATATTTTATAAAACATAGGATTTTATAAACTCATCTTTTAATTTTATAAAGTGTTAACTTTTAACAAATATCATTTCTCTTATGATCCGATTAATATTTTTTAATTGTTATTTTTATTAACTTTATTACTACCCAAATTAGACATCTTTGCTTGTGGTTATATTCAGAACAAAAATATCATGACCACTAGACTAACGCAGTACTTACAGTCAAAAATAAAAATTCTAGAGTGAATATTAAAATTTAATTTCATGAGCTTGTTTTATGTACGTGGGTTGTGGAGCATTTGACCAACGAACTATTAAGCTGTTCATGCGTACAATGGCACGATAATTTTTCCGTCTTCCCTGTTATATATATATATATATATATATATATATATATATATATATATATATATATATATATATATATATATATATATATATATATATATATATATATTACTTTATTTTTTTTAAATATCAGAGTCGCATCTCGCGGTCACTAGTTTACTCACTGAATTTTTATATAGTCCAGGTTTCCTACTGTAATTCTTTAGTGAAAATAAGGGATTACATACTAAACAAATACCTTTTAACTGGTATTACATAATTACAGTAAATGTGTAATTAAAATCCTTTTTTTTAAATTTTATTTTTTTTTAGTCTGAATAGTTTTTTGGATGACTAATGAAGCTTTTGTTAGAGATTGTGGTCCCATATAACGCAGCAACCCAAATATTGAATATATATTTCTTTTTTTAGTTGAACTTAAAATATGAGATAGTAAAAAAACAAGAATGACACGCTTTTGAGTAGCTACCAATGTATAACGAGCTAAACCGTAAGGAAAAATCACAACTCTCTACATCAAATTTGTATCCCGAAGAACTAAACGTATTTATCGGTCCGTAAAACTACCAAAACACCTAAACAAATTTTATGTTTGGCATCGAGTTACATGATAATTAATAACACTTAAAATCTCCCGGCCTTCATTGGCAACGCAATGACATTTCAGTTTGTTTAAATTGTTCGATGTTTAGATTTAGCATTATAAAATCACAAGGCTTTGATGAACTTTTTAATTCGGAAAAATAAGTAAATTATTATTAGCTTACACTTAGTTCTAAGTGTCAACAAAAATATTTTTTTACTTCGCAAAAAAAAAGAAAAGAAAAAGATCGTAAAATTTCATTTTTGTTTTCTCTGAAAAAAAAACACAATAAAAATTATATGTAAGTTTCTAATTCTTAATACTTATTCCTTTTCCAGAATACAATCACTTTACATACGTTTTAACTACAAACACTAATTGTTTGTAATCTTATCTATTAAAAAGAAATGGGATTTTTACTAAAAAAACGCTATTTAGCTAACGCTAACATGGGATAAAATCAAAACTTTTTTAAACATCGTTCAAATAAAGTAAAAATTTCTCACTATGATGGTAGTGACATAGAATAGGTTTTTCCTTTTAAACATTAAATTTTGATCCGACGGCAAAAACAAACTTTGTCTTTTCACTATTTAACAGCAATGAATATTTTAGAGTACTTAAAAATTATCTGTTATATATATATTTTTTTCGTTGTTTTTGTTTTGTTTTTTGGGGTGAGAATCATGGAGGTTTAAATAGAATTTAGGTTACGTAAATATGGTTTTAAACTGAAATCTGCTATATATTATATTTTTCTGAGTAACAATGGTGCCTTTCGAAACATGGCCGCCCCCCTTCTAGCAAGAACCAATTTGCGATGTTACAGTTTGATAAAATCATTATTTGCAGCAATATCACACATATTTCGATTCACATTCCCATGAAAATTCACTAACAAATTAAAAATCTATATATCTATATGTATAATTCATAGCGCTGTGGAAATTAAAGATTATTTAAACCATTAATCGCTTAAAATTATAATCAATTAATATTAATTTAATCGATTAAAATTCGATTAAAATTTAAGAAAATGTTTATAATTTTTTTTTCAATTTATTAATTATGTTATATTTTCTGTTACTTACATGCTTTTCCCTCTTATTATTATTATTTATTTAGACGTGCATGCGTAAACAAAAGGTTTCTCCTGCTTTTTTCATGCATAGCAGAGTGACTTTGCTGTGTTACGTCACAAAATCTGGGAGCCATGGATTTACCGTGACCTAGCCGATTTCGCGAAATAAAATAATCACGACTTAGCGGGATCTAAATATGAGTTATATAAAATAATAATTAATAAAAAATTAATCGAACATTAATCGATTAATCGATAATTTTTTTAAAGATTAATCGAACAAATTTTTTTATCAGTACCAGCCCTAAATATTCAGCACAGCGAGTATGTGCAAACAAGCATGACGCATTACCCTCGCTGTGGTCGACCAATCAGTTTAAAGTTGGCAAGTGGAGGTGGTGGAGAGAGGGGCAACAATGGTGCTTGCGTTCACTAGCGTTGTTCCGTCACAGACTAACATGTGATTCATAGTGTAGTGGTTATCACGTTCGCCTTATGCGCAGAAGTTTCTGGATTCAAGACCCAGCTGAAAACATTACCTTTTAATGTTTATGTTTGTGCCCGTTCTTTCCCCCCTTTTCTTTTTGAACATGACTTCGCAACATGGCTGAAAACTTTGTTTCTCAACGTTGGGATAACTTCGGCGACGTGCGTGCTCTCCGTTGTTCTTAGTGACGGAAAAGTAGTCATACACTCTCCTTAACAGTACGTTCAGTTCTCCAGGAATATATGGTGGCGTGGCAGAAATTATAGCGATGTCCGAAATACTCGGCAGTATCATCTTTTATCTCCGAGACATTCTCATATCTCTCCTCGAGTTTACAATCCCGGTCAATATTCGTCTATACACCTGCCCTTTAGCATGGCAATTACGAAGTTCTATTGCCTCTCAAACGTGATGACTTTATGGTGTCATCTCTTGACAACGTCGGTATGTCCACATACATTTCATAGCCCCCTTTTCACACTGATGTGATGTCACCTTGCCACTATCCCGATAAGTATGTACAGCCGCATTTCAAGACACACTGCAATGAATGAACGGACCCAGAGGAAGAATTTCAATCCCCAAATTGCAATTTGTTCTTAGTCATTCCGACTTTTCTAAATTCTTCGAGTTGTAGTTTGTGTCCGTTTCCCCCCCCCCTTTTCTTTGTACTATCAATGAGCAAGTCTGCAGCGTATGCTACGCTGCGGGTCGTATCTAGTAAGTATTAATTTTCTGTACACCCAGGCCTCTAGCTTACCCAACCATTATTAACGCCCCTTTGCTATATAATCCTTTTGTACTATTTTATCACGAATGATAGTTTGTCGCCTTTTTAAAGGGGGCACCAAACCAAAAGAGCACCGAAAATATTCCTATTACAGAATTCTATAAGTGAGGGATTCTGTATAATCATTTATTTAAATTTTTAAAAATAACAAATAGTAATAGTTTAAAAATGTCCTTTTCAAACTCGTTTTTGAACGTTTATGTAAATGTAGAGATCTCTACTGGACAACATGGATTTCACCGCAACTAAGTGTTTTTATTATTTCGTTATATTCCTTTCATTTGTGTACTATTTGTCCGTTGAGGAATGCTCTTTGCCAAAACGATCGCTGTTGTGTTACGTCCGGTCACGCCTACTAATACCCTGTTTTTAAATCCTTTATATTAACTCGTGGTGTCTGGTTGCTTGATTGCTTGTCGGTCGCCAAAACTTTGGATCGATTTTTACCCCACTTCCTCGTAAGCTATTGAGCTGAAATTTAGCAGGCAGTTTGGTGGCGATGATGAAAACTTAGTATTAAAATTTCAGATCGATCACATGTACCGTAATTGAATTATTGATTTTTTAGATTATTTTATTTATTCCTATGTATCATGTTATTTTTTGAGATAGAGTGTAAGGGTGAGCATTATACTGAACAACCTTTTTGTCGCTCAATTATGTGCGTATTTTATTGACAACTCTTTATATAAACATATTCCTGATCGATGCGCATTATATTAAACATGTTTTACGACACAACTACAAATTTGTATTTTTGGATGGTCTTGCGCTGCGTATTATAATGAACATTGTTTTAGTTACGTCTCATATATAAAGGATTTATAGTCAAAAACTTGGTTTTTACGTTTTTTTAAAATTAAATCCTTTATATTAACTCGTGGTGTCTGGTTGCTTGATTGCTTGCTTGTCGGTCGTCAAAATTTTGGATCGATTTTTAACCCACTTTCTCGTAAGCTACCGAGCTGAAATTTAGCAGGCAGTTTTGTGGCGATGATAAAAACTATGTATCAGAGTTTCAGATCGATCGAATGTACGGTAATTAAATTATTGAATTTTTAGATTATTTTATTTATTCTTATGTAACCTGTTATTTTTTGAGATAGAGTGTCGCGGTGCGTATTATATTGAACGACATTTCTGTCGCGCAATAAGGTGCGTATTTTATTAACAACACTTTTTATAAACATATTCGTGATCGGTGCGCATTATGTTAAACATGTTTTACAACACAACTGCAATTTTGTATTTTTGGATGGTCTTGCGCTGCGTATTATAATGAACATTCTTTTAGTTACGTCTAGTACATAAAGGATGTATAGTGAAAAAGTTTTTTACGTTTTTTAAAATTATGTTATACATTTACCTACTTAAAAGCCTGATTGCAGTTTCACCCCAATTACTTTATTTACTTTTGAACGTTTGCCCCTTAAGAGAAGTACTATAAGTTAGTTTGGAAGAATTATCGTGTCCAAACTGGTTGTGATCAATAGTCTGAATTTCTTTTGATTGATCAAATCCTCTACAAACAAGCTAACAAATAAAGAAACAAACATACAAAAAAAATTAAACTGCGTCTTAGATAAGTGATAGAAGTTTGTATTCCTTGAAAAGATTTAAAACATAAATTAATGTAATTTCCATTTCCTAAAAAAACTGTATGGCCACTATTTTGTCAATAATTTATATGTTTTAAATCTTGTTTACTCAAACATACATCTTTTAAAATGTATTCAGGTAACGATTGTTGATGTTTTCAGAATTCTCAGTACATTTGTTAGAATAGTACATAACAAAAAGTCTCAGTAAATATTGAGACGATCATGTATTATGTTAAAAGTAACAATTTTGCTCATGACGGTTTTATATTAAGCAGAAATATATTATGTCCTATCATCAATGCTTATGTCCAGTAGTCAAAACAGGGTATTGCTTTGAGTGCAGATTTTCATGTAAACAATATCAAATATTAAAATCAAATATAAGAGCAACAAACTAAGTTCAAATTTCAGTGATATATTTGGCTACCTGACTATCAAAAGTTCTGAGTTTAACGCTCTCATCGTGGCATTAAAATTATTTTTTAGCCTCCTGCAAGTTATTTCATTATTTTCTAATGGAAATATTACAAACTGAACATATCTACGTTTGAAAAAGAGAGCAAAAAAACCTCGAAAAACAAAGTTGCCAAAGGTGCATTCCTTATACATGAGACATAACAAAAATTGTTTGATTATGTTCAATATAACACGCACCGCACGACAGAACCTGTGACAACTCGAGGGCTGGACTAAAACTCCAGTGATCCGTGGAGGTCAACTATAGCAGATGCTACACATGGTACATACAGATACATAAAGATAAACTAAAAAAATCATTAATTTAATTACGGTACATTAGATCGATCTGAAATTTTGATACAATGCTTTTTTGGGGATACACGACTATGTACAAAATTTCAGCTCGATAGATCATGGGAATTGGGTCATTTTTTACTTCTATTTTTCCGCATGTGCGAACACGACAAGACGTTGAAGTTAATAAAAGGGACTAGCAAAATTCACGCGCTTTGCTGCGGAAAAATATGATTTCAGTTACCGTTGAAAACCCGCGTAAAAAAAAATTTCAAAACATCAATTGATTTCAATTTGGATCATGGTGAATATACTACATATATTAACTTCACCGTCTTGTCTGTCTGTCTGTCGTGGTCTGGCAGAAAAACAATACCCACTTCCCGTGATCCGATCAAGCTGAAATTTGGCACACGGACCCGTCTCACATAACATTGCATCGTATCGAAATTTCAGATCGATCGAACGTACCGTAATTAAATTAATGCATTTTTAGTTTATCCTTATATAACGTATGTAATTCAAATTCACTGTTTGTTATTGTGTTTTTTTCCACGTGAAAGTTTGAGTTGACGCGTTGAGGCGACCCATCGAAGTACAGGGGTGCTTTTGTTTACATTTTACGTGTCACGCTGAGCTCGGTCAAGTGAATCGGTGACCAGACTTTTCCCCTTACTTAACAACTAACGAAAGTTAAATGCTTCTACCCACACGGAAAATAGAATTAGTGATTTTCAGTTTTTAATAGCTCATATAAGGAAAAAACCACATTTAGGCCCCCGGCCCCTAGTATGTGATAATTTAAATAGTTGTTGCCTGTTACCATTGCGGAAGGGTACTCAACAACTTACCAAAGCTTCATTCTTCTACCTCCTCGGGAAATAGGAGAATTAGGGATTTTTAATGTTCATATAGCCAAAAGGAAAAAAGAAAGTTTTTGGGCTCCAGCCTCCGGCCCCCATGAGTGTGAATTTCAAAATTCTTTTACGCAAATTATCGTCACGAGAGGCTACTCAACAACTTCCCAAAGTTTCATGGGAAGTTGGAGAATTAGTGATGAGTCAGTTTTTTATATAAGAAAAAACTATATTTGATATAAGTGATAATTTAAATATTATTTTTGCTCGTTACCATTGCGGAAGTGTACTTAACAACCACCCAGAGTTTCATGCCTCTACCTACACTGGAAATATGAGAATTAGTGATTTTCAGTTTTAATATAGCTCATATAAGCAAAAAAGCAACATAATGGGCCCCCTTACACTAGGAGTGGTCATCTGGTGTTAAAACATAGCCTATGACCTGTCCCGGGTCAAATGAGGGTCCCATGCAAAATTTCAGCATTATAGGTCCAACGGTGTGGAATTCTATGGGTAATAACCAAACAAACAAACAAACTTTCATCTTTATATATTAGATTTTAAAATAGTTACGTATTTTGTAACAAGATTTTTCTTAGTAAACAGTGTGGCCACTGGAGTCGTTTAAGAAGTACGTTACGAGTTTGCTGAACCAATCCATTAAAAATTAATTTTCTACATCGTATTTCAATCAAAAAAAAATCAATAATTATAAATAGCTTTTATGCCTAAATAATTGTGTTCACTGCAGTGCCATCAAGCTGTGAAAAGTTTCATTTTTACCCAGAGAATCGGCTTTGTTGTCTCAATACTCTAAAAATGTAGCCTCAAATGACGTGTGGTTAAAAAGGTCTTGTCATAATATGGCGGAATTCTATCAATACAACTATTGGGGCTATATATATATCTTTTTAAAGGACAAATTTCATAAAAATTTAATAAAAGATACGAGTCAATATGTAGATGTATGTATATTGAGAAGGATGTATCTTATCAGCTATTTGTAAATTCTTCGTTAATTTAAGACAGTTTTTGATACTTGAAAAAGGAAAAACAGTTTAGTAATTATACTATGCTAAAAAATTTGAGAACATAGTGATTCTACTGTATTTATGTTTCAAAACATTCTTCCGCAAACATATTTATCTAAACATAGAACATTACTTATTGAGCTATGACGTTTTCCGGTTTTAGAAATGACAAACCCTATTCTACTCAATTTGATAAACATTCATCATTTATTGACTACTAGAAAAATACCCGCACTTTGTAGCGGGAGTGTGCTGACCCTTTATCCAAGTATCAGTTGCTGGTTATTACAATTTTTATTTTCCAAGTTAAATTTCAGATTTATCTATTTAGTTAAAATCTTATGAGGAATAGAGATATGCCATTATACCGCGTGAGTTGTTTTCCTTTAATGCAGTGCCTTTTAACATAACCTTACTATTTAAAAGATATGATTTATTAAATAATGATTCTTGCCGACCATGATAACTAAATTTACAATTTCATTCCCACTTGTACAAAATTAACATAACTTATATGTTTTACGAAAGAGCTCTACCACTCTCGTCACTCAAAAATTTAATATATAATTACGAAACTGCATAGTAGCACAATTGTAAGTTATATAATATTTGTAACCATATCTATGTGATAAAGAACATGTGGCACTATCCCTTTAAAGGCAAACGCTAAGTGACTCATAGCGCAAATAAACAAAATTATAAATGTACTTTCTAAAGTACTTTTTTTTTAAACGGTGGTATTAAAATGATATCAAAAATGTGCACACCATATTTAGACGATATAGAAAGCTGGCCGCATAATATAAAGTCTTGTTATAAAGTAAATGTACTGGACCAAAATAACTCTTCATTTTGACATATTCATAATTGTCTAAACAGGGAAATAATATTTAACATTTTGTATATCCCTATATTTTACGATTTATATTTACGGGTTATAAGCAATGTGTATAATTTCAAAAAGGAATCTCTTTTTTGTTCCCTATTTCGGATAAGGCATCATATTTTGTAAATTATATTCAATGCACACACACACACCAGATTGTATATCTGAAAAATAAAATAAAAATGATTAAAAGGCAATTTTAGAAATGGCCTATGCTATACAAAGGAATGAACATAAAAACATATTCAATTCGCAATTCATATTAATTAAGCGTTTTCAGGATCACTTCATTAAATTTAGTCAACTTTTGTTAATACGTTCGGTAGCGAAAGTTTATAATGTATAGTGTATATAAAGCTTAAGTAAACAGTTTTAAAGTGTAAGTTTATTTGACATAGGCCATCATTTTCAACATAAAATAAACTCGCTGCATCTATGGTTTTTAATTAAATGTCGAGTTTTGAATTAAATTTTAAAAATCCCAATTTTATTCATTGCATGTAAAATATTAATACAATGCATCGTGAAAATAATTGAAATAAAATAATTTAAACGCATATGTAATATATAAAGCTCGGTTGATATTTTTATGTTTGTTTGTTTGTATCCATGAAAAAAAGTCCACTGCTTTGTTGACATTTTTCCAAAAGATCTCTGCCACTGTCGTCACTAAAAAAGCTCTTATATATTTACGACACTGCAATGTAACACAATTGTAATTAATACAATATTTGCAACAGCGTCTATGAGATAAAGATAATAAAGATAAATAAAAAAAATTAGGCTATATTCCTAATTTTAAAAAAACAAACAAAACAAATCAATTTTATGTTAAAAATGCATGTGAAACCATAACAATAATCGATTTTAAAAATGGCCTATGTTAATCCATAATCAAAGGAATGAACATAACATATTCAATTCGCAATGACAAAAAAATTAAGCGTTTTCAGGATCACTTTATTTAGTTTAATCTACTTATGTTAATAAGTCCAGTAGCCTAAGTTTAAATGGTATAAGTGTATAGGTTATGGAAAAGGCAATAGCTTATTTAAAAGACAAACAAAATATAAATGTTATATTAATAGGACACAGCTAAATTTAAGATGCGTACACGAAAATGTGCGCACAGTAATCAGCCGATAAAATATTTTAAAACGCGCACCGCTAAAAATGAAGCCTTGAAAAAAATACTGACACAATTATTACATAAATAGGTTTTTCATTAAATGTCGAGTTATGGAACAGAAAATAATTAAAACAAATTCCCAATTAAATTTAAACGTGTAAACAATTAAATCAAATGCATCGTGTGGCAGTTGTAATTAAATATGTTTACGTGTCTATCTAATATATAGAAAGTAACAGTAAAGAAAATGACAATTCTTTGTACTACACAGCTCAAATTATGAAGCGTACACGAAAATGTGCGCACCGTAATTAGACATTATAATATTTTTTCAAATGCGCACGGCTGAAAATAAAGTATTGGCATTGTGGAAAAAAAGTCACCAAAAGAAACTCGCTTTGAACGGCATTTGAACGTCCGCGTAAATTTGTTCAATACAGAAATGAGGTTAAATTTTTTATTCTTTGTCTCTGCATTTTCTAATTATTTAATTTACGGCATTCGGGCAAAAGGGACAATTACAAAAACTAACTTAAAACCACCTTCAGGGTAAAAGGAACCGTCCTGCCAAATTTGGTCCCCGTCCGTCATTTGGTTTTTCCGTGATTGTCTAACAGAAAGTCGAAAAGTGAAACATACAAACATACAAACATACAAACATACAAACATACAAACATACAAACATTTGAGCTTTATATATTAGACTAGTAGACCCGTCGTGCGTTGCAACGATCAAAGTAAAAAGGAATAAATTTAAAGAAACCAATGAGTGGTATGTTTAAAAATAATCCTGAACAAATCTTCGTGGAAGTGTGAAAAAAAAATCTAAGTTTCATAGCAAACGGATAAATAAATTAATCATTAAATAGCGTACAAAAGAAGAAACGATATTAAGGGCCCCGGCCCCAAAATGAGTGATATTATAGGTTTTTTAAATTTCCATTGTACTCATTTCTTAAACGTTTAAGATTTTATTCACTATTCAGTCATTAACAATCTTGACAAATAATGACACATGTATCCATTATTATACAAATTGAAATTAACAGGTGTTTTGAACTTTATATCTTGCCCAGAATGGGCCCTGGGGCCCTTAATGTTGTTTTTATCTATTGTACTCAATATATATTCCTCAATATCGTGTAAAATTGAATAGGGAATACAATGATTAAAATTCAGTAAAAAGACTTTTTCGAAGGAATGGAAATTAAGAGTTCAGTGCCCTATAGTAATATAGGCTCTTAAGTTTTTATATTCTAAGTTTTGTCAAAATCCAGTTTTTTTCTCAATATCTAACTCTTAAACTACTTTTTATATACCTACAATAGGGGGAAAATAGCATTAAGGGGCCCTGGCCCATTCGGTGCAAGAGGTCAATTTCAAAAACCTGTTCAATTTAGTTCATTTTTATTGTGGCTATATTTCTCAAGCTCTTTAAAAAGTAAATAGGAAAAATATCTTAAACATCTACGAAAAAAGATATTTGGGGCCCTGGCCAGGAAGATATAGCCATTAGCAGTGCAGTGTCTATAGTATTTTAATATAGGCTACCAAGTTTTTGTGTGCAAAGTTTGGTGAAGATCTATTCATTTACTAAGTAGCTAACGTAGAAACTATTTTTTATATAGCTCATATAAGATAAAAACGGCATTCTGATTATTTAATTTACGGCAATCGGGCAAAAGGACGAAACTGCATCGTATCACAATTGTAAGTTATATAATATTTGTAACCACGTCTATGAGATAAAGAACATGTGGCACTATCCCTTTAAAAGGCAAAAGCTAATTGACTCATAGCCCAAATAAACAAAATTATAAATGTACTTTCTAAAATACTATTTTTAAAAAAAACGGTCGTATTAAAATGATATAAAATATTGTGCACACCATATTTAGACATATAGAAAGCTGGCCGCATAAAATAAAGTCTTGTTATAAAGTAAATGTACTGGACCAAAAATAACTCTTCATTTTGACGTATTCATAATTGTCGTAACAGGGAAATAATATTTAACACTTTTATGTCTCTATATTTTACGATTTATATTTACGGTTTATAAGTAATGTGTATAATTTCAAAAAGGAATCTTTTTTTTGTTCCTTATTTCGGATAAGGCATCATATTTTGTAAATTATATTCAATGCACACACACACACACCAGATTTTATATCTGAAAAATAAAATACATAAAAAAAAAGATTCAACCGTCCGTTAATAAGCGCATCTTAAAAATGATTAAAAGGCAATTTTAGAAATGGCCTATGCTATTCTGAATACAAAGGAATGAACATAAAAACATATTCAATTCGCAATTCATATTAATTAAGCGTTTTCAGGATCACTTCATTAAATTTAGTCAACTTTTGTTAATACGTTCGGTAGCGAAAGTTTATAATGTATAGTGTATATAAAGCTTAAGTAAACAGTTTTAAAGTGTACGTTTATTTGACATAGGCCATCACTTTCAACATAAAATAAACTCGCTACATCTATGTTTTTTAATTAAATGTCAAGTTATGAATTAAATTTTTTTAAAACCCAATTTTATTCATTGCATGTAAAATATTATTACAATGCATCGTGAAAATAATTGAAATAAAATAATTTAAACGCATATGTAATATATAAAGCTCAGTTGATATTTTTATGTTTGTTTGTTTGTATCCATTAAAAAAAGGCCACTGCTTTGTTGACATTTTTCCAAAAGATCTCTGCCACCGTCGTCACTAAAAAAGCTGTTATATATTTACGACACTGCAATGTAACACAATTGTAATTAATACAATATTTGCAACAGCGTCTATGAGATAAAGATAATAAAGATAAATAAAAAAAATTAGGCTATATTCCTAATTTTAAAAAAACAAACAAAAAAAATCAATTTTATGTTAAAAATGCATGTGAAACCATCAAAATAATCGATTTTAAAAATGGCCTATGTTAATCCATCATCAAAGGGATGAACATAACATATTCAATTCGCAATACAAAATAATTAAGAGTTTTCAGGATCACTTTATTTAGTTCAATCTACTTATGTTAATAAGTCCGGTAGCCTAAGTTTAAATAGTATAAGTGTATAGGTTATGTAAAAGACAACAAACAAAATATAAATGTTATATTAATAGGACACAGCTAAATTTAAGATGCGTACACGAACATGTGCGCACAGTAATCAGGCGATAAAAGATTTTAAAACGTGCACCGCTAAAAATGCAGCCTTGAAAAAAATACTGACACAATTATTACATTAATAGGTTTTTCATTAAATGTCGAGTTATGGAACAGAAAATAATTAAAACAAATTCCCAATTAAATTTAAACGTGTAAACAAATAAATATAATGCATCGTGTGGCAGTTGTAATTAAATATGTTTACGTGTCTATCTAATATATAGAAAGTAACAGTAAAGAAAATGACAAATCTTTGTACTACACAGCTCAAATTATGAAGCGTATATGAAAATGTGCGCACCGTAATTAGACATTATAATATTTTTTCAAATGCGCACGGCTGAAAATAAAGTATTGGCATTGGGGGAAAAAAACGTCACCAAAAGTAACTCGCTTTGAACGGCATTTGAACGTCCGCGTAAATTTGTTCAATACAGAAATGAGGTTAAATTTTTTATTCTTTGTCTCTGCATTTTCTGATTATTTAATTTACGGCATTCGGGCAAAAGGGACGATTACAAAAACTAACTTAAAACCACCTTCAGGGTAAAAGGAACCGTCCTGCCAAATTTGGTCCCCGTCCGTCATTTGGTTTTTCCGTGATTGTCTAACAGAAAGTCGAAAAGTGAAACATACAAACATACAAACATACAAACATACAAACATACAAACATACAAACATACAAACATTTGAGCTTTATATATTAGATAGTCATACAATTAACTAAATTTTTACTAAATACTGAATCTTTTCAACGTCCTCGAGACCTGAAAAGAAACCCCTCAGTAACACGAATTTGAGCTCACCATACCACAAGCTTTCGGATTTCTTGTTTCTTGTCGTCTTCTCTCTTTCTCTAAGAAATTCTTTTTTCATATATCTCAAACTTACTTGTATGTCGTTAGTGAGACAGGCCGGTGTTGAAGTTCTCATAGCTTAAGTTGACTTTGGGAGGGGGGAGGGGGTTGTGAACACTAACCATGTTTGGAGCGATACCATTAACGTGCCGTCACTTACTTAGAGCTGAAGTAGAATACATGCAAACATCATGCAATTCATTTTGTCAAATAACATTTTTAACAGTTCGGCTCAAGATGAAACTTAACCAGAATTTCGAATACGTTTACCTCGTTGTTTATTTTTGTGTGTGTCTTTGTGATGTACACTAAGACTTTATCGTTAAATTACCCTCCCTAGAATGACAGTCGTGAACACTTTGACTTGTTAAACGCTTAGCTTTATGTAAAAGGCGGATATTTTTCAGGATATTTCAAAAATTTACTTAAACGACTTTAAATAGAATACTGAGTTTTGAAACCTTACCATTACATACTAGATGAAATGTGAAAAAAGTTTGAATAGGATTATGCAATACAAAATTATTTATTTTAAGCAAATTACCAAATGTATTCACAGTTTCAGGATTTGCAAATACAATTTAAGTCTATATAACAGAAAATCACTCACCTCTTCAAAAGTTGGCCCAACCAACAAATAGTAAAAATCTGTTTACGTTCTTTGGTAAACTCTCCTGTATCACATCTCTATCTCCATACTATAAAAATTTAACTAATTAAACAACCCCGTAAAAACAACGTTTTTATTACTATAAATCCCTTATATATGAGACAGAAGTCAACGCGACAAACATTTACAGACTGAAACTGAGTTAAGTCCCCTTTGCTGTAAAACCGGGGGGAGGGGGAGGTGTGGTCACTGATGGCATACTTGAACGACTCAAGTGGCACGGGGCGCCGAACAATAACAAACTGTGAAATGGAATTACCTATAGTTATAAAGAGATAAACTAAAAGTGATCTTAAATTTAGATACGATGCATTTTTAGGTGGCACTAGTCTATGTTCACAATTTCAACTCGATAGCAGCACGGGCAGTGGGTCATTTCTGACTTTTGTTTTTCCGCCTGCCCGCCCAAGACTGAGACAGTGGTGAAGTTAATATAAGGGATTTAAATAAAACAAACCCGTAAAAACAAAGTTTTGCCTATAAATCCCTTATATATGAGACATAGCTAAAATTATTGAATATGTTCAAACGCGACAAACATTTACAGACCGAATGTGTCTTAACGCCCATTTGCTTTGTAAACCGGGGGGGTGGTGGGAGAGGGGAAGGGCTGGTCACCGATCGCTGGACCGAGCTCAGCGTGACACGTAAATTGTAAACAAAAGCACGCCGGTACACCTGGTTAAAACACGAGATGTGTTCACCGATGGCTGAGTGACCCGTAAAATGTAAACAATTGCGACTTCTACATATAGTTTTATTTATACGAAATACTTAACTTCCTGAAATGTGCGCAAAGTATTTTATAATTGTTTTAATAATTGATGTCATATAATATTTTACGGCGAGAAACACCACACGCTCTGTTAATCTCGAAACCAAAATGATTATGATTTTACGTCTATATTTTTAATTGTAAAAAAATATTCTTACTGCTATGTATTATTGTACTATGTCCCTCAGCGTTACGAAGACAGACAGTGAGTGAGTGACTTGGGCTTTTATATTGTTTATTCGCCAGAAACTAGAGGAAGTAAAACGAAATATATATATATATATATATATCTATATCTATATATATATATATATATATATATATATATATATATATATATAAATATATATATATATATATGTAGTAGTGTGTGTTGAATACTGGTGTCTAGACACTAGACACCAATACTCTTATTGACTCTGTTGTCTAGGGTTATCTTATACAGTTCTTTATTTTTACTATTAATTGTGGCTCTAACCCCCAGTATTAAGCATTAGTACAGAACTACGCTACATGCCTTATACATATAAATAAACACACAAAAACACCTATGTACACAACAGAGAGAATATTTAATTACATTAACTAAATCATATAAATACACAATGGATTAGATTAAACACTATAATGGGTAGACTATAGCTCAATAACTCAATTAGTAACTACAATCAGGTTACAACTTAGCTTCACAAATAAATACTACGACTTAGGTGTCTACCGATATGCCTTTTTGCCGATATTGCCGATACCGATATTACCGATATTTTTTTTGCCGATATGAGTATTTGTTAGGACAAAAACCAGCGGTCATATTTGATGACGTCATTCTTAAATGTATCACTCGTAATTATTTATCTTTAATATTAGGGGACTACCGATACGCATTTTTGCCGATATTACCGATATTTTTTTCCGATATGAGTGCCGATAGGGTATTTGTTAGGACAAAAACCAGCGGTCATATTTGATGACGTCATTCTTAATTTTATCACTCCTAATTATTTATGTTTTATATTAGGGGACTACCGATAAGTATTTTTGCCGATATTACCGATATTTTTTTCCGATATGAATATTTGTTAGGACAAAAATCAGCGGTCTTATTTGATGACATCGATCATTCTTAAATTCATCACTCCTAATTATTTATATTTTATATTAGTGGTCTACCGATAAGTATTTTTGCCGATATTACCGATATTTTTTTTCGATATGAGTGCCGATATGAGTATTTGTTAGGACAAAAATAACAGCGGTCATATTTGATGACGCCATTCTTAAATTTATCACTCGTAATTATTTATATTTTATAATTAAGAGGTCTACCGATATCCAGTTTTGCCGAAATACCGATTTTTTTTCCCGAAACGAAGTTTCCGATGTGTTCGCAAGTTCCAGTTCATGACCTACATAGGACTCATAACAAAACGAACCGTCCTTTATAAAAATGTACAAGCATATTAAGTACTCCTTTTGAAACTTCAACCTTGACTCATAATTATTAATTCTAACCAATAGTTTAATGGCTTTTGCACACGGCCACCTTTTATGAATGAAACAATGAGAACAAAGTACAATAGTAATATAGTGAAAATGAGGCTGAAGCTTGAATGGTTGCCAATGACAACACGTCTTCACACGGTACATTTTGTTATTCCATACCATAACGAAATGTTTTAGACATCTGCGATTCTGCGTGCATCTTTGCTATTAGAGCAATTACGTGAACATAATGTTTACATGTTATCCATTTATTAGAGCAATTACGGTATACTTGGCATCGGCACTATTTACACAGTATTTCTGAGTATATGAAAATCTGCCGATACCTAAACAATATCAAAGCACATGGCACACTGTATCGTGGCTGCACATATTAATACTAGGACTCTTTTGACTATTTCAATACCGGTATCGGGGTCAATACATTAATTTGTCGAGATATTGTAAATCTAAATGATAGTTTTTTTGTTTCCGTTTTTTGGGGGGGTCAAAATGTCACTTATTATGAAATATCGGTGAGGTCAATATCGGGACCTTTACATGCTACCGATACCGATATTGCCGATATCCAGATATCGGTGCCGATATATCGGCCAGCGCCCTACTACGACTCTTAATCGGGCCAACTCCCTTTGTATGTCTGCCGACCTCACATCACACACGGTCTCAGGTCACGGGGTCTGTCCGTGTTCCGCCTCAGTAGTCAGCGATGCTATTAACCCATTCATCGTCTGGGAGGCCGGTAACACCATGTCCCTCTACGACTCAAGTGACTCACAGCGTCACAGCTGTCTGCACTCTTTACTACAATAATGAATATACAGTATATAAAAGAATACTAACATCTACTTCAACATAAAAATTATACATTTGACTATCCTAAGTATAATCTAAGTCCAACCTGCACACCAGCAAGGCTCACTTCACAAGACCCGTCCAACAAGGGTTTGGAATGCAGAGGACGAACGTGTCTTATGTCCCAGTATATAAGGACCGCTAACCTACGTCTGAGTCGTCGGCCCTAAATTTCTATCGATGCTATTGGGTGAACCTTGAGTGCCCTGGGTGGTACATGTGTCAACTTTCTTCTGGTTGGTCAAGCCCTAAGTCCCACTAACATTTGGGTGACCCCTGCAACATCAGATTCTCAGACTTTGTCTACCCCAAGTAAAATGTATCATCCCTCCAAAAATGTCCTAGCCTATCTTTCTCGTCCTGATAAACTTTAGCTGACCTATCACCAGCTTTTCCAAATCTTTGTCCCTCCAAAGTTAGTGTCTCACACTACTCACATTACCTCTGAAATTATCCCCAACGGTTCTAAAATAAAAGTGATTCTCAAACATATATTGAGGTACTCAACAGTGTGCACACTCACACCGCGCCGCACTATGTGCACGACACTGAGACGCAATATATAGAAGTAAAAGAAGTAGTGCTTCAAAACCACTACCAGAATTCACACCGCGGGAAGTTTGTGCCTGTTCTTTTCCCCCTGTCTTTCCACAATCTATGAGCGACTCTGAGTCGTATGCTTCGCCAAGCGTCGGATCAATTTTCTAATACAATATCATTAATGTATCACCACGTGCCATGACTAGAATATCTCAAGTCCAGTAAGTTTAGAGGGTCAGTTAGGTCTAGTTTGTTATGAAACTAGATTATAATTTTAACAATTGGTATCCTTGCATGAATAATGAATTACACATACAATTTGTCTTAAATTAAATAATGACTGATAAAATTAACATATTTGGAACTTTAATTCGTTTGTGAGGGGGAAGTGGTAAGAATATATATTTAGCCCCCCCCCCTTTTCGAAATATCTTTTATGTATGTATGCAAATGTAACAACAAGTTAGTAAACATTTTATTGGTAAGCATTTCATTCTATATCTCTGTCAGGCGTGTCGCATGTATGTTATCTCCCTATTTCCCGCGCAATCTTCACTTCTTACTGTTCCCTTGTATTTATTTTATAATAATAATTTCAAATCTTATATAGCACAGTGCCCAAGTAAACAGCTGGGCTCACAGCGCTTCGTAAAGACGGGCGATATGGATTTTGAATCACTGACGTGACACATGCGTGAGGTTTGGGAAGAGTGGATGGGACTGGTCCATTATGAATGTCTCGGATCAATTCTGAATGTTTCATTCATTTCAAATAAAAGAATATGTTTTTTATTTCATTTTTAAATTCAATCTTTTTTACGTGGAGATCGTGATATGTAAAATTCATTGAATGCACCGCCATGTGTTTGAGAGTTTTGAGTACGTAACACCAGCTACAAAAAAGTGTAAGGCTGAACGTAGAAAGTTTGAAATAACAAGATAGGTTGTGAACGTTTAAATCCGAAACAATGTTTGCATTATGCGGGTTCTTCCAACTGCCATAGCGTATTTTATTCTATTTTTATAAAATATTTATTCCATTACTCGGTATTAATAACTTTTAACATATAAAAAACTAGTTCCCCAGAAAGCAAGAGGAATACCCCCAGTGTCAATTGTAGAGGAAACGTCATATATTGAATGAATACGCAACGTCAATTTCGTCTTTTCACTGGTATGAACAATATGAGACGCTAGTGTGAAAGAGCACTCAACAAAGAAATTGTCGTTGCTGAAATGAAACTTGTTTCTAAAAGAAGGACGGGAAAAAAGTAAGAAAGGTGTCGGCTTGGCGCAATCGATTATAAAAGCCATGAATATTGAGTAATGAACGCACTAGTCAAAATGTGCACACAAATGGTTTCACCAATATGGTGCTGCTACGAACGGCTCTTAGCAACGCATCTGACCATCAGGGCGACGGACAAACGTCAAACTTTAGTTTTATATACATCAATATACTTAAAATAAACATAGATCCCTGTAATACTTAGGCCTATAGTTTTATATCTGTGTACCTTTAAAAATATGATCCCCGTAATAATTAAGCCTATAGTTTTTATATATCTCTACACTTTAAAATAAACAACACGGATTCTTGTAATATTTAGGCCTGACCGTACGCTAACACCGGGCCCTCTAAAACCCCTATCAGTGTTTGCTCTTTCTGACGTAAATTGTGGTTGTAAGAATAGATGCATTCCGGCATGACACAAACATTATTATGGGAAGGTGGGATTTGTGAATCATTCGTGCATAGCTTAGCTGTAAAAACGTTGGCTCACGGTGTTAGTGTGACCTTCTATAAACATGAGTGACCTGACAGACTGGGCGGGGGGCGGAAGAGCTTCAGCTTTGTCATAGATTGCACCGTGCACTGAAAGACATTGAAATGAATATGTGAGTTGGGAGATGAACTTTTATATATTTTTTATATTTATTTTTTTTACATTTTTGCAAAGGACGACATGTGAAAACTTACATGTGCCACGACTGATTTAAAGAATGTTGAAAACCTTGGAGTAGAGGAAATATACCTTGTCTGGGCTTGGGTTTCTAAGTGTAAAGTTACACAGTTCAGGAGTAATAAAACCTAGCACTGCATTCACAAGTACGGGCAAAATTTCATTAGAGATTTTTTCTTTATATATATATATATATATATATATATATATATATATATATATATATATATATATATATATATATATATATATATATATATATATATATATGTATATATATATGTATATATATATATATATATATATATATATATATATTAGAAAAATTTCAATTCAATGAAAACTATATCTGGAAAAGGAAACATGACAAGAATACCAGTATTTGAGAAAAAATTTTATAGTTCTAATGTTTTATTATTATTATTTGTTCACTTATATAGTGCAGTACGCCAGCCTACAGCTCGGCTTACAGCGCTTTACAAACTTGTTCAACAACTACATAAAAACCATTCCACTCTAAATCTTCCTAAACATAGTTACACACGTAATTTGCAATCTGTCACGCAAGTAGTCCTGACACTATGCGAGGTAACTCTCGATAAAATAAAAATGATGCTTTCGAGATTAAAAAAATGTGTTGCTCACCATAAAATATTGTGACGTGACGTCATTATTTGAGCTTTTATTAATGTGTGAAGGGAACGAAGTAAAAAGAGCAATGTTTTATTTGGTGTGATAAATATTATTATTTTTTTTTATTAAATGTCCGTTTTTGTGTATGTGTCCATGTCAATATTGCATACGTAATTATAAATTTAATTTCCTATATTAATATATAACATTCGTTTTCGGTTTATGAAATTTACAATTGGTTGTCGTTTGGTTGTCAAGTTTCGATGCGTTTTGAACTACAAAGCCATTATTCATTACTGCAAATGAAATTTGTCAACTTATGCCTCAGTTTAGCGTTTGTTTTTCTTTTACACACTTTGAGATTGCATATTTGCATGTTTAAAAAAATAACATATTTAAAAATTGGACTCCTCCCCACAATAGTTTTTTTATATGTAATATTTTAATGCGTCTTAGACTAATTTTGAATTAAAAATCTTTTGCTTTTAATATAGAACTGGAAGGGGTGCTGACTTGACAATAATGAAAATGATTATTAGAATTCCTAAAACGTGTATATTAAAGTTGATACTTTAATATCTTCTTTTATCCAGTGCTTAACTTTACTTCAAAGGTATCATGCAAAATGAATAGTTCGTTGTTATTCATATTTGTAAATAGTTACAATTTTTTATTTACATGTTTTTTATAATGTAAAGGTAATAATGTATGGACCAATGGGCGCATAAACTGACAAGTCATAATAGATCTTGAAAAGGTTCTGACTTGACAACAATAAAAACGTTTATGTGAATTACTAACACGTGTATATTAAATTTTAAATATGATTAACAGTTGATAAGTTAATCTTTTCTGTTATCCTGTGACAAACTTTGCTTACTACGTTTCATGCAAAATAAATAGTTATTAACGTGTTTAAAATTACAGTTTATTTTTTTTACATGTTTTGATAATGTTGTGGTAATAATGTATGGACAAATGGGCGAATAAACTGACAAGTCACAATCATTGATGAAGCTTATACGGCTTCAAATCACAGATATGCGTGATGTGGATCACATTACAGTCACATTATTTATTTTTAGCGCACTGTGCTGTATTATTGGTGCACTCATAATTGGTGCGCACTATTCAATGCCACAAGTTAATGTACGGCTGACTCCTCAGCAATATTTATTAATACTTCGAACTTCAAACTTCTTTGCTGTAGTATCACCTTATGCTGTGTGTAATTCACTATGCACTTACTATTATCCTGATTATATCATTATTATTTATTCAAACTTATATAACGCGAAGCCTAAGCTTGGAGGTTTTCTCATAACACATATATTCGTATATATAATCAAAAAATATACTATACTATGTCCGTTTTAGAAAGCGCACCTCAAAAAAATAGCCTTGAAAAAAAAATTGCAAAAAAAATAAAATTAAAAAATCACCATTCCCAAACGTCCGCATAAAATTGTTGAATATGGAAAAGAGATTTAACTTTTCTCTCTTGGTCTCTACATTTTCTGATTATATACTATGCGGCTTTCAAGCAAAAGGGACAATTACAAAAACTGAAATATATCCATTTTGAAAACATCCGTCATTTTTGACGGGTAATACACTAGTATTTCTTATAAATGTTCAGAAATGGACGCATCTCCGTCATAGACTGTTAATTAGATGGAGCAATTCTTAGCGAAACAGGAATCCATGATGAAGATTCCGATCCCGAAATATAACAAGACAAATACACACAATTAAATCAAGCGTTATATGAGTAATCTACATCTGATAATTTGAGCCATTTGTTATTGTGTCAGTCTACTTCCTGTTTCAGAAGTATTAAATAATGTGTTGTTTTTTATGTAGAGCAATTTATGGTATACTGTTGTGCTTTTGCTAAACATAAAGGAAAATTAGATAAGGCGGTTATTAGAGACATTTAAAATTTAATGATATTATACTTCCTCATCATCCAAAGTTTGTTGGGTTTTTTTAACCTCTAGCGCTTCAACTGAACCAAAATAGTCTCGTCTACAGAGCTGAAATTATGTACACGGCTTTAACTCTTGAGTGTGTGTGTGTATGTGTGTGTCTGTCTGTGTGTGTGTGAGTGTGTCTGTCTGTGCGTGTGTGTGTGTGTGTCTGTGTGTGTGTGTCTGTCTGTGTGTGTGTGTCTGTCTGTGTGTGTGTTTGTGGCTGTCTGTCTGTTTGTGTGTGTGTTTCTTTATGTGTGTGTGTCTCTGTCTGCTGTGTATGTGTGTCTGTCTGTGTGTGTGTGTCTGTGTGACTGTCTGTGTGTGTGTGTGTCTGTCTGTGTGTGTCTGTCTGTCTGTGTGTGAACAAGAAAGAAATTGCATATTTAGTATAAGATCCCGTACGCAGGTTTCTATTACTTTGTATGCTATTTCCGGTAACCGGGATTAGTACTAACTCCGTTTTACTGGAAATGCATATTTGTATGCCCCAGTCACCAAATGGTTGATTTTTTAAAAAAAATATAATTTTCCATTGACTTTTAGCAGGAGTGTCAACAACAACTTTCCAAACTTTGATGGCGATCAGATGAATGGTGTAATTATGCATGAAGGACAAAGAGACATACCTTCATTTTTTTCTGCAACTTTCCTTTTCCACAAATAAATATCTTGTCTAAATAATAACGTCACATAGTATAATGTTACAGCGATTTAAAGCGACATCTACGTTTTTATTATTTTAATTTGAAGTCAAATTTTTACGTTCTCGTATGCGAAGTAAAAGGAGAAAGTATTGTAGTCGTGCAACAAAATCGAAAATGAGGTTTTGACAAATCTCGAAGTTTTACGACTTACTGAGTCGGAGAAAAAAAATTAGTGTTGCGATATTGTCTGTATGTATGTACAATTTTTGTTAGGTTGACCAGATTCGTATATAATTACAGTCTGAAATAGCTAAGTCGACCTTCCCTAAATCGAAAATGTCCCTATATCGAATTAATTTTAGGTACCGGGAAAATTCCATAAGTCTAATGTATTTTAGATCTCCTTAACTCGAAGATTTTGTGGCTTCAAACCTCCATTAAGCGAATTTTCTAAGGAGTTTGGGTTATTATTCTGGGGCGACATTTCAGAACACGTGTTCTGTAGAGCCAAGTAAACGTCTATTCTGAGACTAAAATGACCTAGACAAGAAAAAGGAGTGGCTTGAAGAAAGGTAACTAATCCGAATCCCTTTGCTGCATTCTGTGACTCTTTTTAAAAAGAAAAATCTTACTCCCCCATCCCACTGAGGAGGGAGTAAAGTGTAGAAGGATGGGGCATTCTCAGTGGTGTCGGAATGTCAAAGCCAAGTTGGCTTCCTTTCATATGAAACATCAGACACCGCCTCCGTTTCCTGTCAAGCCCTCTCGCCATGATGGATGTGTACCCCCCCCCCACCCATCTCAATATCAACATTGTCCTTGATTAATCTGCGCCTATTTAGCCATTTTCCTTCTCTCTAAAACTCCGTAAGTCGACTTTTTTCCGTTCCCTTTAAGTTCGACTTAGCGATGTCCAACTGTATTTGATCCTATACATGGATTTCTATAAACGGAAGTGGTACTTTTCTTTTTCCGGTTTCTCAAAAACTTAAATAATTTGAAAACTTTGTATCAATTAAGCATAAACCAAGCCACATAAACCCTTACTGTTATATACGAATATACGGAAGCTGACTCCCACTTTAAAAAAAATAAATAATGTGATGTAAATAATCTATCATCTAAACACAGTAACGCTCTAGAAAGTAGAACAATAAATGAATGAAATATTTTTTAAAACCCAATAAAGGTAAGTTGTAGCAGTCCTAATAACACTATATTAAAAGCTTCAATAACTAAATTAAATGTAAGTTTTAATAAGGAAAAAGTTTTAAATGTGTTGAAAGACTACTAAACATCAAATTAAGTCTTAACAACCTTATTTACCATTGTAAATGACATCAAATAAACTCTTCCTTCGCCAAGAAATATTAAAATTACTTGCTTTTTCTGCAACAAGGAAGCAGGATATAACATTTGTTAGTGCGATAACAATTTAAAAAATCAAACAGAGACTTTTATCAAGAAATCCATAAAATCATAAAGGGACTGTGCAGCATAGAAGCCCTGCAAAGTATAGGGTTTTGTTATTTGTAAAACAATGTAAACATATTTTCTTCCAGTACAAAATTGAATAATTCTACAGGTTTAACATTCGTCAATATGACAATAAGGGGCTTTAAAATATCACAAAGGTGTTTGATAGTTGTTTTTTTTTAAATTGTGTTTTTGAAGGTTTAAAAGTAAATTTTCAATGAATTCCTCAAACGAAAATCAACAGCAGGCTACGTTTCGCTATAACATTTGCATTAGCGATTTTAAAAAAAATTAATAAAACATCAAATTTTAAAATTGAACTCGCTTCTATCAAGTAAGAATATTACTTGAGACTATTGAAACGGTTACCGTTCAAACGTTTTGTTTCAATGTGTGATTTTATGGTAGAAAGGTGACGTCTTAAAACCATAACTTTAAGAATCATATCCATCTGGAAAACAGAGTTGTTTTTTTTAACCCACTTGGTTAGAGGTTCAGATATGAGGATGGGCCGGTTTCTGACAATCAACCGGCGGACCATAAGACTATGCGGATGAAAAGTTAAAATAAATTTAGACCGATCACATTGATCAGAAAAATTGACTCAAAAGAGTATTTTCTGGTCATATCTGTAATGTGATCGACAGCGGGTGTTAAAATTGGCTCAGGATATGACCTTCTTCGAAAAAAATCCAAAAGTTCCTTTTTTACTTCCAAAAATATGCCTCATGACTATGGAGTCTTTAGGTCTCACAGGTTGTGAAAACGGAAAAGACTTTTTCCTAAATTTACATTAAACCGACTGCATCAGGCAAATATATTGAGCTTTCGAAATTGCTATGCAATTTTTATGTAGCACACTTTAAAGAGGCTTTTTATGACATTTAGCCAGGAACTGCATAATGATCGAATATAAAAGTGCAGCGTCAAATATCCACCAATCAATTGTTCCGAGAACGATCGGGATTAAACACTCAAACAAATATTTCAATTGTTAATTTTTAAAAAAACGTAAAAAACCAATTTTTTTACTATAAATCCTTTATGTACGAGAAGTAACTAAAAGAATGTTCATTATAATACGCAGCGCAAGACCATCCAAAAATACAAAATTGTAGTTGTGTCGTAAAACATGTTTAATATAATGCGCACCGATCAGGAATATGTTTATAAAAAGTAATGTCAATAAAATACGCACCTTATTGCGAGACAGAAAGGTTGTTCAATATACTGCTGACCCGCGACGCTCTATCTCAAAAAATAACAAGATACATAGGAATAAATATAATAATCTAAAAAATCAATAATTCAATTACGGTACATGTGATCGATCTGCAATTTTGATACTTTGTTTTTATCATCGGTACAAAACTGCCTGCAAAATTTCAGCTCGCTAGCTTACGAGGAAGTGGGTTAAAAATTGATCCAAAATTTTGGCGACAAGCAAGGGTGCAAGAGTGCAAGCAAGCAACCAGACACCACGAGTTAATATAAAGGATTTAAAAAATGATTTTTTTTAAAAAAGACCATTTACAAAAATATATATTTTATGACGCAGTGCTGTAACCGACACTACTGACGGTAATAAATGTAATTCAACACAAAACATTTGTGTATCGATACATTTTTTTAAAAATAATTGTTTTAATTTTTTTAATTCCTTTTTTATAGCAAATGGAAGTAAATTAGATTGACACTAAATCAGCGATAATAATAATAATTAAATACCTTAGCGGAAAACACAATTTTTAAATTTTTTAAAAATATATATATATTTATTGTAAGAATTGCAACCTACTACATTCGTATTAGAAGTTAATAGTTTCATATGATCAAAGAACAAACCTTTACATAGGGAATATTTGAATGAATGTTGCGCACAAGTTTTTAACTGACTCCATACGTGTAAGTAAAATGACGTCACAAATATCAAACTCACGGCGAAGAATTGGTGTTTTTGTATTGAAATATTCTAGATGATTACCAAGGTAGATTGACGTCCCTTAACGTTACGGAGTGATAATTGAGGATGTTTATATAATAGATGATTACCAAGGTAGAGTGACGTCCCTTAACGTTACGGAGTGATAATTGAGGGTGTTTATATAATAGATGATTACCAAGGTAGAGTGACGTCCCTTAACGTTACGGAGTGATAATTGAGGGTGTTTATATAATAGATGATTACCAAGGTAGAGTGACGTCCCTTAACGTTACGGAGTGATAATTGAGTGTGTTTATATAATAGATGATTACCAAGGTAGAGTGACGTCCCTTAACGTTACGGAGTGATAATTGAGGGTGTTTATATAATAGATGATTACCAAGGTAGAGTGACGTCCCTTAACGTTACGGAGTGATAATTGAGTGTGTTTATATAATAGATGATTACCAAGGTAGAGTGACGTCCCTTAACGTTACGGAGTGATAATTGAGTGTGTTTATATAATAGATGATTACCAAGGTAGAGTGACGTCCCTTAACGTTACGGAGTGATAATTGAGGGTGTTTATATAATAGATGATTACCAAGGTAGAGTGACGTCCCTTAACGTTACGGAGTGATAATTGAGGGTGTTTATATAATAGATGATTACCAAGGTAGAGTGACGTCCCTTAACGTTACGGAGTGATAATTGAGGGTGTTTATATAATAGATGATTACCAAGGTAGAGTGACGTCCCTTAACGTTACGGAGTGATAATTGAGGGTGTTTATATAATAGATGATTACCAAGGTAGAGTGACGTCCCTTAACGTTACGGAGTGATAATTGAGTGTGTTTATATAATAGATGATTACCAAGGTAGAGTGACGTCCCTTAACGTTACGGAGTGATAATTGAGGGTGTTTATATAATAGATGATTACCAAGGTAGAGTGACGTCCCTTAACGTTACGGAGTGATAATTGAGGGTGTTTATATAATAGATGATTACCAAGGTAGAGTGACGTCCCTTAACGTTACGGAGTGATAATTGAGGGTGTTTATATAATAGATGATTACCAAGGTAGAGTGACGTCCCTTAACGTTACGGAGTGATAATTGAGTGTGTTTATATAATAGATGATTACCAAGGTAGAGTGACGTCCCTTAACGTTACGGAGTGATAATTGAGGGTGTTTATATAATAGATGATTACCAAGGTAGAGTGACGTCCCTTAACGTTACGGAGTGATAATTGAGGGTGTTTATATAATAGATGATTACCAAGGTAGCGTGACGTCCCTTAACGTTACGGAGTGATAATTGAGGGTGTTTATATAATAGATGATTACCAAGGTAGAGTGACGTCCCTTAACGTTACGGAGTGATAATTGAGGGTGTTTATATAATAGATGATTACCAAGGTAGAGTGACGTCCCTTAACGTTACGGAGTGATAATTGAGTGTGTCTATATAATAGATGATTACCAAGGTAGAGTGACGTCCCTTAACGTTACGGAGTGATAATTGAGGGTGTTTATATAATAGATGATTACCAAGGTAGAGTGACGTCCCTTAACGTTACGGAGTGATAATTGAGGGTGTTTATATAATAGATGATTACCAAGGTAGAGTGACGTCCCTTAACGTTACGGAGTGATAATTGAGTGTGTTTATATAATAGATGATTACCAAGGTAGAGTGACGTCCCTTAACGTTACGGAGTGATAATTGAGGGTGTTTATATAATAGATGATTACCAAGGTAGAGTGACGTCCCTTAACGTTACGGAGTGATAATTGAGTGTGTTTATATAATAGATGATTACCAAGGTAGAGTGACGTCCGATTATAAATTCTGTTGGATCGTGAGATGTGTGGGGTTAATGAATACAAGCGACATTTTCAATGAAACCCAACCTTTTAGTACCTATTTCTTTTCGTTTACAATTGTTGTCTTCGAAAGTATGAATGTGCGAATGATTTCTAGCCTATTGATCTATCGAGGTTGCTTAAAGTTCTGCTACAAGATTTTACCGGGACAAACAAACAGAAAAGTAAACAAACGACCAGTGCTATAAATTTGATTTTTAAAAAAAAATAAATTTTGACAAATATTTATTTAAATGATTTTTTAAAAAGAATTTTATATTATATAAACTTTATAAATTTACTTTGATAAAAAAATAATTAGGGCTGTTACGCTTAATTTGAATTTAATCGTTCACTTTGGACAAATTAACGATTAATTAATCGTTAATTTCCATTAAAGCCAAAAATTAAAATGTGTGATGTCACAAGTGTTAGAACCATGATAGGCAAAGTTTATCAACATTTTGAACATTCCCGTCAGTCAATATTTTATAACCAAAATTTTCGTGTAATCGTCAGGAAATTTATTATTTATCGGCCGCAATTTTTATATTTTATATTTACTTTTTGGCTTCCAATAATTTGTAATTGATTGGTCTATTAATCGTTAAAAATTAATTTAATCGTTAAATTTTTTAAAAGATTAATCGATTAATTAATCGTTAATTTCAGCAGCCCTGAAAATAATGTTTTCCCATTTAGCAAAATGGAAACATGTCCATCATGTGCAATAAATTTAAGTATATAACTGTGTATTTCATTTCTCTTTTAAAACCACCCGACTTTGTGTTATATTTCAACACGTCTTTTATAGCTACCGTATTTTCACGCATATTCCCCGCGGGTTAACCCCGCAGCCCCCAGCCGCCCCCGCATCCCCCCTGTAGGGTATCTCCGTGGGCGGGGTATCTGACATTTCTTTGTTATTGAATAATGCATCAATGGCGCTTTTACTTGCAAAACACGAATACAATACAAGCCCTAAAAATTGTGAAGTTCTTGAGAAATTAGATTCTGTAAAACTTCTGGTAAGTTTGTTCACATTCTACCTGTAATCGTTTGATATTGCGTATCTGATTTTATAATGTCATAAATAAGATTCTATCATACGTGTCTCCCGGGTTAACCTCGGAATCGAATAGGGCAGTATAAACTTGTTTGGAATCAGTTTTCGTTCATTTCGTAAATCGAATGCCTTGTATAACGACTGCAATTGTCTGATGGTACCTGTGTACCGGAAAAAATAGTGCACACTTGTTTATGTTTAGCTAATCGAATAAAATAACAAATTTATAGGCTTTAAATTATAATTATTTATAATTTTATAGTTATTCATAATATTGTTATTAAAATAAACAATTACTAAGCGATATGTTTGTATGCATGGTATTGATAGAGTTGTGCAAACATAGTACGGTAAGTACAGTACATCTCCTAGAGTGGTTCAGCGTGATATGACATCTCAAATGTGGTGGGATAGTGCGGGGTATAAGCGAGGGCGGGTTATATCACAATTTTTTACAGGATAAAAAAATCTGCGAGGTATATGCGTGGGCGGGTTATCTGCGTGTGCGGGGAATGTGCTTGAAAATACGCTACACATCCAATGCTTATTTATCCTTTGTGTCTGGGTAGACTCATTTTCTAAAAATCATTACAGAAGCTACTTTTTTTGGCACAGTAAATTACAGCTCCTACATTCCGGTCTGTTGGTAAGTGACTCAGCATTCCATGCCAACCATGTGTATGAGGGCATTGTATGGCACAATGCCCAGCCACCTCTGTTTCCCCAACTAGTGCCAGGAGCTGCAAGAACTCAGGAACACCCTTCGCCCAGTGGCGTAGCGAGAGGGGGCAAGGGGGGGCAATGTCCCGGCGGTACTTTATTGGGGCGGCAAGTTCCTTGTCGTTAAATAGCTTTTGTCTTGACTATCCCTTAACCCATTGGTGGGTCGTTGGGGCACCATCGAGAACTGAACACTATCTCACGCCATTTGTCCCTGTCCTGTGCTGCCTTTTGGGCGTCGATTAATGACAAACCGGTCCACTCTTTGATGTGTCGTCTTCCCATCTCTTCTTTTGGCTGCCTCTTTTTCTTCCTCCATGGACTGTGCCTTGCATTATAGTCTTTGCGAGACCTCTGGATCTTACCACGTGTCCAAAACATCTTAGTTTCTTTTTCTTGATTGAGGTGAGAAGGTCCTCTTAAGGCAGTTATTTTGTTGCGGACCGCTTTGTTTGTGATGTGCTCTGTGTATCTTTCAGTATTTTTCGGAAACATCTCATCTCTAGCGCATTGATTCTTCTTTGGAGGTCTGCATTGAGCGTCCAAGCCTGGCATCCATACAAGAAGACTGACATCGCCAGAGAGCGCATTAGTAGAATCTTTGATCTCAGAGAGAGTTTCTTGCTTTGCCAGATGTGTTTTAGTTTGCTCAGCGCTGCATATGTCTGGGCCATTCTGGCAAGAATTTCTGGCTTTGAGCTTTCGTCGGATATTATGGCCCCTAGATATTTAAAGGTGGAGACCTCTTCGAGTTTGTGCCCGGTTATCTGAATTTCATTTGTGAATGTTCTATTTGCCATGACCTTAAAAAAGCTATTTAAGATTAACTTTTTTAACGAAATTGGAGCTTTTTATCAAAAATAAAATAAAAACAAAATACAAAATTAATAAAAGAAAAAATCGAACTATCCTAAATATTTTTTAAAGTTTCTCTTGTCAAAACTTTAAACTCCATATTGGATATAATTTCTTCTGATACTAATGATACTATAATGAAGAACCAATAAGCTGAAGTAGTATAAAAAATGACACTGATGAGCTAGATCCTATTTCATCTCAAGTTTGTCAGCCGCTCGTCTCTTAGAAGGGAAAATTGGGGTATCCGTTAAATTTCAACAACAACCAATAAAATTTCAACAACATGCATTGTCATAAATGGACTAAATCCCTATATATATTTTTCCCCTTACGTACATAAGAACATTTTCGATTACTATAAATGCAATGAGATTGAGAGATTGTCTAACATATTAACATTAATGTTTAAAAATGAGACACGGACCTTACACCAAAATAGAGATAAGACGGGTAACACGAGAACATGTTTAACGTAAGTGAACTTACACGTGAAAAAATGTGTTTCATTCCTTAAAAGGCGTATACACCTAAAGCATCATTATGTTATATTTAATCTTTTGTTTTGTAGCATAAACCAAAAAAAGGAACAAGTCTGCTCATTCAGTGGAATAAAAAGCTAGTATAAGTAAATCCAAAAGTCGCCACTCATGAATCAAGTGCTAAACATTACACAAGTTTTTGCAAATGGAAGGAATCAGAGACCAGACTAAGAATCAAAAGACTATTTAAGATGAACAACAATACGTTGTTGTAAAAGAAAACAAAACAAAATGGCAAGAAGTTTTTTTTAATAAAGTTTGACATTAATAAATCCTGACAAAATATACTTTGCCTTTTCGCGTTCACAAAAAGGACAATACTAGTACACATAGAGGCAATATTCTGGAACTGATGCATTTGCTTGCAAAGTACCATACAGTGCTCCTAGAACATTGCGAGAAAGGGGTTAAAAAAATTGTTACTCAATTTAAAAATCAGCTTATTGCAGTTTTTTCGGATTTAAAGTTAACCAAAAGTCATCTTGCAGGTACAAGAAACCAAATATTATTTCATTGTATTCGATATCCCTCAGTATATTTCACATAAGGATCAAACAAGTTTAGGTGGTTGATACGTAAAGATTAAAATCAGAAAATAGACGTTGCAGACTTTTCAAAGATTTTATGGAAACAAAAAATAAATCTGCTTATGACATATTTTCTGAAATGATTTTAAGTACGCTTAAAGCTGATGGTCTAAAAATAGAAGGCTGCAGAGGCCCTCAATGTGTTAATAATTATTCTTCATGGCTGGAAAGTTTACAGGAGTTCAAAATAGACTCAAAGCAATGTCAAATTTGTACATTGTTCAAACAATTCCTTAAACCTGGTTTATTTGAAACATGTGCTCCAACTGAAACGAACTTCTATTTTAGTTTTTACCCATTCTCTTCCACGTAGGAACACTTTTGGAAAGATCTTATTCCTACTACAGGCGATTCCTTACACAGACTTAAGAATACAAATTAGCAAAATATACCAAAAGCCACTTTTGAAATTAATTTGAAGGCGGCAGAAAAACTGACTGAGGCAGGTTTTTCACCTAAACACACAAGCAAACGCAGAAACTTCGCTATGTCGTATGGAAATCTTTTTTTACTTCTATTTTTAGACATCTGGAAACAAGTACCCTATGGAGTCAATGATGTCCGATTTAATTTAACAACGAATTGCTTTGCATAGGCCACTCACATGGCAACTAATGGAATGCTTAGATGAGGCTTTGAATTTTTCTAAAATTTTATGTTGAGACCTTGGCAGGTTAATTGAACTTTCCAGTCAAAGAAAATATCTGGTGATGGAAGCGAATATGTAGACATATTAGTAACAATTCAGTTGAGAAGAAAGTTGTGTTCTTCTTAAGTTGAGGTTACTTTAGAAATTCATGAGGTGATTGGGCATTAACAGAATTTTCAAAACAGATATGAGTTTCGTACGCAAGCTTATCTACTGAATTTTGAACATTTGTCTTTCAAATTAGATCAAGTATCTCACATGACAATGTCAAGCATGGACAATTTTGCCTCATGGGTAAAAAGTAATGAAATAATGAATTTTGATTTATTCAAGTTTCTTAAGATAGTTAGGTTCAAAGTTACTTTGAGTAGTATATTATCATTAATTCGACTATTGCTTACAACTGCCACAAGTTATGCCAGCTATGAGAGAAGCTTCTCTATATTTAAATTAATGACAAATTAATTACGATCAGTAATGAAAACACGAATATTGAATAATCTATAACAATTATGCTAATGAGTCTGGCATGGCTGACAACAGTAATACATGAAATATTGTGGTACGAGGCAATTTTAGATCCAAAAATGAAAGCTTTCTGTTTACTTCTAACATAAAGATGTATGGTGTAATTATTACTTTCAACTAAAAATTGCCATTTTCTTTATAATGTAGTATCAACATATTTTACCGTAGGGGGCGGAAAACATGTGTTCTGCCCCGGGCTGGGACCTTACCAGCGCAATGCCGCTGGCTTAGCCTCGGGAACAAGGCCCTGCTTTTAGATGGATTCGAACCGTTGACTCACGGTACACCATTCACCATTCGACCACCGTGTCCCCATAACTTAAAAGAGGAAAAAAAATATCTGTGCGTTGGCTCATAAAAAAACTTTAATCCGACTTCGACTATTTTATGTTCAACCGCGTGATTTCATAACATGAGGCGCCAGCTGTAACTTTTAGGAGATAGGCTATTGAATGGTTTGTCGATATCAACATTTTTTAAAACTTGGATATGTGATCCCACAAACGTAAAATATAACCAATCTGCTTGACAAGTCCACTGGAGTCATTGATGGGCATTTTCCTGAAGTTTTAATAGTGTGACTTTTAAAATTGTTAATTTAAATTATCATAGCCGAAACAATTAAAACTTAGATCTACACACACTTAATGTTTTAAACGTAAAGATAGTTTGTGGGTATTAAATTTAGCAAGAAGGTGAAGCGCCACGAAATATCACATAAAAAAAAAGTCTAGCTGTTTAAGTATGAATCGTAATTCGTGTAGTCAACTGCGTGGCATACTACACAAAACAAATAAATAAGTTTACATCCCATTGCTCACCAACATTTAGTTGAAATTACTTTTGTTTAGTAGTTTAAAAATGTTGTTATCAGTAGACATATTTACAAAGGTTGTTTTCGTGTTCTAAAATCTTACCAACGGAGAAGACATGAAAACATGCATCGCAAAACGCTTTGAAATAAAGTGACTAAATAATGTTTTTAATTATTGTTTTTGGGGTTAGAAAATCTAAAATAACCAAATTAAAATCATGCAGTTATTTCAAGATACGAAACGATGAATCTTAAAAGAAATGAGAGATATTTTAAATGCAGGTCGTTTACTCGTGATAATACAATAATAAAATAGAGTGGAAATTTATGAATGGAAAAAAAAATTCAAGAAATTTTTTTCTTTTCAAAGACTTGCTGATAAAGATTATGCTGGGGATCGGCATCTGTAATGTAGAAAGTGCATGTTGGACTACGTCAGAGCAGTGTTTCTGAAATAGTGGGGGGCCCCCATAGGGGGGGGGGCGAGGCTCGGTAAAGGGGGCCTCGTTTGACCGTTATGCAGAGGTGTACTTCTAACAATTGTATAGACAAATGATACTATTTACAGTCGTGCGGGGGGACGCGAAATGTTTTCTTTCTTCCTAAGGGGGGGGCATGACAGAAAATAATTGAGAAAACACTGCCCTAGAGTAATGCATGTGTCGTAGAATGGTGTCATTAAAGCGGAACTCGAGGGGGGGGGGAGAGTGCTTTGGCGACTAACCAAACGTTGCAAACTGCAATTAGAGCATTTGTTTAGTTTGAATTCAGTTCGAACTTTAACAGTTCTGAACAAGTTTGCTTTTTTGTCAATGTCTGGATAACACTGTACTGTGTTTGTTATCTGTGTGTACGTAGTAACATGCACGCATTAGACCTGGGATCGTTACCATGCCTGCATGTTCTTGTATGAGTGTGATAGGGCTTTTAGGCCTCGACCTATATTTCCTTTAGACGATTTGTGATCCTAAAACTCCCTAATTATTGCAATTCTCTTCTTTCAGGTTAGAAAAAAATACAGAAAGTTCAAAATGTAGCTGCTGCCTGCTAGGCTCGTTTTTCACCTTAAGAACATTAACATATAACTCCGCTACTTTATTCACTTCATAGGCTCACTTTACCATTACACATTCGTTGTACTCCTACTAAGGCATTCAAGACTGCACAACATACGTTACTCTTCACACTTTACTTTCCAAAGTAACAATGACACATATCTCTTCACAGATGACGTAGGTAATGTGCTTATATCGTTTTATAATTTGTTTCTTGATTAGGATATGAATGTTTTAAATTGAATGCATATATTAATATATATATATGTCAATATTTTTATTTAAGGCACTGTGAGTCCAGCTGCTTGCTGGGTACTGCACTATACAAATCATAAAATATTAATTTTTAATATTAAACGCAGGATTATTGTCACGCCCACGATGCTGCCCTCCACGCTGCATATGTGACTCAAAAGCTGGGCCATCGGCTTAAATGTTGTTACACTACCCTCGATGAAAAGCGATCTAGCTGTCTTACAGTTAGACTTTGTATCGAGAGTTTTCAATGTGCTTTTTTATTGAGCGAGGTGAAGCAAAGCAGGCGAAAGGGATAAGATGGGAGTAGGAACCTTTACGTCTATGTCTGCTCGTTAGTGGGCTGTCTGTTATTCTACTAAAAAAAATCACGCTGTAAAGTTATTTTCTGTGACATGACCTCGTGTCATAAGCAATTTTGAAGGGAAACTGATTTTCTTCAGAATCAGCAACGTGTGCTCCAACTGACTAAGACAAATTATTTTGTCAGTCAAATGTATAAGTTTATTCGAAATGTGTTAATGGCAAATGAATTTGTAATTCTTTTCCCAAAATAAGAGCTATAGTTTAGACATTTATCGGAAATTAGATTGAAAGGAATTTTTTTACGACGTAAACATGATCAATACAACAAGTTCGGTCAAAAGAAAATTTGGTTTAAAAAAAGTTTGTCAAGTAGATGTTGTCAAACAAAAATGCCTTTTAGAATTTAAAAGTAAAATAATTATACTAATATCTTAACAGAAAATTAATGTCCATCGTTGTAACTAAAATTATTATTTAAATAATAACTAGAAGCTAGTTATTCAATTTTAATCATGAAAATTTGGTTTTCAGACTCAATTCTTTGTCGTATTTATCTTGTAAGTCCCAGTCACATGTGAATGTTGATAGCATCCATGGTATCTCTGTGGTATATTACTTCCTGGTCGCATGTGTTACTCATCTAGTAATTCAGGAATTTAAGTCAGAAGTCAGAGAACAAAATACATGAACGTGTTGAGTGTTGTAGCCTCAACTGTTCTTTCGGAACCATATTCAAGTCCCTGATTATCTTTGGCAGGAATTTGTGCATTCGACTCTATTACAGTTATACCAAATTACAAGTCGACCAATGTTCTTAGTCAAGCGAAACTGTGTGCGACTAAATTTCTTCGTATATATAATTTGAACAAAGTTAATAACTTTCTCATTTGTTGTTTCCAGTCGGATTAAATTCTGATAGATATGCACTTTAAAGAATCCTGATACAGAACGGATATTATTTTTTTTATGCTTGCACATTAGTGATAATTTTCGCAGATCAAAAGAGAACACACGCTTGATTTTTTAGATCCTGGATTCGTTCCCGTGGCTAAAGTCCTGTCCCTGAGTTCACTCAGTTCTGATGGGTAACTGACATCAGTCGAGGTAAATAAAGATGACTAGGCATTATGCCACACAATCCCCTCGTGACCGGTGAACTCTGCTTGACGTGCTCAACAGTCAAGCATGATCTGTACGTTCTACTTACCCACAATATTTTTTTAATATAAAACTAGCTGACCCATCGCGCGTTGGAACGATCTCAGTATAAAGGAATACATTTAAAGAACCCTTTTAAAAAATTATGCCAGAAACCTTTGAGGAAATGTGCTAAATTTAAATTCCCAATTTTCATGTTGATCGGATAAATAAAATAACGATGTTAAAAGGACCCAGCCAAATATAAAATGATAATTTCTTTAAATGTATTGCAATTGTACTCAACAACTTATCACATTATCAGGGCGTTAGTTTGAATAAAACAATAATTATAAAGCTTATATCACTTTTTAAAACAAAAATATAAGTGACCCCCGGCGTCCCAAATGGTGCAAGATGTAAATTTCAAAATTCCTCTATATTTCAAATTAGATCATGATGAATCTTTGTGTTAATATATGTCAAGATATTGTAAAATGGGAGAAACCATCTTAAAAGTTTACAACAACAAAAAAATATTTTAGGACCTCGGCCGAAAAGGAATGGACATTGGGAGTTCGATGTCCCTTAGTATATTTTTATATGGGTCATTAAGTATTTATTTACCTATTTTAGTCAAGATTCATCCTTTAACTCAGTAAATTTTCATATTTCAGGGCTATGATTTTATTTTAAATACTCTTTATTTAAAAAAAACGTATCCATAAGATATTCAACAACTTCCCAAAAATTTCAAAACGATCTGATGAATAAATAATATTTATATTGGTAATATAGCAAGAGACAACATTAAGGGCGTAATGGGTGCCGGATGTAAAGTTCGAAGAATGTCACATTAGAAGTTCAGTGGCCTACCGTATTTTAATATGGGTTATCAACTTTTTACTTACAAAGTTTTTTCAAGATCCATTCATTTACACGGTAGTTAACTTAAGCTAATTTTTATATAGCTCATGTTTAGCAAAACACAACATTATGGGCCCCCGGAGCCCCATGACCGTTAATTTTTTTTTAATTTGCAAGTTAGCATCCCGGGAGCGTACAAAACATTTTCCTAAAGTTTCATTGTGATCGGATTAATGGTGTTGTAGACTATAAAGGACTTGCACACAGACATTTATATTTATTAAATCCCTTATATTAACTTCGTGGCCGTCTCATCATCTCATCATCTCATCATCTCATCATCTCATGGGCTGGGCGGGCGGAAAAAGAAAAGTCGAAAATGACCCACTTCCCGTGATTCGATCGAGCTGAAATTTGGCACACTGACCCGTCTGACCTAACAATGCATCGTATCAAAATTTCAGATCGATCGAACGTACCGTAATTAAATTAATGCATTTTTAGTTTATCCTTATATGAGGTATGTAATTTAAATTCACGGTTTGTTATTGTTTTTTTGCCACATGAAAGTTTGAGCTGACGCATTGAGGCGACCCAACGAAACGACGGGGTGCTTTTGTTTACATTTTACGTGTCACGCTGAGCTCGCTCAAGCGAATCGGTGACCAGACTTTTCCCCCTCCCCCTCCCACCCACCCCTCACCCCTTTAGGGTTATGAAGCAAAGTTGAGTTAAGACGGATTCAGTCTGTAAATGTTTGAAAATAATCAATACTGTTAGTTATGTCTCATATATAAGGGGTTTATAGTCAAAAACTTTGTTTTTTAACGGGTTTGTTTTATTTAGACTGAGGACGCAAAAAGATAATATTCTGTTTATACAGAGCGTCTGTAATGTATAAAAGTAAAACTAAGATGTTGGAAAAGTATAAGTGCGGTTGCTATATTTCAATCCTTTTATCGAATTACTGAGAACTGTAAATAGCTTTTATACCTACAAGAGAGACGGGCAAACATATCTCAAGTACGAAGGAGATATAAGTGTACCAAGAAACCGATCTCTTGCTTACGTCTTCATTGTAAACGCTTAAGTGAAAACTTTACATGTAATCAGTAATAAAGACGCTAGGAAATGTGTGTTTATTATAGAGCTGTACCGGATTTAAATCCACCGACCGAGTTTGGCTGGATTTGTGATGTGAAATCCTGCCGGAGCCGGATTTGTAAAAATGGCCGGAATCCGGATTTTCTGGAGCCCGGAGATGAAATCCGGTACACCCCTAAATTACCAAGGGATACAACAATAGGAACAACTCGCCGCCGTGTACGAAGAAGAGGATCTGAATATGTGTTATTTTCTTAAACCGAATGTAAATTGAAATGTAAATGATTCCCTTACAAAATTTAAATTGTGCTACAGTAACTCAGCGATGCTAAATTGATTTGTTTGACCTCCTCATTGATTGTAATCTTCAACATATCACGCATTGAAGTCTTGACATCTCATAAGCCACCGCCCAAGCCGCTTATAAAAAAATTGTTTTCACCAAGTTAAGACGTTCTCCAGGGATTTCAAAAGTGTAAATAAATAATACGTGAATTTAAGGTGAGAATTTGATGTTGAAGTTACAGTTGTTTTCAGAAAAGATAGTCAATTGTGCATTGCGATAAACAAAATTATATGTGCATTTACTAGAATATTTTGGTTTCCACTTCTGAAATAATAATCATTGCAAATTAATAGCGTGTAGTTGTTTTTTTCTTTTTTTTGTACAATAACCTCGTGGTCGTAGGGGGTTCTAATGTTTCCATTACAACTTTCTCGGGGCTTTGTAGACCTTGGCGGCGCCTATCTCCTCTCCAGGTCAGCGGATAATTTTTTTAGCGATATTCAATCATCAATATTTTTACTGTGTCTTTAACGTGGGCTAGATCCCACGCCCCTCAGCTTGTTAGACGAGCGCACTATTGACTTCGCTATCCAGCCGCCAGGTTTACATATCTTGTATTTCCATGCTTTTCTCTTCGAGCCCAAGACACTTTAGAATAACGTAATTAAACAAAAATAAACTGAAAGAGAATGTGAAAGAGGCGCAACACACAAAGAATCGTTATTTCAAAAATAATAATCTGAAATAGAAATTAAAAAAATTAATACACATATACTATTCCCTCGCTATTCGCGGGAGTTACGTCATTTACCCCCCCCCCAACCCCGCGAATAACGAAAAACCACGATTTCTTTATGCATTTTTAAAACGCATATGCATGAGTTTATGTACGGTACTAAATGCTTCCAAAACACTTTCTAAAGACACTCTTACTCATTAATACAGTAATACGGTTCTAATATAGCGTGCAGTTATGTGTTTCAATAATGCATTTTGCTAATGTAGTAAAGATAATGTCAACACATTTTCAATTTTGTATTGCAACAATATTTTAAATAAAAAGGAAAAGTAATTACAGGAGGACAATAACACCACATAGCAAAGTTACCCATTCTGTAAAATCATTTTTATGCGTACAACGTATGTACTATAATTGACAGAAAATGGAACAAATTTAAACGCAAAATCAGACAAATAAATACAGTACGCACAGTTCAGGTAACAATAATTCAGTACGGTACAGTGGGATGCGATATGGTTAAAAGCCTAACCCCCAAATATGTGGGATCGCGAACTGAAACTGAGAATAGGTGAGGGTATACTGTTTTATTTTTTTATATTTTTTTTATATGCTTATATTTAACAAACAAACAAAGTTGGGTGATGATTCTAAAGACTACAATGTTCCACTTCTTTGTTCAAAAATCATCTCTTCTTTCATGTTTTATATCTTGTGTCATCTTTCATACTTTACAAATTGAAATTAGTCAAATCTTGAGACCAACTTGATGTCCTTCATATTAAGAACTAGTCTCCTATCTGTCAAGGAGTTTAGATTTCTTGAAATGCATTATATTTTTTTTTGGTAAACGAGCGAGACGTGTTTGATAACTAATGGTCTAGGGGACCATTATTTTTTACATTCTATACTTAGCTCTTAGGAATATGGTGGACGGTTCATATTAGTAAAATACGCTATAATTTGACATGGCAAATGTCTAGAGCTCAATTATATACAGTAAGCAGGAAAACTCAATATACGACCTTAATTTTTTACCGAAGTATTTTACTGCTTATTGGATGAGTTTTTTTATATGTTTAAAGTCATATGTTCAGAACAACAATTTGTGAGACTGCAATCAGAGTGGGTAGAAAAACTTAGATCGTGTGTTAACGTCGATATATTTATCTAATCTCAGGTAAATGCTAGAAACACATTGTACAGGATACTGTCACGTGTGAATCACGAGTTTGACGACAGAGAGGTCACGTGAGTGAAGCGCGGGAGAATGTTCGAGAGTTGGAGAACAAGAAGTCTGACTGTGTTTGTTATGTCTCCACGATATGAAACCTCAATTTTATATTTATGTATACAGTGTTCGTATTAAAGTTATTTCATTTACATTAGTGCTTCAAGGAATTATTGCACGAAAGATTGCGTTATGTGAGAACGCCTACAACACACATATAAAAGAGATCAGTTACAGATACATAACGAAATTTCTCGAACAATTCAAACAGAAGTGACCATAAGTGCAGGGAAGATCTATCGATAACCACTACAAACTTTAAATCAGTCAGTCATCGAATTCACACATTTCCTACAAACATTTTTTATGGTGTTTTTTTTTACTGTTCCCATGATGACCTTTGAATATTAATTGCTGCTAATATTTTTTTTATTATTTTATTTTAAGAAGAACATATTTTAAAATTGCTTGTGTTCTCATGGAGGCATCTTGCCAGCACGTTCGCCGTGTTTATTTTTTCCTACCTAGTTTAATGTAATAGTTTTCTTACCATGCAGGCCAACTGTGCAATATCGTATTACACGATAGATATGCCACTCATGTTCCACAAAGTGTAGAGCAAATAACATCGTTACACACTCAACACAAATGACCAGAATGAAATGTACACCAAATGCCCGCTTCCGGTACCACGCATACCAGATGTTCAAATTCTTTGATGCCATAATGAGGACATGTAGAGTATGAGGCTTCACTGCCATTCAACGATTAAAACAAATTCTATACCAAGGATTGGTATTTTACAGTCCATGGATTATTTTTGATGCCTAGGTTTGTCTCTTGATAGATGTTAATTTGACAAACTTGGAGTAATTTTTCTAATTGTTGGGCAATGATAATTATAAACGATTAATTATGAGAATGTGTCAACTTTCTTTATTGTCTTAATTGTTTACGGCGTGTAACCAAAATGCTTTCTTTGTAGTCAAACATGTAGCATATCACCTTCTCCTTTATGTTAAGTATGTACTTTCATTCAATAAGTAACCACCTGTAAAGTTGACCTAGCAAAACAAACTCCACACACCCAACACTTTCAACACTTTATGAAACAGCTGCCGATTACATTGATTTCAAAATAGGTCAACACCACAAGAATCCTCACAATAACAAAAACGTCAATAGATGATCGCTGTGATAAAGATTCATTTGCTAAGGGTAGATCCATACTGTATTGCGACATATAAATTCTAAGCCTTATTCTTTGTTATATCCAATGGAGCTGTGAAAGGGACGAATTCTGCTACAAAACACGGTTTTAACAAACTAACCCTTATTTAATTCATTAAAAAAACATACTAATTGAGGCTTATAAAACGTATAAAACACTATAAAACACTGTGACTATAATACACTAAAAATAATAAAATAATAATACAATAATAAAACACTATAAAACACTATAAAACACAATAAAACACTATAAAACACTATAAACACTATAAAACGTACAAAACACAATAAAACACTATAAAACACTATAAACACTATAAAACGTACAAAACACAATAAAACACTATAAAACACTATAAAACTTATAAACAAGGACAGAGCTCGCCCCAAACCAAACACATCAAACGTAAACCAACTGACGATTGAAACGAGCCATAATGACAGAGCGTTTGCCCTTGAGCTTCAGAGACTCATTTTAGTCACAAGGCATGATTAGATGAGGACATTTCATAATCGCCCAAACCATTTTTCGACAAAAAAAGACGATGTTACATGTGCGTGAAATTTTTTGGAAACTCATATTAGAAGAAATTCGCTTCATTTGACGCTTTTGTATGAAAACTACACAAAAAACATATCCCCGCTGGGCCCAATAATATGTGCTCTTAATATCGCCACGATGGTTTTTTCGTGGGATTTCGACATTCGCAGAATGATGCGCGAACAAGTATCTACAATTCATGGTGGCTCAAATATTGTGTTTAACTTGCAAGTAGTAAGATATATTACTGTTTGAGTTTTCAGAAAATTAATTTAAGTGTGTTACATAATAATGTATAAAATTTATTTGTTTGTAAAAAATCATTTATTTATAAATATGCAATAAAAAAATAGCAATTGATAATTTTTTGGTGTAAATTTGGAATATGTTTTGTCTCATGGGAGGTGGTCGCTGCGACCTCAGCAACATTCTTGTGGCCTTTAAAAAATGGATAGTGTATTTTTATAACTGTGTATTTATAGGTATATCATCTTATGCGGCCTCTTTTATTACTGCTTACATAAATAGGTCATGCAATGGTAAACATGTTCCCAAACATTACTTTGTTTCAATTACAATTATTTATTCATGTTTATTAAATTATTAATAACAGACCAATTTGCCGTCCATAAATGACGCCACGCAATTTTGGCTGATTTTTCACCCCCTCCGCCCTCGTCATACGTTGTCACAAAAACTTAGACCCCTTCTTCAACATGAAGTCATATTTTCTATTTGAAAATGAGCATATTTCAAATCAAATTTTTGTCATTTAAGTATGTTTTAGTGCAAGGCTTCACTCTAATATCGTAATACGCGTTTTACGTAAACGCCATTAAATAAAGTGTCAGTAATTAATTTTTGAGTGGAACTTTTATTCAAAGATAAACGTTTTGACATGACGTCATATTTCTTAAACACCCCCCCCCCTCATAACACATCGTCACAATTGTATGACTCCCCTCCCCACCCCAGGTGCGTGACGTCATTTATGGACGTCCCTAAAAAGGGCGGCACGTTGGAGACCGCCCTGGGCGGCAAAGATTCTAGCTACGCCACTGGTTGCCCGCCAGATTACGCTTGTCAGAATCTCTGAGCGAGATTCCACAAATAACTATTTGGGTTTGGTACTTGTTTCAGTCAGTTCTATTCAGTGTGTGTTAATTGTTAGTTCCTGCGTAAAATATATGTGTTCCTGGATGAGGGTAAAAGCTAGGTGATACAGCTAGCTATATAAATAAATATAAATATATATATATATATATATATACACGTGTATTAACCGTCAGAAATGACGTCGGTTTTCAAAACAAATACATTTCAGATGAAATCTATTTATTTTGAAAAAAAACCACAATAAAATAAAAATTAATGTAATACGGAACTTTCATTTATTTTATTTATTTTTATTTTATTCATTTATTTTCATGTTTAACAATTTTATGCGGAACGTTCGAAAAGAGTAATTTTTGGTGCAGTAATTTGGTGCGCTACTTTCTAACAGTAGCGTCACGGACGGGACAGACGATCTTGGGACATACATAGCAAATTATGTATATTGATATATCTATATAAAACCTCCAAACTTAGGCTGCGTGCTATATAAGTTTGTATGAATAATACCTAATGATTAAATCCTGATATTAGTATGCATAGTGAATTACACACAGTTTAAAGTGATACTGCACCAACGAAGTTTGAAGTTCTAAGTATTCACAAATATTGCCTAGGAGTCAGCCGGTTGTTTATAAACCGCCGGAAGAGCGTTCCGTACGTTAACTTGAGGCATTAAATAGTGCACACCAATTATGACTGCACCAATAATACTGCACAGTGCGCTAAAAATAAATTATGTGACTGCAATGTGATCAATATCAAGCACATATGTGATTTGAGTCCGTTTAAGCATCATTGAAGATTATGACTTGTCAGTTTTCTTCGCCCATTTGTCCATACATCATTACCACAAAAATACCAAAACATGTATAAAATAAAATGTAATTATTTACACATGTAAATAACAAAGAACTATTTATTTAGCATGAAACGTAATAAGCAATGTTTGTCACAGGATAAAAGAAAAGATTAAAGTATCAACAGTTAAGCATATTTACAATTTGATATACACGTGTTAGGAATCACATAAACCTTTTTATTATTGTCAAGTCAGCACCTTTTCCAGATCTATTATGACTTGTCAGTTTATGCGCCCATTGGTCCATACATTATTACCACTGCATTATCAAAAACATGCAAAGAAAAACATGAACATAATTAAACACATTTTGGAAGAAACGGCGTTGTCACATTTTTGTAGTTTTGAGATATTCAAGTTTGAAAGTTCAAAATTATACATATTTCTTATAAATTAACTAAATAGATTTGAATTGTTAATTGGATCAGATAAATACTTTTTTTCATAAACCTGATTCAGAACATTCTATTTTTAAATCTTTTATATTAACTCGTGGTTTCTGTTTGGTTGATTGTTTGCTTGCTTTTCACCAAAACTTGGGATCAATTTTAACCCTAATTTTCGTAAACTAGCGAGCTGAAATTTTGCAGGCAGTTTTGTAGCGATGATAAAAACTATGCATCAAAACTTCAGATCGATCACATGTACCGTAATTGAATTATTGATTTTTTAGACTATTTTATTTATTCCTATGTATCATGTTATTTTTTGAGATGGAGTGTAAGGGTGCGCATTATATTGAACAACCTTTCTGTCGCGCAATAAGGTGCGTATTTTATTGACAACACTTTTAATAAACATATTCCTAACCGGTGTGCATTATATTAAACATGATTTACGACACAACTGCAATTTGGTATTTTTCGATGGTCTTGCGCTGCGTATTATAATGGACATTCTTTTAGTTATGTCTCGTAAATAAAGGATTTATAGTCACAAATTTTTTTTTCGGTTTTTGTATTAAATCCTTTATATTAACTCGTGGTGTCTGTTTGTTTGATTGTCGGTCGCCAAAACTTTGGATCGATTTTTATCCCACTTTCTCGTAAGCTAGCGAGCTGAAATTTGGCAGTCAGTTTCGTGGCGATGATAAAAACTATGTATCAATATGTATTGCGCAATAAGGTGCGTTTTTTATTGACAACCTTTTTATAAACATATTCCTGATCGGTGCGCATTATGTTAAACATGTTTTACGTCAAAACTGCAATTTTGTATTTTTCAATGGTCTTGTGCTGCGTATTATAATGAATATTCTTTTAGTTACGTCTAGCACTTAAAGGATTTATAGTGAAAAACTTGTTTTTTTACGGGGTTTTTTATTATCCTCTATCAGATATAGGGGATAACTAAAATTTTGTTACAAATGTCACATAACTGTTTCTTCCTTTGAGGTGTTCAATGTGAATAACAAAAAACTATTTATTTTGCATTAAACCTTTGAAGTAAAGTTTATCACAGGAGAAAAATTATCGATTTATTAATCGATAATTTCGATTAAAGCCAAAAATAGAAATTTATGACGTCATTAAACTGAACATTTCTCACGGACATTGAAAATAAAGAATATTTTGACAAAAGTTTATGACAAAGTGTTGATACTTGCTGGAATGTGGTACGATGTAGTTGATTCTTTAAAAGAGAATTGTTTATGGCAGTGAACACAGTAAACTTTTTCACCATATTCGACTTTGCCATCTGCAATTAGCTTAAAAACAACATTTTTTCTAAACTTTCTAGTTATATGTTTAAATTTAACTGCACTGATGCTGTCAGCCATTTCTTTATTACCACGTTTTTTTAACTCACTTTCGTTCCTGTTTGTGTGTCTGTCCACAATTTTTCAAATCTGCCAACGTAAAATTAGACCACTTCTGATAGTCCTAGATATCTCAAAATTTTACCGCAGATAGATCTTGGATGACAATGCATTGTGTTAAAATTTCAGATCGATCGAATGTACCGTTATTAAATTATTGACCTTGTTAGTTTATCGATATATAAGCCTATGTATGATACATCTGCCCTTGTTTACATTACATTCACGTGCCGAGTTCACACCAACCCCGACCACAAAAACCATGTTTAACATCAACAAGGGGAGATCAGTCATTTCCTGTCTGTAAATGTTTGTCGGGCAATGCGTATTAAATTTGAATATAATCAATACTTCAAAACTCACCATAGCATACACTAAGACTGAAAAGAATACAATACATAAAAGTAAAAAAAAGATGTTTAAAAACAAATTTTTTATAAGCGGACTAAAAAGAAGAAAATAAAATTTTAAAATTTAAAATTTAAAATAAGTACTATGATGTAATATGACAAAAAACGTAGGCGGGCGCTTTTTAGGTGTTTGGCTAAAATGATTAGGGTTTACAAATGACTATTAAAAAATGAGTGAATTGAATTAGTTAAGCCTGAGAAGCCCCGCTTCACGTTTTTAGTCATATTACATCATAGTAATCATTTTAAATTTAAAATTTTTAAATTTTATTTTCTTCTTTTTAGTCCGCTTATAAAAACTTGGTTTTTAAAAATCTTTTCTTAACTTCTATTTATTTACCACATTTTTATTAACTTGCTTTCGTTCCTGTTTGGCCACAATTTTTCAAATCTGCCAATGTAAAATTTAACCTTTTCTGATGGTCCTAGAGATCTCAAAATTTTACCACAGATTGATCTTGAATGACAATGCATAGTTTTCAAATTTCAAATCTATCGAAAGTACCGTTTTTAAATTATTGAACTTTTTAGTTTATCTATATCAGTGGTTCCCAAAGTGGTCCTTACGGACCCCCAGGGGTACGATTCAGGGGGTCCTTGGAAAATTAAAATCTTTTTAGGGTTCCCCGAACAGTGTCAGGGGGGTCAATTTTTATTATTATGGAAATTAAAATAAATAACATAAATAAAATGGTATATTTTCAACAGATCAACTAGATGCTATCTTATGTGCTATCAGTCTTGGAGTACAATGTTGTTTTACCTAGAAAGGTAGTAGAACTGAGATAATTTCGACAACTATAACCAATCAAAATATTTGGTTTGTTGAAAAGTCTAGCTTGATGCTTAAGAAATGCGGAATTCCAATAAGTAGGTAAGAAAAATAGAAGTTTTTAACATAAATCTACGGGGGATGCAAGGTATGGTATTTTTCAATGTGTCAGAAAGTTATATTTATCTAAATTGTATAATATCATTTTTTTTTCAATAGGGCGTTACTGTAGCATTCCATTGAAAACGTTAATTATTATTAACAGTGGTTTGTTACAACAGATAAGAGAAAGAGTGAGCCCGGGGCTGGATTTAGACTTGATGGCACCCTAGCTATTGTAAATATAGGGGCCCTTTTGAAGTCCAGATATTCTATGACGAAAAAAGTTCCGAGCCTCCAAGAAGGCGGGGGCCCTAAGCTATAGATTGTTTAGCAAATAGGTAAATCCAGCACTGAGTGAGCTGAAGAAACAATGCCGACAATACATTTTTGTTGAATATTTGAAGTATGGTTAAATGTTTGGAAACAGATATGAAAGGAGAAACGTTATTAACTGAATTAAAAAGATTTTTTTACAGCAATACCCTTGACTTTCTGGCATACCTAAAACAGGTTGAAGGGAATGTATTGTTAGTACATTGTACCATTATCCACATCATTTATTCGCAAAAAACTTAGTGGAATTTGTCTGGATCACTAGATAATGTTATTAGAGCCGTTAATAAAATCAGAAGGAATGACTTCAATGAGAGATTATTTACTCAACATTGTTTGGGAAATGAAGTAGACTATAATCGTTTACATTTGAAACTACAAGTAAACAAATTAAATTTAATCAAAAGCATAATATCTGCGTTTGTTGCAAACCTTTTTCTGTACAAACAAAACTCAGGAACAGGAGAATGTTCTCAGTTTCTAAATCTTTCGAAATTGCAAAATGGAGCTAAAGATTTGCAGGCCTACTGTCAAAACTTAACAGCTCTTCAGACGGACCTCAAACAAAGATTTGAAGACATTCTTCACTTGGATATTCCCGACTGGGTGTTGTACCCCTTTGCGCGTGGACAACCTCAGATCCCAAGCACAAATGAATCCATACTAATACAGGAGCAGCTTATTGAAATGATGAACTTAAACCAATGTTTGAACTAGGATACTACAAATTATGGTTACAAAATCAGATCCCAATTTTACATCTTCCATTTTGGTTCACTGTACAGCCCAATTTTATAGCCTGCATTATGAGTTATTGTACAGAAGTTATTGACTACTTTACCATCTTTCCATTGGGTAGAACAAAACATCCAGTGCCGCTGTGAACCTCATCATGAAAATCAGAAACCGATAAGAAATTGGTGCTCGTGGGAATTTGAGGTTGCTAATAATAAACATTGAGTCGGTCATAAATACACTAATAAAATTGCATCACGTTAATCCAAGTTATTTTTTCATTTTTATTTTAAACAAAAGTTACAATTTCAATAAATACTTGAACAAAATTTTGCTTTTTGGGATTTATAATTTTTGTACTATGTATTTATGTAGTTTTTTCACTTGGGGGTCCGTGAGGAAGTTTTGACTATAAAAGGGGTCCATGGGTCAAAAAAGTTTGGGAACCACTGATCTATATATAAGCATATGTATTATTTAGTTGACGTCTGCCGGGCCACATAAAGTAATAAAATAAATTATAATATAACGCGGGAGAAGTTAGTACGTAAAAAATATATATAAATTATTATTAATTATGAATAATTAATTATTTATGAATAAAATGTTTTACAAATATTATAAATATTTTCTTTAATATTATACGAATTTTTATAGATTAAAATAATTTTTATCGATAAAAAGTTTTAACGATTATTCGTGAAATTAATCGTTACTTTCCGCAGCCCTAATAAACATATATAATTTGCAATGTCACGTAGTGTCTGCCTGTGACGCTACTAATTTTAGAAAGCAGCGCACCAAATTACTGCACCAATGCATCAAAAGGTGTTCAAATTAAAGATGCGCTGTAAAAAATATTATATGACTTCATTGTTTTAGCTCATATTTTAATTTTGGAAAAGGGAACAATTTAAAAAGAGGATTTGATGATGGTTAATTATAAAATAAAAAAACAAAGGGGGCGTCGTAGGCGCCCTACAACCCCTATTATGAAATACTTTGTGTACATTTCAGAAAGTTTTATATTTCTTATTCATCAAAAAAGGACAAGTTAGTTGTGCTTTTGAAATAGGTGGGTGCCATAGGCGCCCTAAAAAAGTGCATTTTTTTCAAAATAAATAGATTTCAGCTGAAAACTTCCGTCATTTTTGACGGGTGATACACTATGTTGCTTTAACACATTAAATACACTTTCCAAGAAAAAGTATTAAAATACATTATTTAAACTTAGTTACAAATAATTATAATTTTTAAAAAATATTGATTTTACAATTCATAATTTAAACAATGAACTAACTTATCTTCCTTAAAGTCTTTTTTCTCCTTTTTTTCAAATAATTTTTTTTTAACATATATTATTTTCACCAACACAGATGTTGCCCTTTTAGTCTATATCTGCAACGAGTGGCATTGTCCTTTTTTTTCAATAAATTGTTTGAAACGCGATCCAACCAAATGTCAATCTTAGTTAAAAACTATTATTAAAGTTTTGACAGAGAAAATATAATTTAAAGTTAACATTGACAAATTATTAGTTATACTTAAGGAGTAGTTGTTATAAATACTTGTAAATAATCTTCTTATTTTATTGCTAGAAAACGGTAAAAAATTAAGTCGCTTATCTCCCTTAAAACCTTTCTTTTTTAGCCCTCTCATTTGAAAATGATTTCTTAAATTATATTTAAAAAAATTTCAATTATATATTATTTTATTTACGTTACTTGTGCGGGAGTGTTAATTTAAAATATTGCTACTCCAGACATGGAGCAATGAGCTGTGGTATGTCTGTCAAATGGACTACCCAAACCAGATATATATCACACATTCATTCAAATCTCCATTTTTAAAATTAACACGATTCTCATCTCTAGTGGAAGACGGGGGATTGAATTTCTTTAACATTTTCATGAAACACTTTTTGAATTATTTTCAGATGACGATGACATACCAGTTGTCAGTGTATAAGGCACTGCTACTAATCGTCGGCATTACAATAATTTTCATGACGTTCTGGTCGTCAAAATACTGTTCAATTCAAGTCTTCATTGATGAAAGAGTCCACATTCAACCTTCATTGACGTCGATTCAATTTCACCCCCTCGAAGAAAATACTTCAAAAGTCAATGAAAACAAACTGCCCAAGCAATTTTCAAACAAAAATAATGCAAAATTTGCCAACAACACATCTGCTGCGGTCATCCTTCCGGCAACAGAACAAAAAAGTTTGACGAGGGTTAATACGACTCAAAAGAATGTTCCTGCTTCTCTGGGGGAAATTTTTGAGCCCCGTAAAACGTTAGAAGAAGAGTTCAATTACGTATACCGTCCGGGTACCAGGTCGCCGTACACCCCTTTGAATAAGGTCTTAGAAGTGACTAACGACTCCACCAGTGCTGAGCTCTTGCGATCCGGATTCGGCCTCCACACTTACGTCACGGAAAAGAATGAGACCGTTTGGGTGGAAAACGGAGTCCAGTTTCGGCCGTTTCCGTTTCTGGTACCTGGTGATAGCAAGTACTACAGGAGCGAGTTTGAAGCATACATTCCGTTCAATAAAACGCAGTTTTTCGAAGGCCGGAAGATGAACTTTTCAAAGACTGACACAAAGAAGAAAATAATTCTCTGGTGGCAGCACAAAATTGCCCACGCCCCCATCAACGGTCTCCAGCCATTGAGGGCGTGTCCTGAATTCCCTTGTGTCCTTACATCAGACAGACGCTACACTGAGAACAGTAGCGTGCTCCTTGTCAATAGTAAGTTTGTATTCTCTTTCACTCCATAGTAATTTTGGGTTAATGTTGACTCACTTTATATATAGATACATTTATAGCTTACTTTTTTTAAGTTTAAGTACCGTCCCATTTTATACTTTTGTAAGATAAATTATATATTGTCTAATAAATTTATCACGTGGCAAGCTCTCGCACCTCGACCATCGTTTAAAACCAAAATGTTCGTGTAATCGTCCGGAAATTTTTTTTATATTTCTCGGCCAAAATATTTTACTTTTTTACTTCCAGTTCATTTATAAGTGGTGGGTCGATTGATCGTTTAAAAAAATTTAATCGTTAAAATATTTTATCGATTAATCTAAAAAGTAATCGTTAATTTCCGCAGCCCTAATAAAAAGTAACGTACATGTATAGTAATCGCATTTTTAGAAAATGATAAAGTACATCTTAAGATGAAGGTGATAAAGGTTGACGTTGGTTAATAAACTTGCAATGAAGTTAGGATAAATTATAATTTTGAAGATATTTTAAAATAGTAACTTTAGTATAAGGTTAAATTATAGTTTTGTTAAAATCGTAGGGACAATGATAAATTACCTTTTTTAGGTCCAGTGGTAGCTTTGTGAGAGGGTGTCAAAGGATAAATCGTTACTATGTTACTTAAAGGTTAATGCAACTTGGTTTTGGGGAGTAATCGTTAAATTTTATGTGAAGCTGACTAGAGTAAATTGGATACATTGTTTAATTTGGGCACATAATTGTAGTACGGGCACAGGTTTTCAATACTGGTTTGTATTGAGGGCACAGGGATCTAATAAGGGCACAGTGTTGCAATGAGGGCACGGGGTTGTAATGAGACACAAGGATTATAATGAGGGCAAAGGATTGTAATACGGGCACAGATTTGTAATACGGGCAAAGGGTTGTAATGACACAGGGTTGTAATAAGGACACTTGAGTGAAATGAGGGCACGGGCTTGTAATAAGGACAATTGAGTGAAATGAGTGTACGGGCTTGCAATAAGGACAATTGAGTGAAATGAGGGTACGGGCTTGTAATAAGGACACATGATTGAAATGAGGGCATGGGCTTGTAATAAGGACACTTGAGTGAAATAAGGGCACGGGCTTGTAATAGGGACACATGAGTGAAATGAGGGCATGGGCTTGTAATAAGGACACTTGAGGGAAATGAGGGTACGGGCTTGTAATTAGGACACATGAGTGAAATGAGGGCACGGGCTTGTAATAAGGACACTTGAGGGAAATGAGGGCATGGGCTTGTAATAAGGACACATGAGTGAAATTAGGACACGGGCTTGAATTAAGGACACATGAATGAAATGAGGGCACGGGCTTGTAATTAGGAAACATGAGTGAAATGAGGGCACGGGCTTGTAATAAGGACACATGAGTGAAATGAGGGACAGGGCTTGTAATAAGGACACATGAGTGAAATGAGGGCACGGGCTTGTAATAAGGACACATGAGTGAAATGAGGGCACGGGCTTGTAATAAGGACACTTGAGTGAAATGAGGGCACGGGCTTGTAATAAGGACACATGAGTGAAATGAGGAGCACGGGCTTGAATTAAGGACACATGAGTGAAATGAGGGCACGGGCTTGTAATAAGGACACATGAGTGAAATGAGGGCACGGGCTTGTAATAAGGACACTTGAGTGAAATGAGGGAACAGGCTTGTAATAAGGACACCTGAGTGAAATGAGGGCATTGGCTTGTAATAAGGACACATGAGTGAAATGAGGGCACGGGCTTGTAATAAAGACACTTGAGTGAAATGAGGGCACGGGCTTGTAATAAGGACACATGAGTGAAATGAGGGACGGGCTTGAATTAAGGACACATGAGTGAAATGAGGGCGCGGGCTTGAAATAAGGACACATGAGTGAAATGAGGGCACGGGCTTGTAATAAGGACACATGAGTGAAATTAGGGCACGGGCTTGTAATAAGGACACATGAGTGAAATGAGGAGACGGCCTTGAATTAAGGACACATGAGTGAAATGAGGGCGCAGGCTTGTAATAAGGACACATGAGTGAAATGAGGGCATGGGCTTGTAATAAGGACACATGAGTGAAATGAGGGCACGGGCTTGTAATAAGGACACATGAGTGAAATGAGGAGACGGCCTTGAATTAAGGACACATGAGTGAAATGAGGGCACGGGCTTGTAATAAGGACACATGAGTGAAATGAGGCACGGGCTTGTAATAAGGACACATGAGTGAAATGAGGGCACGGGCTTGTAATAAGGACACTTGAGTGAAATGAGGTCACGGGCTTGTAATAAGGACAATTGAGTGAAATGAGGGCATGGGCTTGTAATAAGGACAATTGAGTGAAATGAGGGCATGGGCTTGTAATAAGGACACTTGAGTGAAATGAGGTTACGGGCTTGTAATAAGGACATTTGAGTGAAACGAGGTTTAACATGAAAGAATGAGATAGAAACAAAGTCTTCAAATAATTTTTTTTATGTCTTTGGTATTTTTTAAAACAGTTTAATTGTGTGTACAAGACATTGCTGTTATTTGTTATTTCAACAATAAGCGAGAAAATCTAGTGGATGTTGATATAACCTCCAGCAATCACCCCTTCCCAGTGGCGTAGCGAGGGGGTGCAGGGGGGGACATATGTCCCCGGGCGCCACGTTAGGGGGCGCCAAAATCAGTATTAAAACTCATTACTTAATTTTATTTTGATGTAAACTATTGCATCCCAAATACGTTTGCAAGATTGAATTTTGGAGCTCCGAAAATATCTTCATTACAAGCCAGTTGGCAGCACGATTTTGGCGCCCCCATTGGGCGTTAAGGGGCGCCATTCTACTCATAAATAAATGTCACATCCACAATGATGAATTTCTGATGGCATTTAAAACAAAAACAGTGAGTTGCTGGGAGTGAGACTAGTGGAGCAGTAAAAGGCAAAGGCGATTCTATTAATAGAACAGACAGAGACGACACTAAACGCAACCAAAATGACCAAGACAAGAAAAAGGAGTGGCTTAAAGCAGTGGTTCTCAACCTGTGGTCTGCGGAGCACCAGTGGTCCGCGAGCAAAGCATGAAATTTACGCACTGGATGATTCATCGAGAAAGACTAGCAAGTTAAAGAATTAACGCAGACTTAAAATATATTTTTATCTTGCCTAAATAGTTTTTAAATTTATCAAGGCTCGTCTATTAAATTCTCATCTCTTTGATTTCTTATGTTCGAATATGAATCTTGAACATTAACAGTTGCTGATCTATACTGAAGTTTGCTGGTTATCAGACTGTTTGAATAACGTGATGACGTAAGAGTAATTCTTGTAGAAAAAACTCAAAGCTTGTTGATCATTTGAACCATAGCTTATGGATTGCTGTTCTGGCTTATTTGACTGAAATTTTTTAAGAACTCAATAAACTTAATTCAACTCGGCAAGGAGTGCAGACACATTTAATTACTCTCAGTGACAAAGTGTCTGCTTTTACGAAAAATCTTGATCTTTGGAAAAGAATATTATTTCAAGGTACCTTTGAGATGTTTGATCAATGGTGCGAAACCACCGAGAAACCAGAAAATGCTGAAATAAATAAACAAACTGTTGATAAATTTTATTTCTGGTCATATTCAATCAATGCAGAACCAATTTAAATTCTACATTTGTGATTTTTAACGTTCAGTGGTTTTTCGTGGGTTTCTAGTCTTAATTTCGCACACATTCATTCATCAAATAAAATAAAATGGCCAACATTGTAATTAAACCAATTCATTGAACTGACTAGCGATACCACTTAGAATATGTTGCATCAGAAAGTGGGCTTAAAGAAAGTTTGAGTACTCCTAACTGTCTCAGCTAGCTTTTAAAATACGTTTACCCTTTGCAACTTTGTGAAAATGGATTTTCTGCATTGCTTACAATAAAAACAAAACATCGTTCGTATTAAATAAACTAATACGGCAGTTTTTTTAATACAAACTACTGTTTATGACTTTAAGTTTTTTTATAGTAAGCAAGTAGAATTAAATAAGAAGACTATGAGACTAATATAAATGACATTTGTTCGTTGCAAAATAAAGCCATTACAATTTTGTTTTGGGAGCACGCAAATCGTAGCATATTAGTATAGTTTTACTAACTAACATGTATATTACTTATAGCTAGCTATATACACAGTTAATTATATTTAACTTTCCAGCACGCAGTAGCACAATTTTTAGTAGTGGTCCGTAGCTAAGACACACATTTTTCAAGTGGTTATTGAATCTCAAAAGGTTGAGAACCACTGGGTTACAGAATGGTTAATTCGCGTCCCTTTGCTGCATGATATGAATCTTTAAAAAAATCTTACTTCCCAAATCCCAATATGGAGGGAGTTAAGTGGAGGAGAGGAGGGAATGTCTCGCCTCTCACGGGCTTCCGTCGCTATGTCAAAGCAAGTTGGATTCCTTTCATATGAAACAGCAGAAACCGCCTCTTTCCTGTCTCTCTGTGATCAAACTTGTTGCTCAGCATGATCCACTGTTAGAAAGACACCTACAACATGCCAGAGAGAATACAGGTTCAATATCTTATTTTTCACCGGAAATCCAAAATAAATTTATCCACCTACTTACATCGACTGTAAGGAATCAGCTGTTGAGTGAAATCTGAAAAAAACAAGTACTACGGTATCTTACTTGACTCAACATTCGATCTAGGACACCGGGAACAGTTTTCTCAAGTCATCAGATTTTCGGATGTGGATTTTCAAACTAAAAAAGTAACCATCAAATAATCATTTTTGGGTTTTGTACAGATACATTCCAAAGACGCAGCAAACCTGCTTGAAAGAATTATCGTAGAAAAACTGGAATCTAATAGCACACCATTAGCCGACTGTCGGTCACAATGTTATGACAATGCTGCTGTAATGACTGGGCATACAGCGAATATGTGCCAGAAATCACAGAACATTGTGCATCAACTGTGAAAACCACAGCTTAAACTTAGCAAGAGTATACTCAGCTAAACAGGATCCAGTTACTATCATGTTTTTTTTGGAACAGTTTAAAGTATAAATTTTTGTTTTCTCTCGTTCAACAACTCGTTGGGAATAATTAAAAAGAGTTGTGCCAATCACAATGAAGAGGGAGTCTGAAACACGTTTGAGTGCACGATCAGAAGCTGTTAAAGCTATCTATGAGGACTAGATGAACTGGTAGGGCTGTTGGAAAAATTATTAGAAAATACAAATATGACGCCTGACACCAGGTGTGATGCAGAAGCTTAGCGGTTAGGTATATTAAACTTTAACTTCCTATTTTTGTTTCATTTCTGGCACATCATACTTGGGAAAATTGATTGTGTCCAGAAACGGTTGCAGAATCCTACTTTGAATTTCAAGGAAGCAACATCTGACCTGGAATCGCTTGAGTCAGAAATTGTCAACATTCGTGATAATTTGAGCCAGGTTGCAGTAGACAATGGAAAATAAGATGCACATCTTTGGGAATCGAGGTTGACAAAAGGATTAGACGACATCGGAGGATTCCTGGAGAATTAACAAGAGATGCGGGACTTTCTGCAGAAGAAGAAATTTCACGTGATATGAACAGCGTAATTGATAGACTCAAAAAAGAGATATCATACGGTTTTTACGTCTAAAAACCTATTCAACAAATTTGTATTTTTACTAGACTTCAAAATCATCTTGCTGAGACAAAAGTCGATACACTTCGTTAAAGTTGCTTAGATTTTGCTAATTTCTACGACACTGACGTCAATGGTCACGAATTGTGCACAGACACCGGAGACTGAAAAATGCTGCTCATTAACCGGACTGAAGTTCTACCGGAAACTCTTTTGGATCTTCTTGGTTTTATTGTTTCATATGGAGATGACGTATTTCCGAATCTGCGCATTTCACTTCAAATACTTCTAACAATTGCTGTTTCAACTGAAACTGTGATCGGTCCTTCAGAAAACTGAATGCTTATTTTGTCTAATTTACGTGATCAATTGGACAAGATCGTTTTAGTGATCTTGCACTTCTTAGCATCGAAAGAGAAACACTTGAGAATATTAATTTTGACAACTTGATTGACGAGTTTGCGCCATTCAAATCAAGGAGGATCAATTTTTTGTAGACTATGTCTATTCGAGTCATGTATAATTAGTAGTGGGTTTTTTTCAAATAATTTGTTTACAACCGCATAGAGAAATATTATTCTGTATTCTATTTCATTAAAATACAAAATGCTTCGAAAATGAACCATATAAACCATAAAATTTACAAAAACAAAATTATTAATTTTTTTTAATGTCCGACAAGGGGCGCAAATTTTGTGTCATGTCCCCGGGCGCACATCACCCTAGCTACGCCACTGCCCCTTCCTACATTACACATGTTGTTTTACATTAACGGTGCTGAGGTTGCTGTGGTTGTTGTGGTTGTTTTTTGTTTGTTTGTTTGTTCGAAGTGATTATTCTCAAGGTTTTGGCCGTGCTGATAATGATGAGTATTATCCCCTCGGGTCGTCGGCTCACACGTCTTACTATAAAGTTGCTGGTCACGATGAAAACAAAAACGCGCCCTGTGTAGACAAAATAATGGCCGATATCACTCAATTTAGGCTAAAATGTGTCATTTATATGCTAACACTTATTAAAATGTCATGATTACTGAAATTTTAAAGTACCAATGCCTTAAAAATTGATTAGTGTGCAATTAATAATAATTACTTATAATTTTAAAATTACAAATATTTTCTCCAGTTGAGGGGTTAATCTAGCTTCAATTTAACATTATGGTAAGTGGATCGAATCCTAGGACGGTCGTAATTTATTTTTTTGGGGGTATTGGGGGGGTGTTTTACAACCATAGTGAGGATGATTCCAAACACTCAAGCAGGCTCTTTCCAAGAAACATTTTATTATCCCCCCACCTATGCCTGTCTTATCTATTCTGTTACTAACAGTAACTGTTACAGACTCTCACTTTAAAATTTTTATGACATACTGGCTCAACCATTTAATCGTCTTTCGTTTTTTTCATGCTTTAAATTAAACTAGACACCCCGCGGCGGAGCATACGCCGCAGACTTGCTCATGGAGAGTGCAAAGAAAGTTGAGAAAGAACGGACACAAACTACAGCACGAAGAAATCGTCGGTTTGGGGGGGGGCTGCCAACTCATTGTTTATTTTCGAGACATTTTCAGGCGAAATTCAGTACACCCCTAACATCTATGAAGTCAGCTGTAAAACGGTAATCGGTTTAAAATCGGAGTTACATAATCGATAATCAGTTTTCCGAAAAAAAAACAAAAAAAACCACGCAATTAACAACCCTAAATATGACTAACCCTCGCTAGGATCGACCAAACAAAGTTTATGTTTAAAGGATGGTAGTAATAAATGGGAGGCGGGTAACAACCTCAGTGTGCATGTCTTCACCTTTACTCGCTATTTTTTACTTACTTTGTGCTGTTTTTTGTGTCTCTACTCTCACCCCCCCCCCTTTAATCCGTTCTTTTTACTGTCTATAATGAGCTAGTCTGCGGCGTATGCTATGCAATAAAGACAATAAAGAGGTAAAAGTACGGGCACAAACAGACATTTAAAATATATATATATATATATATATATATATATATATATATATATATATATATATATATATATATATATATATATAATATATATATTCGCTGGGGCTTGAACCCAGGACTTTCCTCACATGATGCGGACGTGTTAACCAGTACACTACGAATCTCCCGTTTTCTGTAAATGAACAATGCAAGTGACACGCAAAGACCATTGTTGGTCACCCCTCCACTACCTTCGCTTGTCAACTGTTAACTGTGTTTAGTTGACCCGAGCGAGGGTCATTCGTCATGCTCTGTTGCATACACTTGCAGCTTCTTGTCTCGCATGGTCCGACCACGAAGAGAATTATATATATAGATTAACTTAATGGATTTATGTTGACCACAGGTACAATGCAGGTCCGCTCAGATTATTGCTAAAATGGATACAAATATAAGATTTCAGACACCCGAAAGACTGTTAAAATGGCAATTGAATTAGTTCGACATTATTCTCACGGTCAAAATTTTAAAGTGAGAGTCTGTAACAGTGACTGTATTATTTGTTGATTTTTATTAACATTTTTATATGCATTACCCAAGTCCAAGGCCTTTAGATATCGTTTGGCATCATTCTCACGGTCAAAACCGTACGGCAGTGCGAATAATGCTAGGCATTATCCGCACGGTAAACCGTGCGGATAATGTTGGACATTATTCGCACTGCCAAAACCGTGCGAATAACGCTTACCTTGTTTCTTGTTTGTTTTTGTTTGTTTGTTGTTGCTGTTTTGTTTGTTTGTTGTTGTTGTTTTTTTGGGGTTTGGAGTTGTGTTTGTTTCGTTTTTTGGGCAGATAAATTTGTCACCGCTTAAGTTTCTTTTCTGACCGCCAGAACTGTATCAAAGAAGAAGATTTATTTTCGCTTGAATAACCTACACTGTTAAAAAATATTGAAATGAGGAAAAACATAATGACCTTCAAAAGGTTGTGAATATTTGAATATTCAAGAGATTTTTGGAGGTTGTAGCCACAGCAAAGAAGCACTTACAATGTGTTGAGGGCAGTGGCGTAGCTAGGGGGGATGCTAATGGTGGTCCGCCCCGCGTGGCGCACAATTTGGGGGTGACATTTAGGGGTATTTGAAAAGTACAGCCCTTTCGGACAACCGCACTTTTTCTTTTGAAAGAGGAAAACCCGGGTGAAAATAAAATATTCGTACTTTCGAGTCGTAATTAATGGATTCTCAAGACATTTTTTAAGTACATACTGTTTGTTATAACTAACGCATAACCGTTAAGAAATTTAAAATCGTTTAAAAATTGTATCGATTTGTTATGAAAATTAAGCGGTATACATCACAGATGACGCTTTTTATAAGAGAACAACACAAAGAACACATCACTGCTGGACTGAATATACTATTAATATCGCCGCGACAGTTATTGCGTGGATTTTTGTCATGCACAGAATGATACGCGAAAAAGTACCCACATGGCATTGTGGTTCAAATATTGTGTTTAACTTGCAAGTAGTAATTTATATTATTGTTTAACTTTCAGAAAATTATTCTAAGGTAATTTATAAACAATTAATTTTTTTTTCTTTTTGTTTGTTTTTTTCATTGAAGTAGCACAAACCAAATGTGTGTGTTTCATTAAAATACGTTTATTCACTAAAACTTTTATGCATATCATATTAAAGTAATGTTTAGATAGTTTGAATTAGTCTATTTTAGTCAAAATTATTACGATTTTTCACAAGAAAGATTAATTGCGATTTCCCCCCCCCTAAATTTTGCATAATGGTGAAAATTTATTAAGACCGTAGATGGTGTATTCACCATTGAAGAAAATTATATTATGTTTTTGCTGTCAACTGTTTGATGATTTTTTTCCAATCAAATTTTAACACGGAAAATACTTTTAGCAAATAGTGGAAGTTTAATCTCAAATAAGTCAACACGAGTTGAGACTACTGAATAAGTCAACATGAGTTGAGTCTACTGAATAAGTTAACATGAGTTGAGACTACTGCAGATTTGATCATTTTCCCAATGGAAGGAATTAGAAATAAGAATTGGACATGGTGCAACTATTGATAATCTACAACAACAGAATATTGATAAAGAAATAAGAAAAAATGAACAGAAATTCTCACAATACTTGATATAATTAGATTCTTAGCAAAACAACATTTGGCGTTGAGAGGTCATCGTAAAAGTATTCATGAGGAAGACATCAATTCAATTGAAAATATAGGACATTTTCTAGAGCTTTTGGACTTGTTGGCCAAGTACGACCCAGTATTATGTGAACATTTAGTACAAATTAAGATGCGTAATAAAAAGGAGTGTCTCCTATTTGTGGAAAATGATTCAAAATGAATTCATAGACCTATTGAGAGGTGCAGCGAGAAAAACAATAATGGACCAAATTAAAGCAAGCTAAAAACTTGTATATGATATTTGACAGCTCTGCAGATATTTCACACAAATATTAAACTAGTCAAATTAAAAGATACGTAGTTATTGATGTTGGCGAAGTTAAAGTTGTAGAATCGTTTATTTACTTTGTAGAAAATAAAGGAAACGCCAAGTTAGAAGGGAAAAACATGTGAGTAGGGGAAAATTCACAAGACGTGGCCCTATCCATAGAACATGAAGTACAACGAGAAACGTTTTAATCCATCGATCGAATTATAAAGGAATTAAAAGGACTCTTTGATCAGTTGCATGTCCATGTAAGAAAATATTCGTGTATAATCCCATGTAACCTACTAAGTGAAGAAATTGAATGTCAAATAAATAGATTTTATTGACATTGATAAAGAACAGTTCCATAATGAAAGTAAAATGATCCAGGTTTTGTGGCTGTACCTATACTACAAAAAGAGGCATTGCCTTTGGGAAAATGGAGGAAAACGCATCCCTTGTCGTATTAGTTTATAAATAAATCTTAAATATATTGTTTTCATTGCACAATGTGTCTGTGTATTTTGTATTCTTAGAATTTGTATAACAATTATTGTTATCAGTGTCGCTAGTTGTGAAAGGAGCTTCTCCAAACTTAAGTTGATAAAAAAATTATCTTCGTTTCACAATGAGTGCATTATTTAAGTCAGGGGTTGGGAAACCATGGCTCCCGAGCCAGATGTGGCTCTATTGATGGCTGCATCTGGCTCTCAAACAAATGTTCGACAATTCTTTAAAAAAAACGTTTATTCAGATTCCTTTGAATTGCATAAACAATAAACAGCATAACAATAATATTAAAAAGAATTAAGAGACATAATTATGGTACTTTTAGTGTTAAAATTACACAAAATGCACACATTTACTTGAATTTTTAGTTTTAAAAATAATGTATGGCTCTCTCAGACAGAAAGTTTCCAGACCCTTGATTTAAGACTACAAAATCTTGGAATATTGTCCATAGAAAAAAATATAACAAATTATTTAAATTTTGATAGCATAATACTCGATTTTTCTGCTATGAAAGTAAGGAAAATAAATGTATAAATAATATGTTTACATACCGATGTACACAATTTGTGCGTAAAAAATATAATTAAATCATTTATTTATAAATACAAAATAAAAGCATACTAATTGGTAATTTAATTTTTTGGTGTAAATTTGGAATACGTTTGTCTCATTGGGGGGCGGGGGATGCAACCTCAGTAACTTTCTTGTAACCTTTAAAAAAAGGTATCTGGTATTTTTTTAAGAATATGTATTTATAGGTATAACATCTTATTTGGCACCCTTTATTGCCACTAACTTAAATATGGCATTCAATGGTAGAAATGTTCGACACCTTTACTTTGTTTCAATTACAATTATTTATTTATGTTTATTAATTTTAAAAAACAATAATTCTATCTACTTAGAAAGGGCGGCAAATTGGAGACCGCCCCGGGCGGCAAAAGGTCTAGCTACGCCACTGGTTGAGGGGGACTTTTGGGAGAGAGGGTGGAGGGGAAGTACGGTGGCACAACAAAGTATAAGTGGTGGGGTGTAAATTATGACATCTGGGTTTCGGTGATGTAATTATGACATCTCGTTTTCGGTGACATTTTATTATTCAACGGATGCAGAAAACAATTGTAGAAGGCAAGTATTTCCATAAGAACGACAAATGCAGATCTCCTAATTTTCCTAAAAGTTAGAGTTAATCCGATCTGTAAAAGCAATCTAGATAAATCAACGCCTAACTGCCTCAAAACAGGTGTTTGAAACGTGTGTCTTCTATTACAAAATGTCGAACTTAAAAAGGGACTGAGTCAAATTTCTGACATCTGCGCATGATGCCTGTGCTTGAAAGTTTCACATGAGCATTTCGTGTGTTATAAGTTGTATCTTTGGTAAAACAAAATAATGCTAAACTCGAAGACGAACGCATAGCTGTTAGTTTATTTATTTATTTATTTTTGGTCGCTGTTGGGTGGGGGGGGGGTGGGGGGTTTCGGCTTCACATTTATTTACCATTGCTTTCACGAGTTATCATAAAATTACCACCCATAAAATTAAATCAAAAGTAATTACCATCATCATTTTTCTAAAATTGTCTCTATGTCAATTCACATGGAACTCACGTATAACAAAGTTAAAATGGAGTAAGCCACAAAGAATGGCTTTTCTTTTTTTATTTAACAGGTTATTATTTTAATAATGCCATGCGCTTCCTGGATTGGGTGTCTTTGTATTATCTATAAAAAAAATTATACCTGTATAAATTTGCTGCATTGTCAAGTAGTGGGTTGTTTGAATTGTTCTTATGTTACCTGCTTCTTTGCAACAAAGTGGTGCTAAGATCCATTGTAAACCTGCCAACAGCCAATCCCACCGCTTCTAATCCGTCGGATATCTACGATTAATTATTATTTAAATTTACAATAATTTTTTTTTCTTTTCCAGTTCAATTCGTCAACAAAGAAAACCCACCAAAACGACGACCGGATCAGGTGCTTGTCCATTATCAAGTAGAATCGCCTCACAATTACTGGTTTTACGGCCCGAGGTTTTACAGAAATGACCCTTGGAACTCTGTCTTCAATTGGACAATGTCGTATCGACTGGATGCTGACATCACGACTTTTCACGGTATCGTGAGGCGCCGCCAGACAATCAAGGTCAAGGATTACAACGCCATTTTAGCGGAGAAGACTGGCCTGGTGGCGTGGACGGTGTCCAGTTGTAACGCCAACTCCAAACGGCAGGAGTACGTGAGGGAACTTCAGCAGTACATCGCTGTGGATATCTACGGGGCATGTGGCCCTTTTAATTGCCCACGCACCGACGACAAAGTTTGCTTTGAGAATATCAACAAAAAGTACAAGTTCTATCTAGGCCTCGAGAATAACTTCTGTAAAGATTACATTACCGAGAAACTGTTCAGATTTTTGGATTCTAACATGGTACTGATCGCCCGTGGATTCAACACCTATTCCAAACACGTTCCGCCGGAAATTTTCCTCAACACTGCGAACTTCAAAAGTCCAAAGGAACTCGCTGATAGAATTAAATACCTCGATGCCCATTCTGATAAATACATTCAAATGCTGAAAGAGAAAGATAAATACTTCACGCTTTACGAAGACTATCCTCTGACTAGAACCCAACCCACGTTTTTGGAGTACCGCTATGAAGCCGTTCCTATGTGTGAGTTGTGTCAACGCGCCTGGAATTTAGACAAATACGCCAGAACGTACCCGGACATGGGAGCTTGGTTCTATAACGACACGTATCAATGCCGTCCACCAGAAGATTTGCAAGAGCGATATTTTTAAATTGGTACGTTGTTTAAGAAGAAAAACTTTGATCTCTCTTCACTTGCATAATTAAACAAGGATGTTTACAAAAGTGTGACTTTCGATTATTTTAACACTCGCACTCGCCACCCTCTCAAAATAAAAACTTCATAAATTGTAACACTCAAGTCATGCTAGGTCGGTGGTCAGCACACCGACAAATCACGTGACATTTCAGTGGGGAAGAAGGAAAACCCAAAAATTTCATAACCCTATGCTACATTACTTCATTAATCCTAGTGACATTTCATAAGATATATGTTTAAATCTCATGAGATATCTATGCATTCTATACAATCTATTTGAGCCTGTATCTATCCAATTACAGATACGAGTAAGTCCATGAGATATATGTTATCATTACATCAGAGATTTGTCTCATCCATTCAGACATCTGATAGATTGTGCGTAATATCTTTACAAATCTCATCAGAGAGCTGTGTACAGCCCGTAAGAGATCTGATAAAATGCGTAAAATATCCAATTTTTGTACATTCAAATTTTGGTATGACTTTATATTGTGAATGAATTTTTTAATGTAATTTTGGTTTGTGTGCTTTTTTCACTGCAGCAGTTATTTTGATTGTTATATTACATAATTAAGCTTTTATTAGAGACCACCCAAGCAACCACCCCCCCTCTTTGTTGGGGACACTCGCTGTTTAAATGTGTGGTTTTTAAATGGCAATCTACCTACAAAGCCAAAGGTTATCGTGTGCAAAATTTCGGCTTTAAAGACTCGGTATTTCCAGACCTACTCGGCTTAACTTTGTTATTCCAAACTACAGTCTCTAACATCTCACTGAATATTTTTAAAACGTTCATCCCAGTCAACTGAGTAAAACCTGACGTTACTCATAAATGTTTAGAAAATATGAATTTGGTTATATGGTATTTAGTTTATTTTAACTTCTAGAAACGGCCTACCACTCCATTCGAAATCGATTATTTTATTTCCTATTAACATTCAAAATACAATTGAAATCTTATATTTTTTAATTCATTATTTGACAAAGTTAATTTCGGCGTTAATGTATTTACTTATAAAAATTATTGCATGTCACAAATTAATATTTTTTTCTAAACTTAAAAATACAAATTATTTCCATCACTTCTTAGATTTATTTTATGAATTATACTATTTGACAATTGGATTAGAATTGTATAGCTTAAATTTTGATTATTCCAAAACCTATTGCAGGAATAATTTTAATTTAAATATGCTTTTTGATTTATTACAGTAAATAATCGACATACTTAAATGGAAAGATGAGAATCTTTAATTAAACGATTTTCATAAGGTTGGTTTTTAAAGCCCACAGTCGTCTTTTCAGTGATACATTTTGGCACGTTTTGGACCAGGATCTGAAGCTATTTACATTTGTTTTTTACATCTTTCATCGATTATTTGACAAAAGAATTTTTAATTAAGTTGTATGCAATGATTTACAGGCCCTACTTATGAAGTGTGTTAAATTATATTAATCCCACTAACACCGGGTAATTCAACTATTAAATTATTTTTGGAATTATATCTCTATATATATAAGCCGCATTTGTTGTCTGTCTGTCTGTCTGTTCCCTAATAACTCAAGATCCAGACAACCAAATAACGTGAAATTTGGTACACGTACACAAAATTATACCGGAAAGGTTATTAAACAGGTTTCGTTCCTTATATATAAGATACTGGGGCCCGGGGGCCCAAAATGTAGTTTTTCCCTATATGAGCTATATAAAATAAAAATTATTGAAAATTAAGACGTAAAATAATGACGCAAATTAATAAACATTTTGGTGTCGAGATTAACAAGAAGGCGATTATCGCCATAAAATATTTTTTTGTTGTTGTTGCTTTGTTGTTGTTGCTTTTGTTGTTGTTTTGTTGTTGTTGCTTTGTTGTTGTTGCTGTTGTTGTTGTAGTTGTTGTTTTGTTGTTGTTTTGTTGTTGCTTTGTTATTGTTTTGTGGTTGATGTTTTTGTTGTTGTTTTGTTTTTGTTGTTGTTGCTGTTGTTGTTTTTGTTGTTGTTGCTGTTGTTGTTGCTGTTGTTGATTTTGTGTTGTTTTTGTTGTTGTTGCTGTTGTTGCTGTTGTTGCTTTTGTGTTGTTTTTGCTGTTGTTGTTGTTGTCCACATCCCTTGCCCTGCGACGTCAATGTCCTTCATGTTGTTGTTGCTTTGTTGTTGTTGCTGTTGTAGTTGTTGTTTTGTTGTTGTTGCTTTGTTGTTGTTGCTGTTGTTGTTGTAGTTGTTGTTTTGTTGTTGTTTTTGTTGTTGTTTTGTTTTTGTTGTTTTGTTGCTGTTGCTGTTTATGTTGTTGTTTTTGTCGTTGTTGCTGTTGTTGTTTTTGTTGTTGCTGTTGTTGTTAAACCCGGGCGAAGCCGGGTACTTGCCCCTAGTTAATAATGTAGCGATACAAAATATATGAATGGATAAATAATCATATAAACTGGAAAACTGATAAGAAAACTGGTCGATAATGTAATTGTTTAAATTCATTATTTATATTATTTACCAAATTCAATTGATATTGAAATTTCTTTTTTTCTTCGGTGCCCCATACTAATTATGTCATATTACCATTTTCTAGAACATATTCTATTACTATTTATTTTCCAAAGCTTAATGCATTCAATGAACAGGGAATTAATCCAAAATGAGTTATCTCACATTTGTAACTGACGAAATCATAGTAATTATCTATAAGAGACTATTTGATCTAGTATAAAAATATAAAGGAAGAGCAAAAATCAAAGCACAGCTACCTTCCTGGTTTTTGGAGCCTGAATATTAACGATAATTAGGGTTGCAATCGCTAGGCAATATTAATTTGACCAAGCTACCGGGTGTTGAGTTTGTTAAGAGATAAACGGATTTTATGAGTGACGTCATAGCCTCGTCTCATATGATAGCTGTTTTTTTTGTTTTTGTTTTTTTGTGTGTTTTTTTATCTCTCTTTGTTTCATTATGCTATAGATTCTATGTCTTGCAGATTTGAGTATTTTTTATTTAAACTATTCAAACTAAGTGAATAATATCTTCATTTGTTACATTTTCGCTGTGATATTCTTCAGGCTGGTAAAATTTTGTTATATGTAACATCTTATAATTAGTTAATTTTTTTAATGTTGGTTCATGTTTCAGGAATTGATTCAACATTCCAATAGATTGTGATGAAGTTCTTTCCACGTTATATATTGTGAATATACAGAATTTTTGTTTAATTAAAATAAATATGGTTTACCCAATTGCATTAATGCAGTTATTTTATTTTTAAGGCTTACTTTTGGAAGTAGACGAATCTTAAAAATGTATTTTGTGTGCGTTTTAAAAAATATATATATTCTTCAGGCACCTTCTGTGAGCAATGCAATTTTTTAAAATTACAAATCGTTCTCTACGTTAAAATTGTTTTTTTTAAATTTTATTCCTATTTAAAAGTTTGTTTATTTCAATTAAATTTTTTTAAAAATCTTAAAAGCAGTGTTCGTATTGGTTGCTTGTGTTCAATGTTTGTTTTTTGGTTCTTAGTGCGCAGTGTTTGCATTGTTTTTTCAAATCCCTTATATTAACTTGCTTTGTAAGTTTAATCGGACATCCAAACCGACTATTTGTTTATAATTCTTGCACGTGCCAGTTCAATTCACGCGTTGACGCCGACCGTCGATGTTCACACCCCCTACCGTCCCTGCGCCCGGTTTTAAAACAAGGGGAGATAATTCTGTTTCAGTCAGTAAATGTCGGTTTTAAACATAATCACTACTTTTAGTTATGTCACATCTATGAGGGATTTATAGTTTATTTGTTTTTACATCTATTTATTTTATGTGAAGTGTTTGGTTTCAAGTTCTTGTGTTTGTTTGGTTGCTAGTTTGTTTGTTTACTATTAGCTTTGAAATTAAGTTAGATTTTTTAACACTGCCATTCAAGGAGTTAAAACTATGCTGAAGGCGTGAAAGCATAAACATTTGAGTTGAGTCTATGTGTAGACAAACGTCAAGACGAGATATGTTTATGACATCTAGAATGTGATTGCAATTATACCTATTCGAAGTGTGATTAGCCCAGCCGCCGGTGTTGTAGAAGTTCTCAATTTATTTACATACATATACATGGATGTCACGGTAACCGGGATATAGGGAACAACCGAACTCAAGCCGAAAATGATGAACGGTACGTTATCTTTGGGAAATAGAATTTCTCGGAAATCAAAAAATCAACTTTTAAAAAAATCTTTAATTTTTACTTTTACTTAGAGCGATAGCTTACTGAAAAAGCCGTTTGCTTAGAAAATCGTAATCGCTAATGGTCAAAAATAATAAAATGACGTCATAGTTTCAGCTCTATGAAGCCGACTGATGAGTAACAAAAATGTGTATATGTGATCTGCATCATTTAAAAAACTGCGTCCCTTTTTAATAATAAACATTGAAGGCTGCGGCTATATACATACAGCTCACCGAATTTTTTTTCCGGCAGCGGCTCTAGCAGACCAGAACAGGGGCGTAGCCTGTCTGTCTGCCACCCCGGGAAGATAAGTTTGATGCCCCTCAAACTATAAAATATTATGCTTTTATAAGGAAAAAGATTTTAAAAAATTGAAAGCAATAATATGACCAATGTAAATTGTTATGTAAGATATTAACATTGAAGAGCTTTCCATTCTTGGTTTAATATATTTTCTGATTTTGGGCCCATCCATTGATGACGTCTCGCACCTAGTGGGGGAGGGTGGGGTCCACCATTTGTGGCGATGTGTGACGAGGGAGATATGGTTTTTGAGAACTCATCGAAAATGCACAATTTTAAATAAAAGTTCCCTTTAATATTTGATTGTTTACAATTTTTTAAATAACGTTTTAAAATGGCTTCACGCGTGTTACGATATTAGAGATCAGCTGTGCAATAATAAAAACATACTTAAATGACAATAAAATGAACAAAAACACTTTTTTTTAAAAAGATGAGGCGCAGCTGCATTGAGGCATGTAGAATCTCGCATGAAAAAGCAGAAAATAATTTTTTAGTCACAAACTAAGTAGTCACACTCAGAACTCTAAGTTTTATTGATATTTATTGTGATTGATTGTGTGATTTAATGTGAGATATAAAATTTGATCAACTAACACAAAAGTTTGACTGCTTAGTTTGTGACTAAAAAAATTATTTTCTGCTTTTTCATGTGAGTCTACATTCCTCACTGTAGCTGGACCTCATCTTTTTAAAAAAAGTTTTTTTGTTCAATTTATTTTCTACTTTTACGCGTTAACAAAAGATTTGTAAAACTTAATTTCCTCCATGAAGTCCTCTTAAATGTCTTGTTAGCCAAGTTTATCTAGAAACGAAAGTTGTGAGCAAAATTTGAAATTTTCTATAAATATAAACTTACACATTCGTAACTCCTTTCCATATGTGCACTGATCCATTTAACAGAAAACTATTTTTTCACAACGGGAAGTGTGTCATTAAATCCCTTATATTAACTTCACTGACGTCTCTCTCTGTCTGTCGTTTATCGTCGGGCAGAAAAAGAAAGGTAAAAAATGACCCACTTCTCGTGATGCCATCGAGCTGAAATTTGGCACACAGACTCATGTCACCTAACAGATCGATCGAACGTAACGTAATTAAATTAATGAATTTTAGTTTATCTTTATATAACTTATGTAATTCAAATTCACAGTTTGTTATTGTTTTTCTTTCACGCGCCAGTTCACGTGTTGACGCCACCCATCGATGTACCGGCGTGCTTTTGTTTAACTCAGCGTGACTAGTAAAATGTCAACAAAAGCTGGCCGCTACATATACATAAACTAAAAATGAATTAAATTAATTACGGTACATTCGATTGATCTGCAAATTTAATAGCTTTATTATCACCAAAAGCCAAACCTACTGTGAAAATTTCAGCTCTCTAGCAAGTCAGAAAACGATTTTACGAGCGTTTTGAAAAAGTTGACGACAGATCCGGAAGCGTTGAATGTGAATCCGGAATCCATCACGAATTAATAGGAGAGGGGCCTCAAAAAAGTGATTTAAAACATTTTCATTTTCAAATACAAAATACATATTTTAAAGGGGGGGGGGCAGATCTTTGTTTCGTCATATTGATGGGGGTTCTAACTTTTTGTGACGACAGGTGACGAAGGAAGAGTAAAAATCGTCCATAGCCGCGTGACGTCATTTATGGACGGCCCCTTTCCTTATTGCAGCAATAGGCAGCAATTTAAAAATAAAGATTGTGAAGCCTTTGCTGCTAGATAGAGCCGAGACATGGAGAACAAGTTGTAGTGCTTGTTTGGGTTAATTTCAAAATAAAAAAAATACGGATTTACCATCTATACTAGCGTATCACCCGTCAAAAATGACGGAAGGTTTCAAAATAAATACACATAAGATTAAAAAAATAACATAATACAGAACTTTCATTTACTTTTATTTTTTTTGTTTTTAATTCATTTATTATCATATTGAACGATTTTATGCGAAATTTCGAAAACTGTTATTTTTGGTGCAGCACTATAAAACAAAATTGATCGCAGCGCCACCTAACAGCATTACAAATTTCGCAGTGCCACCTAACAGCATTATAATTACATCCATACATAAGGACAACGGGAATTATGTATATTGATTTGTAAAGACTGTAAATTTTTTTAAAAATGGCTGTCCTATCAGAGATGGCTATAAAAAACGTATTTCACATCTTTTTATTTTAAAAATTAAAAAACGCATACTTAAGAAAGTTTAACTTCTTCCTATAAAGCAAAAACACCTATGGAATTTCTAAAAAGTCATTCATCCTTTTATTACTATATATCCTCGTGTTGTCAAAAGGCCTGGTTGGATATATTCTGGTCTAAGTCAGTTTAACCCTCGGGGTATATTCTGGTCTTAGGTTAAATCTCGCCTGTTACACCGGCACAACCCCACTGGAGTAAAAATCCCGAGATGCAGCAGTCTCCTCCTCCAGAATAGGCCACATTAGTCACGGAGTCTCCTCCTCCAGATTTGACCTTATGAGTCACAGACTCTCCTCCTCCAGAATAGGCCTCATGAGTTACAGACTCTCCTCCTTCAGAATAGGTCTCATGAGTCACAGACTCTCCTCCTCCAGAATAGGCCTCGTGAGTCACAGTCTCCTCCTCCAGAATAGGCCTAATTAGTCACAGATTCTCATCCTCCAGAATAGGTCTCATGAGACACTGATTCTAATCCTCCAGAATAGGCCTCATGAGTCAGAGAATCTCCTCCTCCAGAATAGGACTCATGAGTCACAGACTGTCCTCCTCCAGAATATTCCTCATGATTCACATACTCTCCTCCTCCAGAATAGGCCTCATGAGTCACAGTCTTCTCCTCCAGAATAGGCCTCATAAGTCACAGTCTCCTCCTCAAGAATAGGCCTCATGAGTCACACCAAAGTTTGCAGGACCGATGTGACTCAACCTAAAGGCCGCGATACCTAAATCTCTCTCGAGACTATAGAGCCGCCAATGGCCGCCGTTTAAATAGACATTAGCCTTGAAAGTGTTGTTTATAACATTGATTTGACATTAATCTGCAATAATAAGCTGCTTTCTGATGTATGTTTGTGGATGATTGAACTTGAACTTAACCCGTTGTTGGGTCGTTGGGGCACCATCGTGAACTGCTCACTAACACACGCCATTTGTCCCGGTCCTGTGCTGCCCTTTGAGAGTCGCTGAATGACAGGCCGGTCCACTCTTTGATATCGTCTTCCCTTCTCTTCTTTTGTCTGCCTCTTTTCCTTCCTCCCTGGACTGTGCCTTGCAATATAGTTTTTGCGAGACCTCCAGTTCTTGTCACGTGTCCGTACCATCGTAATTTCTTCTTCTTAATTGATGTGAGTAGGTCCTCGAAGGGGCCAATGACAGTACTTATTGTGTTGCGGACCGCTTCGTTTGTGATGTGCGCTGTGTCAATATCTTTCTGAAACATCTAATCTCTAGCGCATTGATTCTTCTTTGGAGGTCTGCAGTGAGCGTCCAAGCCTCACAACCATACAAAAAGACCGACATCGCCAGAGAGCGCATTAGCCGGATCTTTGATCTCAGGGAGAGCTTCTTACTTTGCCAGATGTGTTTTAATGTACTCAATGCTGCCATTGTTTGGCCTACTCTGGCAAGAATTTCTGGCTTTGAGCCTTCGTCGGATATTATGGCCCCTAGATATTAGAAGGTGGAAATTTCTTCGAGTTTCTCGCCCGTTTATCCGAATCTCACTTGTGAATTTACTATTTGCCATGACCTCGGTATTTTCTGCATTGATTTCCATGCCGTACGTCTTTGCTGCTTTCTTTAGTTTTGCGAGGAATCCTTTTAGTTCGCCCTCGCTACCAGCTAGGCCGTCAATGTCATCGGCGAATCGTAGGTTGGTTATACTTCTCCCTCCGATGCTGACTGTTCCGACGTGGTCTTCTAGCACATCTGTCATGATCCTTCAAGGAAGAGGTTGAAGAGGATGGGAGAAAGTAAACATCCTTGTCTGACACCAACAGTGGTTGTGGATGATTATTGCATCTCAAATTTAATTCGCTTGCAGAGGTATGAGTGTACGACTAGAAATCTCGTATGACCAAAACATTTTATGTTATCAGTAGTTCATGTGTGACCTCCACTTAACCTTGAGTAGCCTCCATTTTAAATCTCGTTTGCACACACTCCCATTATATAATTTGTACGGACTGTTCACCTTCTTTGTGAATCAGTGGCGTAACAACGGGTTGGCATGGGGGCAGTTGCCAAGGGCGCCAGCTCAAAAGGGCGCCACTAAATCTTTAATGTTTAAATTTGTATTTAAATAAATACATTCGGACCTCTCTAAGTCAAACTCAAAAGGACCCGAAAAAATCGACTTACGGAGATTTTGAGTTAGGTAAAATGGTCTAATAGGCGCCAATTAATCAAGGACAATGTTGATATTGAGAGGTGGAGGGGGGACAGCTAGTAGGCTTGACAGGAAAGAGAGACAATGTCTGTTTCATATGAAAAGAGCCAACTTGCTTTGACATATCCACACAAGCCCGTGAGAGGAGACACCTTCCCTTCCCTCCCCCACTTTACTCCCTCCACAGTGGTATGGGGGGAGTAAGATTTTTCTTTTTAAAAAGAGTAACAGCCTGCAGCAAAGAAACGCGAATTAGTTAGCACTCCTTTTTCTTGTCCTTGTCATTTTTTGTACTAGCAAGGGTCGCTTAATCCCTGGTGGGATGCACTAGAATAAGAATTTACGTCCATTTACGTGGCTCTACGGAACACGTGTTCTGAAATGTCACTGCAGACTAATAACCCACGCGCCTTGGAAATTTCGACTAAGAGAGGTTAAAATCCCAAAATCTTGTAGTTAAGGAGATCTGAAATACATCAGTCTTATGTAATTTGGCCGGGACCTAACTATTAATTCGATATAGGGAGGTTTTCGACTTAGGTAATTTCGACTTAGAGACGTCCGATTGTATTTCACTTTTACCTCGATAACAAAAAAAGTGATTACTTAATTATATTTAAATATATTTCATTTAAATCCATTATAATATTTATTTTTTATTACGTTTGTGACCTTTGCGGGGCTTCTTATCATACAAATGTCAATATGATGTTACAGGCTCTCTTCTAAAACGAAAAATCTTACCACGTGTATCCCCATTCCACTGTCGAGGGGAAAAAGTGGAGGAGGGGAGGGAATAAATTAGCCAAGGGCGTCAAATGCCTAGTTATGCCTCTGTGGTGAATTATTCTCATTAACAATCGACGCTGACGAACATGTTTTCATTTCTCATCTATCTGATTAATCAGTTCTTAATAAATCTGTCATCAATTATTATTGCAATTTTATATAAAAGATAATCGCTTTAAAATTTCTGTGATTGATTGAATAAGCAGGAATACAAATTGAAGTGTAATAAAATGAATGTGCCTCAAAAATATAGAATAAAATTTCAAAAAGGGAAGTTTATTGAATGTATGGGTCTCGGAGTGAGGTGTAGGATTACCAACCCGAGGAAGAGGGGGTGGGTCCCGTTGTTCCATTCCCATGTCTTACTTTCTTTTAAATATAGTTTACGTAATTTCTAGATGGTTTGCTAATATAGTAGAGATAAGTTACTATTATATCATGATCTTTTGTCAAGCTTAACTATATGTATCGTGCCCAATTCACCTTTATTAATCTAATATAAACGAATTCATACATATTGTGTACTTTAAAGCGTGAATATCGAAAGTTGCTAGTAAGTTGACGTAAGTGAAGCACAAAATGCAAGAGACATTCTTTTTGGTTTTATTTTTTTCCCTACGTTTGCTAAATAGGGTTTTTTTAGTCGGTAAATAAGCACATTTGCCGCCCACACTCTCCCCCCCCCACAAGTTTTTTTCAAAAAAATACAATACAAAAGCCAAAGATCTTGAAAGACGTGGCTATAAAAAATGACATTACCTCAGACAGATGAGACGGCTCAGAGGCCTATACTTGAGGCCTCGTGTACCATTTTTTCCTTTGTTATCGAAGAGGTTGTTGTTGAATCGGAACTCCCGGCGTTACTGTTTGAAGCGGGTGAATCGGGGTCAGTGTAGCCGGTGAATAATGAGAGTGGAGATGTCTGGTTAAATTAGTTTTTATACAAAACACGATATCACAAATCCATGTAATTTTCCACTTAGAATTGGGGCTATGGATAAAGTTGGCTTAGTGTCGCGTTACATATATAATGTAAATATAATTTTTTAATACCTTTGTCAGTTACTTGTACTGACGAAAGCATCAGCCGAAACGTTTGGCTTTGTATAAGGGGCCGTCCATAAATGACGTCACGCGATTTTGGCCGTTTTTGCCCCCTCCCCCCCCCCTCGTCACGCGTCGTCACAAAAACTTAGACCCCCCCCCCTCTAAAAGTACGTCACAAATCTTTGACACCCCCCCTAAAAAAAACAAAACAAACTAACAAACTAACTAACAAAACCAAAACAGCTTATTCTCTATTTGAAAATAAGTATGCTTCAAATCACTTTTATTGTCATTTAAGTATTTATTATTTATTTAGTGAAGATCTACATTGTAATATCGTAGCCCGCGTGAAGCTTTTTTCATAAACGTTTAACCGGCCTTCAGAAAACGAACTGTGTTAACATCCTTATATTATATTTTATTTTAATGCATACAAATTAAACATTGACTATTAATCATCACGGTTAACGTCTTTGTTTAGAAAAAAAATTATTTAAAAATAACATTTTTAAAATGTATTTTTTTTAAATCCCCCAATGGACTGACGGCATCACGTAAGAAAGAAGTCGGAGAAAATTGGTAAATAATCTCATCTGGGGTCAAAAAGGGAATTCTTGGGGGTAATGCAGACTCATTTGGGACATATAATATCCACTACAATCCACTAGATAAACGTGTATAGTGTACGTGTACGCTTGGAACACATGCCCATTATTGAACAGGTTCCTTCCAGATAATGAATTTTTTTTAAAAATTGACAACTATGTAGATTTCTTACCTACGTACTATACGAAGACATCTAAACCTACCCTACTTTCATTTATATTGGCACGAGTGAAAATAATCTTAGTCCACATGACTTGTCTGTATCAGGTATCCTTTCTGTGATATTTAAAACTAGGTTGTGCTGCGGCGCCGTGGCGACTGCGACGCCCGCTTTTTTTTAGGGCGCCCACCTTTTTCAAGCCCAACTAACTTGTCCTTGTATGATAAATACGTAATATTAAACTTCCTGAAATCTACACAAAGTGTTTTATAATAGGGGCTTTAGGGCACCTACGGCGCCACTTTTTTATGTTAAAGCCCAAGTAACTTATCCTTGTTTGATAAATACGAAATATTAAACTTCCTGACATGTACACAAAATATTTTATTATTAACAATCGTCAATTCCTCTTTTCACATCGTTCCATTTTCCAAAACTAAAATATGAGCTAAAACAATGACGCAATATAATATCTTTTTAAGGCGAGAAAATTTAGAAAGCAGCGCACTAAATTACTGCACCAAAAACGATGGCCTACCGACCGGCACATTGAGAAACACTAATTTTTAAAAAAAAAGTCATTAAATAAAATATAAGCGACGAAATATTTCAGCGGAAGTTTTATTTAAAGTTACCCTTTTGATGTGACGTCACACTTCTTCAACCCCCTCCCTCCCCCTCGTCACGCATCGTCACAAAAGTGTGACCCCCCTCCCCCCCTAGGTGCGTGACGTCATTTATTGACGGCCCCTAAGTCAATTAATAAAGTTTTAATAAGAGTAATAATTTATTGTTTCTTTATAAGAATTATGGTGAATCTTATATTATATTCTCATATATCACCGTTATATTTGGTTGAACAGCTTTGAAAATTGTATTTGAAACATTCAAATCACACCCGTCATGTAAATAGATCTAGGCGGTGATACAAGCCTATCTTTTTAATGTTTTAATGTAATGAATTCTAGGAAAACCTCATTAAATGATTGTTTTAATGTAAATATTTCAACCTCTTTTATCGAAGTTAAACTCTGTTTAAAACATGTCTTTCAGTACATAATACATTTAATCTAATACGTTTCTCCTAACATGCAATATTGTATGTGACAAAACATTATAAGAAAAGCGACCTTCTTTAAAAGAAACTCATGTTTCTACACAAGAATGTCATATGGGGGGAAAATGATAAAAGGTTGGGTTCCTAAAGCCGTATTGCTGCCAGACACAGCGCTTGGTTCCTATCAAAACGTAGGTTGCTGTTAGGAAGAGTAAAGAATGATACTGTCATTCTTTGGGGCCGTCCATAAATGACGTCACGCACCTAGGGGGGAGGGGGGTCACACTTTTGTGACGTTGCGTGACGAGGGGGAGGGAGGGGGGTTGAAGAAATGTGACGTCACATCAAAAGGGTAACTTTAAATTAAACTTCCACTGAAATATTTGGTCGCTTACAATTTATTTAATGACTTTTTTTTTCTTTTTTTTTAAATCAGTGCTTCTCAATGTGCTGGTCGGTAGGCCATCAGACGCTGGTCGGCGTATGCTATCAAGACACGAAAATTAAATCTAATTATAATCCTTAAGTTTGAGAATCCACAAGATAACATATGAAATTGTTACACTGCGTCGTTTGATGTTGACATCAAAGCATTTGTGATCTAACCGCAGCTCGGTTTGGTTCTCTCATGCCTGTTACCACAAAATATACAAGTTTATGTATGCGTTACAGACTCTAGGTCCTGCTTACGTGACTCGGGGATTTGGGGGAGCGTCTTTAGCACCCCACCCCCCCCACCCCGAAAATGCTACAAGCATGACAAGTGTCTAAAAATGATTTGAATAGGATTATGTGTAGATATTTTAGGTCAAAACGACACGGAATACGACACTTTCTTTAAAAGGGGAGCGGGGGGCGGGGGAATCTATTTGATAGAATTAAAAACGTTTTAAGTTTGATATAATTGTTCGATGGTTTTTGATAAAACGCCCCTGGCCATTCTAGTCATCTGGATCAGTGCTTCTCAAAGTGGTGGTCCGCGGACCGATGCCAGTCCCTTGGGCCATCCGCTGCCGGTCCGCAGATGTTCTCAAAAAAGTACAGAAAAAATTGTCAGTGCAGGGAAAATAGTGCACCGGTCCCTGGTACAATGGAAAAAAATTCCTGCTGGTCCGCAATACTAAAAAGTATGAGAAGCACTGTTCTAGATATAATGATAAATGAGCCCATTTAAAATTAGTCAAGTATTCATTAACTTTATTGAATGCATCAAATTCTTGACATTGCAATTCGAGAGGAGAACAAAACAACTTTTCTTCTTAGCTCAGTTTTTAAGGCATTAATTTTAAATATCACAGAAATGATACGTGATACAGAAAAGTCATGTGGATTAAGATTATTGTCACTCGTGTCAATATAAATGAAAGTAGGGTAGATTTAGGTGTCTTCATATAGTGCGTAGGTAAGAAATCTACATAGTTGTCAAATTTAAAAAAAATGCATTTTCTGGAAGGAACCTGTTTAATAATGGGCATATGTTCCAAGCGTACACGTACACATGACGTAGTTTAATATATCTAGCGGATTGTAGTGGATGTTATATGTCCCAAATGAGTCTGCATTACCCCCAAGAATTCCCTTTTTGACCCCAGTGTCCCCAGTTCAGGTTATTTACCCTCTGTTCGCCGACCTCTGTCTTACAGGATGCCCGTCAGTCAATTGAGGGATTTTTAAAAAAATACATTTTAAAAATGTTATTTTTAAATAATTTTTTTCTAAACAAAGACGTTAACCGTGTTGATCAATAGTCAATGTTTAATTTGTATTCATTAAAATAAAATATAAGCTAAGGATGTTAACACAGTTCGTTTTCTGAAGGCCGGTTAAATGTTTTTTAAAAAATGATTCACGCGGGTTACGATATTACAATTTAGATCTTCACTAAATGAATAATAAATACTTAAATGACAATAAAAGTGATTTGAAATATACTTATTTTCAAATATAAAAAAAGTTTGTTTTTTTTATGTTAATTGGGGGGGGTCAAAGATTTGTGACGTATTTTTAGAGGGGGGGGGTCTAAGTTTTTGTGACGTCGCGTGACGAGGGGGGGGGGAGGGGGTCAAAAATCGGCAAAAATCGCGTGACGTCATTTATGGACGGCCCCTTTAGTATGCTCCTTCAAGCATAAGTAGAATATTCGGTTTTTAAAGTCGTAAGCAGCAGTTCCTGCCCTGTAAGTTCTATTTTTGAGGTCCCTAAGCCTATTAACTCGTGAAGGATTCCGGATTCAACGCATCCGGTTCTGTCGTCAACTTTTCAAAACGCTAGTAAACACGTTTTCTAACTTGGTATAGGGGTGAAATTTTCACAGTAGGTTTGACTTGTAGGGAGGATAAAGCTATTAAATTTTCAGATCGATCGAATGTACCGTAATCAAATTAGTGCATTTTTAGTTTATCTCTATATGTAGCGGCAAGCTTTTGTTGACATTTTACTCGTCACGCCGAAATAAGTTCAACCATTCGTGACCAAAACTTTTTCCGTTTTACAACAAAGTGTATTTAAGGGAATCTCAGTCTGTAAATGTTTGTCACGTTTAAGCATGATAATTCTTTTTATTCATGTCTCATATATAAGGGATTAGTCAAAACCTTTGTTTTTACGGGGTTGTTTAATTCAATCCCCTATATTAACTTCCTTTGTTTTTACGGGGTTGTCTAATTCAATCCCTTATATTAACTTCATCGTCATCTCTTGGGTTCTTAGGCGGTCGGTCGGGCGGAAAAACAAAAGTAAAAAATGACACACTTCCCGTGATGCATAGTCATGTTGTGTATATGATATGTGTAGTGTTTATAGAAAATCATTCCAGATAGAACAAGTGAAATCATAGCATGTCTTATATAGACAATCAATATGTTGTGAAAAAAATATTATTTCTGCTAAGTGGATCAGCGCACATATGGAAAGGAGTTAAGAATGTGTAATTTATATTTATAGAAAACTAGAAAAATACCCGTACTCTGTAGCGGGAGTATGCTGACACTTTATCCAAGTATTAGGTGATGGTTATTACAATTTTTATTTGCCAAGTTAAATTTCAGATTCATCTATTTAGTTAAAATCTTATGAGAAACAGAGATATGCCATTTTACCGCGTGAGTTGTTTTCACTTAATGCAGTGCCTTTTAACATAACCTTACTATTTAAAAGATATGATTTATTAAATAATGATTCTTATCGACAATAATAACTAAATTTACAATTTCATTCCCACTTGTACAAAATTAACATAACTTATAAGTTTTCCGAAAGAGCTCTACCACCCTCGTCACTCAAAAATTTAATATATAATTACGAAACTGCATCGTATCACAATTGTAAGTTATATAATATTTGTAACCACGTCTATGAGATAAAGAACATGTGACACTATCCCTTTAAAAGGCAAAAGCTAAGTGACTCATAGCGCAAATAAACAAATCTATAAATGTACTTCCTAAAATACTATTTAAAAAAACGGTCGTATTAAAATGATATTTAAAAAATGTGCACACCATATTTTGACATATAGAAAGCTGGCCGCATAAAATAAAGTCTTGTTATAAAGTAATTGTACTGGAATAAAATAACTCCTCCTTTTGACGTATTCATAATTATCGAAACAGGGAAATAATATTTAACATTTTTTATGTCTCTATATTTTACGATTTATATTTACGGTTTATAAGCAATGTGTATAATTTCAAAAAGGAATCCTTTTTTTTTGTTCCCTATTTTGGATAAGGCATCATATTTTGTAAATTATATTCAATGCACACACACACACACCAGATTTTATATCTGAAAAATAAAATAAATTTAAAAAAAAATATTCAACCGTCTGTTAATAAGCGCATCTTAAAAATGATTAAAAGGCAATTTTAGAAATGGCCTATGCTATTCTGAATACAAAGGAATGAACATAAAAACATATTCAATTCGCAATTCATATTAATTAAGCGTTTTCAGGATTATTTCATTAAATTTAGTCAACTTTTGTTAATACGTTCGGTAGCGAAAGTTTATAATGTATAGTGTATATAAAGCTTAAGTAAACAGCTTTAAAGTGTAAGTTTATTTGACATAGGCCATAACTTTCAACATAAAATAAACTCGCTACATCTATGGTTTTTAATTAAATGTCGAGTTATGAATTAAATTTTAAAAAATCCCAATTTTATTCATTGCATGTAAAATATTAATACAATGCATCGTGAAAATAATTGAAATAAAATAATTTAAACGCATATGTAATATATAAAGCTCAGTTGATATTTTTATGTTTGTTTGTTTGTATCCATTAAAAAAACGCCACTGCTTTGTTGACATTTTTCCAAAAGATCTCTGCCACTGTCGTCACTAAAAAAAGCTCATATATATTTATGACACTGCATCGTAACACAATTGTAATTAATACAATATTTGTAACAGCATCTATGAGATAAAGATAATAAAGATAAATAAAGAAATTAGACTATATTCCTAATTTTTAAAAAAAGAAAACAAAACAATTCAATTTTATTTTAAAAACGCATGTGAAAACATGAAAATAATCGATTTTAAAAATGGCCTATGTTAATCCATCATCAAAGGAATGAACATAACATATTCAATTTGCAATACAAAATAATTAAGCGTTTTCGGGATCACTGTATTTAGTTTAATCTACTTATGTTAATAAATCCGGTAGCCTAAGTTTAAATAGTATAAGTGTACTAGGGGCAAGTACCCGGCTCCCGCCCGGGTTTAACAACAACAGCAACAAAACAAAAACAACAAAAACAACAACAAAACAACAAAAACAAAACAACAACAAAAACAACAAAAACAACAAAACAACAAAAACAAAACAACAACAAAAACAATAACAAAACAACAAAAACAAAACAACAACAAAAACAACAACAAAACAAAAACAAAACAACAACAAAACAACAACTACAACAACAACAACAAAACAACAACTACAACAACAACAGCAACAACAACAAAGCAATAACAACAAAACAACAAATACAACAGCAACAACAACAAAGCAACAACAACATGAAGGACATTGTCGTCGCAGGGCAAGGGATGTGGACAACAACAACAACAGCAAAAACAACACAAAAGCAACAACAGCAACAACAACAGCAACAACAACAAAAACAACAACAGCAACAACAACAAAAACAAAACAACAACAAAAACATCAACAACAAAACAACAACAAAACAACAACTACAACAACAACAGCAACAACAACAAAGCAACAACAACAAAACAACAACTACAACAACAAAAGCAACAACAACAAAGCAACAACAACAAAAAAAATTATTTTATGGCGATAATCGCCTTCTTGTTAATCTCGACACCAAAATGTTTATTAATTTGCGTCATTATTTTACGTCTTAATTTTCAATAATTTTTATTTTATATAGCTCATATAGGGAAAAACTACATTTTGGGCCCCCGGGCCCCAGTATCTTATATATATGGAACGAAACCCGTTTAATAACCTTTCCGGTATAATTTTGTGTACGTGTACCAAATTTCACGTTATTTGGTTGTCTGGATCTTGAGTTATTAGGGAACAGACAGACAACAAATGCGGCTTATATATATAGAGAAGAAGATATGTTATGTAAAAGACAATAGCTTATGTAAAAGACAAACAAAATATAAATGTTATATTAATAGGACACAGCTAAATTTAAGATGCGTACACGAAAATGTGAGCACAGTAATCAGACGATAAAAGATTTTAAAACGCGCACCGCTAAAAATGAAGCCTTGAAAAAAAATACTGACACAATTATTACATAAATAGGTTTTTCATTAAATGTCGAGTTATGGAACAGAAAATAAATAAAACAAATTCGCAATTAAATTTAAACGTGTAAACAATTAAATCTAATGCATCGTGTGGCAGTTGTAATTAAATATGTTTTCGTGTCTATCTAATATATAGAAAGTAACAGTAAAGAAAATGACAATTCTTTTTACTACACAGCTCAAATTATGAAGCGTACACGAAAATGTGCGCACCGTAATTAGACATTATAATATTTTTTGAATGCGCACCTCTGAAAATAAAGTTTTAGGGAAAAAAACGTCACCAAAAGTAACTCGCTTGAACGGCATTTGAAAGTCCGCGTAAATTTTTTCAATACAGAAATGAGGTTAAATTTTTTATTCTTTGTCTCTGCATTTTCTGATTTTTTAATTTACGACATTCGGGCAAAAGGAACAATTACAAAAAGTAACTTAAAACCACCTTCAGGATAAAAGGAACCGTCCTGCCAAATTAGGTCCCCGTCCGTCATTTGGTTTTTCAGTGATTGTCTAACAGAAAGTCGAAAAGTGAAACATACAAACATACAAACATACAAAGATACAACACCAACTGAGCTTTATATATTAGATGTCAAATTTTGCTCACAAATTTCGTCTCTAGATGAATTTGGCTAACAGGACATTTAACAGGACTTCATGAATGAAATTAAGTTTTACACATTTTTTGTTAACGCGTAAAAGTAGAAAATAAAATGAACAAACAACTTTTCTAAAAGAATGAGGCCCAGCTGCAGTGAGGAATGTAGAATATCGCATGAAAAAGCAGAAAATAATTTTTTAGTCACAAACTAAGTAGTCACACAGGGGGACTTAGAACTTTTGTGTTAGTTGATCTAACTAAAATGACTAAACTAAAACTAAAAGTTCTGAGTCCCCCTGTGTGAATACTTAATTTGTGACCAAAAAAATGTTTTCTGGTTTTTCATGCGAGATTCTACATTCTTCACTGCAACTAGGCCTAATCTTTTTTAAAAAGTTTGTTTGTTCATTTTATTTTCTTGGCGCTTTTTCCGTTGTTCAACACTTTCTTGAGCTTTTATTTTTATGTAATATTCCTTTTGCTTTTGTAAGCTGTTTGTGCGCTAATCCACTTACACATGTCCTACACACAACACGACTATGTCATTTATGACTTTAATGACCGTGAGCCAAAGACAGAGACAGCGGTGAAGTTAATATAAGGGATTTAATTTAACATCCCTGTAAAAACAAATAAATGATCTCCCCTGGCTTTAAAACCGGGGGAAGGGGAGGGGTGTGGACATCGATAGTTGGCATCAATGCGTGAATTCAATTGGCACGTGGAAGAAAAACAATAACAAACTGTGAAATTGAATTATATATGTTATATAGAGATAAACTAAAAATGCATTAATTTAATTATGTTACATTCGATCGATCTGAAACTTTAATAGCATAATCCTCCGCACAAGCCACACCAAATGTGAAAATGTCAGCACTCTAGCAAGTCAGAAAACGTGTTTACGAGCGTTTTGAAAAAGTTGAAATCCTGACGACTTATACAGATCCGCCTAAATGCACGAGTTAATAGGATAGGGGTTTCAGAAAAAGAAAAAAATCACAAGTGCCTGCTGTTCTTTCATTTCATTAGCATACAGTCTCCTGCGCACGCATGACTGTGTTCTCAAACACAACAAGATCGACCACCCATCGGTTTGTAAACTCATGCACGAAACAACAAGGCTAAATGTCATATGACCGAACAAAAAATCACAGTTTACTTCTCTCCGCGCTCAAAAATTTAGTTGAAATATATTTCAGAGCAAACGACAAAACCGGAAAAATACAACTTCCTTAGGATCATTAATCTTTTAACAAAACTTTGAGTAATTGGCGTATCTTCAAATTAGTGTTCAGTCCCACTGGGTCAGAGCAAATTATTAGACACAAGCTGAAATTTGAGCTGTTATCTCTCTAGAAAATTTCACAATTTTTCCGACTTTGCCAAGGTATTACCAGTTGTTAGGCCAATATCAGGACGAAATAAGGCCTTCATGTGCACTCAAATTTAACATGATTACTACAGTAAAATTCTATTCCCGTCACAAGCAAACTATAGTTGCTGTTTTTTATTTCTAAATTCTTCAATTCTTATGACAGCTAATGAAAAATGTCAGGCATAACTTTCTTGCATTTATTCATGTTATTACACTTGTCACATGCTAGTTTGTGATATTTTTATTACATAACTCTGTGGCTTTGATAGCTCATATATGTATATATTAGGGCTGAGGAAATTAACGATTAATTTATCGATTAATCGTTAAAAAATTTAACGATTAAAAATTGTTTAACGATTAATCGACCCAACCCTTATAAATGTACCGGAAATTTAAAAAGTAAAATATTTCGGCCGATAAATATAAACTAATTTCGGACGTTTACACCAACATTTTGGTTTTAAACTATTGACTGACGTGAATGTTCAAAATGTTGATAAAGGTTATTGTGTCCATTCAGAGAAATCGTTTGCTTACCATAAGTCTAAGCTTCGTTGGTCCGTGTACAAAGTTTAAAAAAAACAACTTATGAGCAAAGTTGCACAACGTTTATTTTTGTGTGCAATATTTTTAAAAATTTGCTGCGCGGTGATTCTAATTTCCTGCGTGGCGTCGGTCAAATATCTGCGCAGCCACGCTGCTTAAAGGGAACATTGCTCCAATGGTTCTAAAACTTCGCTTACATATCACCTGCAAACCAAACATCAAATACAGTATCTGAAACTTCAGCTGAGACAATCTAAAGCTATGTGAACGATCGTTCAGCTCGGCTGGTTATATTGTCTTTAAGACCCGCTCATCACTTGAAACAAATAATGTTAATACACTTGTCTGTTTGCGTTGTTGGTTAAAAGATGTCATATAAAGAAGACATCCCAGTGTTATTTCAATTTTCAACAAGTACGTTTAATAAATTTTACTTATGACACCATAAATTTTATTTTTTTGTCTTTAGTCGAAATTTTTGTTGTTGTTGAGCCTTCTCATCCTTGAGGGTTATCCACCGATCATCGTCGGCGTCTGAGATTCCTCCAAGGGCATAGGCCACCTACGAGAGACCTCCAGGCATCTCTATCGTGGGCCAGCTTCTCCAGGATCTTCCATTCATGGCCAATTCTCTTGATGTCTGCCTCCAATTCTTGGCGCCAAGTGTTTCTTGGACGGCCTCTTTTCCGCTTACCCTGTGGGTTCCATTTCACGGCTTGATTTGTTGTGTTAGAAGCAGGTTTTATTAGTGTATGACCAATCCACCTCCACCGCTTCTGGAGAATCTATTCCTCAATGGGCTTCTGTTTTGTCCGCTGCCACAGTTCCCGGTTGCTGATTTTGTCTGGCCAGTGAATTCTGAGAATCCTTCTTAGACAATTGTTGATGAAGGACTGGATTCTGGTAAGATTTATGACCGTTGTTCTCCATGTCTCGGCTCCATATAGCAGCACATGTTTCACCATAGCGTTAAAAATCCTTACTTTTAACTGGCTGCCTAAGTTTTTGGAGACCCAAACCTTCTTGAGTTGCTGGAAGGCTGCTCTTGCTTTTCCAATCCTTATTTTGACGTCAGCATCTGTACCACCTTGTTTATCTACCACGCTGCCAAGGTAAACAAAACTGTCCACCTCCTCAAGGGCTTCTCCTTTAAGCATAATGGGTGTTGTACTGGTGGCATTAACCTTTGAGGATTTTATTCTTCCCTTTGTGTATGTTGAGACCCATGCTAGCAGAAGTGGCTACGACAATGTTTGTTTTCTCCTGTATCTGTTGTTGGGTATGTGCAAGAAGGGCAAGGTCATCAGCAAAGCCAAGATCTTCCAGTTGATCCCCAAAGGTCCATCGGATGCCATTCCTTTTCTGCTAGTAGATGTTTTCATCACCCAGTCATGGCTAACAGGAACAGGAATGGTGACTACAAGCAACCTTGTCTCACACCAGTCTTCACCTGGAAAGCATCTGTCACCTGCTGGCCATGGATAACTCGGCAGTTTATCCCTTCGTACATGTTTCTGATAATATCCGTAATCTTCTGTGACACCCCGTAATGCCTTAGCAATCTCCACAGGGTTTTCCTGTCAACACTGTCGAAAGCTTTTTCATAGTCAACAAAGTTGACATAGAGCGGCGAGTTCCACTCTAGTGACTGCTCTAGAATAATGCGCAGTGTCGCTATCTGGTCAGTGCAGGATCTGTTGGTGCGAAAGCCAGCTTGTTGGTCCCGCAACAAAGGTTGAAAATCTTTCCTGGGATGGACAGCAGGGTGATACCTGTGTAGTTCGAGCAGGAGCTTGAGTCCCCCTTCTTTGGGATCTTTATAAGGTATCCCTCTTTCCAATCGGAAGGAACTTGCTCCTCTTCCCATAAACAGAGGGTGTAACATTTCCATTCTGGTTTCCAAGTCCGCCATCAGTGCCTCTGCTGGAATGCCATCAGGTCCTGCAGCCTTTCCCTTTCTGAGTTGTTTAATGGCCCTGCTAATCTCTTCTTTGGTGAGACTATTGCAGTCTATTAGCTGGTCATTGTCGGCTGGTTGGATATCTGGTGGATTCCTTGGTTCAGGCCTGTTTAGGAGCTCTTCAAAGTGCTCCATCCATCTTCCTCTCTGTTGCTCCTCACTTGGTATGGTGTTTCCCGTTTTGTCCTTCACTGGTCTCTCTACCTCGCTAAATTTCCCTGACAGCGTCTTAATGGTGTCAAACAGTTCCCTCATGTTCGCCTGGTGAGCTGCATCTTCTGCTTCTTTAGCTAGTTTATCAACAAATTCCTTCTTGTCCCACTTGATGCTTTTCTTAACTTCTTTATTCGCATCCGCATACTTCTTCTGGGACTTGATTTTCTGTGCTCGGGTGCGGCTGTTATTCACTTCTGAATCCTTTCTTTTCCATTCTTCTATTTTATTTAGCGTACCTGCTGTATTCCATTCCTTATATGACTTTTTCCTGTTCCTGGCACTTTTGGCATGTTGACTGGACTGTTTCTTTCATGCTTTGCAACTTTTCTTCGGTGGTTTCGTCTTCGAGTATTTCTTTTAGGGCTTGGAACTTATTGAATAGTGAGATTTTTAATTCTTCCTTTTTGGTTTGGTCCTTCACGAGGGAGGTATTATACCGAGTCCTGTATGCTGTTTGCTCGTATAATGTCTCTTTAGCTTTAATTTCATCCTGGCCACAAGAAGATGATGATCTGAGGCAACATCAGCTCCCCTCTTAACACGTACGTCTTGAAGAGATCGCCTGAATTTTTTACAAATACATACATGGTATATATGGTTCATCGTTCTCATGTCCGGTGAGAGCCATTTAGCTTTGTGAATCCTCTTGTGCTGGAAAATACTCCCCCTTATGACCAGGTCTGCTGTGGCACATAGGTCTATAAACCTCTCATCATTGTCGTTCATTCCACCTATCCCTTGCTGTCCCATAACCTCTTCGTACCCTGTATTGCTATTGCCGATCTTGGCATTAAAGTCTCCCATGAGGATGACGATGTTCCTCCGGAGGCGACCCTGGACTATGGTCATTTCTCTATTGTAGAATTCTTCTTTGTCTCCTTCATCACTTTCATTAGTTGGTGCGTAGCATTGTATAACATCTAGGTTGATGCTACGTTTCTTTGTCAGAAAGGTTGCTAAAAGAATTCTAGGTCCATGGACCTCCCATCCAATGAGTGCTCCTTGTGCTGCCCTTGATAGCATCATAGCAACAACCAGGGTACGTGGGGCATCGTCTTCTATGTGTCCCAAAAATATCACCATCTCTCCTGATATTAATCTCTTCTGTCCCCATCCAGTCCATCTTGCTTCACTAATTCCGAGAATGGTGAAATTATATATATATAACATGTCATTGGCACAGATAGACTATAAAACGTGGGAGACCATTGCCGAGGAGCGCACCTCCTGGCGGGCAAAAGTGCGTGAGGGCATTCATGTCGCGGAAGCATCCCTCATAGCTTTGAGTGAAGAGAGAAGGGCCAGGAGAAAGGGCAGGGGGGGCAGAGGAGCAGGAGTACACGCCATCGTCCCATGAGGACGGACGGTTGCCATTTAATATATATATATATATATATATATATATATATATATATATATATATATATATATATATATATATATATATATATATATATATATATACTAGCGTATCACCCGTCAAAAATGACGGAAGTTTTCAGCTGAAATCTATTTATTTTGAAAAAATGCACTTTTTTAGTTCGCCTACGGCGTCGACCTTTTTCAAAAGCCCTACTAACTTGTTCTTGTTTGATAAATACGAAATATTAAACTTTCAGAAATGTACATAAAGTATTTTATAATAGGTTGTTGTTTTTTTTTAATTTTATAATTGACCATCATCAAATCCTCTTTTTAAATCCTTTATATTAACTCGTGGTGTCTGCTTGCGTGCACCCTTGATTGCTTGTCGCCAAAACTTTGGATCGATTTTAACCCACTTCCTCGTAAGCTAGCGAGCTGAAATTTAGCAGGCAGTTTTGTGGCGATGATTAAAACTATGTATCAAAATTTCAGATTGATCGCATGTACCGTAATTTAATTATTGAATTTTTAGATTATGTTAGATTATTTTATTTATTCCTATGTAACATGTTATTTTTTGAGATAGAGTGTCGCGGTGCGCATTATATTGAACAACCTTTCTGTCGGGCAATAAGGTGGGAATTTTATTGACGACACTTTTTATGAACATATTCCTGATCGGTACGCATTATGTTAAACATATTTTACGACACAACTGCAATTTTGTATTTTTGGATGGTCTTGCGCTGCGTATTATAATGAACTTTCTTTTAGTTACGTCTCGTACATAAAGGATTTATAGTAAAAAACTTGTTTTTTTACGTTTTTTTTTATTACATCCTTTAAGGGTTAACTCGTGGTGTCTGGTTGAAACCTTGATTGATTGCTTGCTTGTCGCCAAAACTTTTGATCAATTTTTAACCCACTTGCTCGTAAGCTAGTGAGCTGAAATTTTGCAGGCAGTTTCTTACCAATAATAAAAACAATGTATCATAATTTCAGATCGATTGCATGTTCCGTAATTAAATTATTGATTTTTTAAAATTATTTTATTTATTCCTTTGTATCATACTATTTTTGAGATAGAGCGTCGCGGTGCGTATTATATTGAACAACCTTTCTGTCGCGCAATAAGGTGCGTATTTTATTGACAACTCTTTTTATAAACATATTCCTGATCGGTGCGCATTATATTAAACATGTTTTATGACACAACTGCAATTTTGTATTTTTGGATTGTCTTGCGCTGCGTATTATAATGAACATTCTTTTAGTTACTTCTCGTACATAAAGGATTTATAGTCAAAATCTTGTTTTTTACGGGTTTTTAAAAAATCCTTTATATTAACTCTTGGTGTCTGGTTGCTTGCTTGATTGCTTGTCGCCAAAATTTCGATCGAATTTTAACCCATTTCCTCGTAAGCTAGTGAGCTGAAATTTAGCAGGCCGTTTGGTGGCGATAATAAAAAATATGTATCAAAATTTCAGTTCGATCACATGTACCGTAATTGAATTATTGATTTTTAGATTTTTTTATTTATTCCTAAATATCATGTTATTATTGAGATAGAGTGTAAGGATGCGCATTATATTGAACAACCTTTCTGTCGCGCAATAAGGTGCGTATTTTATAGACAACACTTTTTATAAACATATTCCTGATATGTGCGCATTATGTTCAACATATTTTACGACACAACTGCAATTTTGTATTTTTGGATGGTCTTGCGCTGCGTATTATAATGAACATTCTTTTAGTTACTTCTCGTACATAAAGGATATATAGTCAAAAACTTGGTTTTTTTCGTTTTTTAAAATTAAATCCTTTATATTAACTCGTGGTGTCTGGTTGATTGCTTGATTGCTTGTCGCTAAAACTTTGGATCGATTTTTAACCCACTTCCTCTTAAGCTAGCGAGCTGATATTTTGCAGGCAGTTTTGTGGCGATAATAAAAACAAAGTATCAAAATTGCAGATCGATCACATGTACCGTACTTGAAGTATTGATTTTTTAGATTATTTTTTTTATTCCTATGTATCAGGTTATTTTTTGAGATAGAGTGTAAGGGTGCGCATTATATTGAACAACCTTTCTGTCGCGCAATAAGGTGCGTATTTTATTGACAACACTTTTTATAAACATATTCCTGATCTGTGCGCATTATGTTCAACATATTTTACGAGACAACTGCAATTTTGTATTTTTGGATGGTCTTGCGCTGCGTATTATAATGAACATTCTTTTAGTTATTTATCGTACATAAAGGATTTATAGTCAAAAACTTGGTTTTTTACGTTTTTTTAAAATTAAATCCTTTATATTAACTCGTGGTGTCTGGGTGCACCCTTGCACCCTTGCTTGTCGCCAAAACTTTGGATCAATTTTTAACCCTTTTCACGTAAGCTAGCGAGCTGAAATTTTGCGGGGCATTTTTGTACTGATGATAAAAACAATGTATCAAAATTTCAGATCAATCGCATGTACCGTAATTAAATTATTGATTTTTTAAGATTATTTTATTTATTCCTATCTATCATGTTATTTTTTGAGATAGAGCGTCGCGGTGCATATTATATTGAACAACCTTTCAGTCGCGCAATAAGGTGCGTATTTTATTGACAACACTTTTCATAAACATATTTCTGATCAGTGCGCATTATATTAAACCTGTTTTACGACACAACTGCAATTTTGTATTTTTTGGATGGTCTTGCGCTGCGTATTATAATGAACATTCTTTTAGTTACGTCTAGTACATAAAGGATTTATAGTAAAAAACTTGGTTTTTTACGTTTTTTTTATTACATTGTCCCCTTTTCCAAAATTAAAATATTAGCTAAAACAATGACGTCATATAATATTTTTTATCTTTAATTTGCACACCTTTTGATGCATTGGTGCAGTAATTTGGTGCGCTGCTTTCTAAAATTAGTTGCGTCACGGACATACACTACAGACGTGACATTGCAAATTATATATATTTAAAATATATATATATATATATATATATATATATATATATATATATATATTAAAAGTTAGAGCTGCTGAAATTAACGATTAATTAATCGTTAATCTTTAAAAAAATTAATCGATTAAAATTAATTTGATCGGTTAAAATTCTATTAAAATTTAAGAAAATATCTATAATATTTTTTCCAATTTATTAATTATTTATATATTTTTATACTTACAGACTTTTCACTCGTATTATTATTATTTATTTAGACTTGCATACGTAAACAAAAATGATTTTCCTCCTTATTACTTGCATAGCAGAATGAATTTGCTGTCGTTACGTCACAAAATTTGGGAGCCATGGAATTACCGCGACTGAAACGATTTCGCAAAAATAATGAATCGCAACTTAATGGGTTATAAAAATATGCGTTATAAAAATATAATTGATCTAAATTATACGATTAATCGATTATTTTGTTTCCCGATTTAACGGAAAAAATGTAATCGATACCAGCCCTAATTTAAATCTAATATTTTTTTTTAGGTTTTGTTTAAAAAATATCACTAGACTATCAAGCCAGCTAAAACCAGAAAATTGATTTTATCAGAATTTTATTTACACTTATGTTTATATAACGGCAGATATCGGTTAGTTAGTAATCAACAACTTTGAACCAAAAAATAAACAACCCGTAAAAACAAAGTTTTTGACTATAAATTCCCAATATATGAGACATTACTAAAATTATTGATTATTCTTTTAATATGATAAGCACCGCGCGACAGACTAGCATAAACATTTACATACTACATAGAGATTCATTGAGATAATATAAAAATAAATTAATGTAATTACAGTACTTTCGATCGATCTGAAATTTTGATAGAATGCATTGTTAGGTCACAAAAGTCTATGTGCAAAATTTCTGCTCGATAGGATCACGGAAAGAGGGTCATTTTTTACTTATGTTTTTTTCCGCGGATGGGTTGGCCCACGACAAGACGGTGAAGTTAATATAAGGGATTTAAAAATAATAAATTTAAATTATCCTTCTACCCGTCTGGAATTTTTCTGTAAAAATTAGAAAACCAACACAATTTAGGACTCTTATTTAAATGCAGGACTAAACATAAACCACTAATAGGCCCTGCGCTAAATAATTTTCTGCATCGAAGGAAAGTCTGTAATAGGTTAGATTAGTTAAATAATACTCTATTGGTGGAAACCTATCGCTGCCACTTGAGAAAGAATATAAATGTCACGGTGAACTTGTGAACGTCATGGTATCCATGGTTCCCTAATAAGAGTTTCAATCAATACGTTATCTGGATCCAATCAAGTCACGCATAAAGAAAAATCAATGATTTCCTGGTGGCATGCTAGACGTGACTTTATGAATCACAACATTTCATTGATGGATCAATATCAGCAATGTACCGGTATATTGTGGAATCTATGTGAAATCAATGTTGTAGTTATTTTTTTCTATATCATTTCAATCTTTATCCGTCTTAAATTGAGAAATTGAATCAATTTTATATAAAATTTATATGCATCATTCTCATTCATATACCATTAGGAATATTATAGAAGCTTAATAAATGAAGTGAATAGAAAGAAAGTTCAAGTTTATTTTAGCCTACTAACTGAAGTCAAATCAGATTTTATCACGTAATAATAACAAAACTTACTTCCCCTGATACTTTGCTACGTAGCCCTATTTTAATCTAGTATGCAAATGCTCTCGGAGCCGCCACCAGTTTATGCATTTTCGCTCCCCTATATAGGCATTGTCGCCACAAATGCTGGCATAGACGCAGCTGCTACACGCATCGTCCACAACTAGTACATGTAATATCCCACTAGTACATGCAGTTTTCAACCAGTAAATGTACTATTCCTCTTGTACACGCATTATCCTCAACCTGTACATGCATTGCCACCCCTATTAAACGCGTATGTCGTCATCCTGGCTCCACGAGTCAGTTACACAACTGCAAACCATGGTGGCAATTTTTTATTTCAAGTTCTAAGCTTCATTTGTAATTACGCTAAGACAATAATTTCATTGCGTGTAAGACTTGATAGCCAGTAAAAAATAAGAAGAATTCTCCTCTTTACAACGTTTTTAACCTCTCTTGCCCACGCTTTATAATTTAGCGAAGCCATTTCACCGTGTAGTTCCACAAATGCTTGTTGTTCTAGAGCAGGGGTATCCAAACTACAGCCCGCGGGCCAGATGCGGCCGGCAATGCCCTCTCATCCGGCCCCCGGAGAACTTGTTATCTTTAAAAAAAAATATTTTTACCTGTATTTTAACACAAAACTGTGTGTAGTCGGCCGCCAAACTGCTGTTTGACAGTTAATGCGGCCGTCCGGCAAAAATTGTTAGGAGACACCTGTTCTAAAGGCCACCAGTATTGAGTTGTGATAATTGAAGTTAGTCTCTTTTTGTGGAGATTAATTTGAAATAGCAATTAACATATTTAAATGTCACTCTTTTATTTCGGTCATGTAAAGTAGTTTCGGCTAATCGTTTTGTGAGATCGGCCATATTGTCCAGTTTATAAATTGAGGGGAGGGCAAGTTGATTGGGGGAGCGGGGGGGGGGAGAAGGCGCATATACATTATTTTTTTCTTAGTGGACTGCAAACTAAGTAGCTATAAAATATTTTATGTTATCAAACATTTTAGATAAAAAATATATTTTACTCTAAATTTAACTTTTACACACATTCACTATATTTTATTATAAGGACACAAAAATTCTATCTTGTCAACAAATTTTAACAATTTTTATTCAAATAATCCTTTTAAGTGACATATCAATGGCTTTAATTTATATATATACTAGCGTATCACCCGTCAAAAATGACGGAAGTTTTCAGCTGAAATCTATTTATTTTGAAAAAATTCATATTTTTTAGGGCGCATACGGCACCGACCTTTTTCAAAAGCCCAACTAACTTGTCATTGTTTCATAAATACGAAATATTAAACTTTTTGAAATGTACACAAAGTATTTTATAATAGGGGAGATATGTACTACTTCTGGTTCGATAGTGTATTTTTCATAAAGTTATTTGGTACTTCCATGTATTCTTCATTTAGGGCATCGGTACTTAAATATATTATTTAAATAGGGCTTATCATTTAAAATTAATAAAGTAATCACTAGGGAGCGATTTATTCATGAAATGCTCCTGAAGTGGCTTGCATTCTTCCTTGTGCTTTTCTTAGTCAACATGTACACAAACTACCCTCTAACCTTGAAATCCGACAAATGTTATAGGGACGCGCTGCTAAGACACGAGCTGATCTTAAATGTATTAGTTGTAGCCGATTGCGTGCTGGGTAGTCACAATGTTTAATGCAAGATGCAACTTGTTTTTTTTTCTCCTTTTTGTTGGTGTCTCATTCCCTGTAAAAACTCGAAAATTAATTTTTTTTTAATATGTTAATAAATGTTTATGCTTAATAGATATTGTTTATATATTTTTTATTATTATTTACTTATTTATTTATTTATTTATTTATGGTTGTTACAACAATTTACACATTTGATATTTTGGACTCCTGTTCCCAAAAATCTAGTCTCTTATACCCTCGATACGCAGCTCATGGAAGTATAATATTCAGAGAATCAGCCCTCAGCGTATAGAAAAAATGAGAAAAGATGAGAGTTAGCTAAGTCATTTTCATCGGACAGTCCAGTTGGTTGGACGACCTGACTCTTTTTCATTAAATATAGGTAATAGCTTGAGATCTTCCTTCTCTAAATATGTCTCTCTTTGAAAGCTTATAAAGCATGTTCGCTATTTAAATAATACTTGGTAACAATTAGTACTAACTGCAATTTACAGTTTCAATTTAAAAAATAAAATTTTGTGTTTCATAATTTATTTCTTGCTATCGCTGAAACAGAGTAGTGCTCTCAGTGTGTCGATAGAGGACAGCGAGATGTGTGAAGTCTTGGTGTCTGGCTGTGAACAATGGTGTAATAGTGCTGCTAACAGGGAGATTACGCTCGTGTTATCTGGAAGTTTTACACGATGGCATGTGTTGGAGAAAGGACTCAACACATCGCTTCAGTCTAAAGTCATGCCAAAGAGAAACAAAAAGTCAAATCTCAAAAGGTCTTGACAATCAGATATCAAAACTTCCAAGTCTACAAAATCCATTAATAAAACAAACCCGTAAAAACAAAGTTTTTGACTATAAATCCCTTATATATGAGTCATAATTAAAAGGATTGATCATCTTAAAACGCGACAAACATTTACAGAAATTTACAAATTTTTCCCGGGGGTGGGGGGGGGGTGGGAGAGGTGAAAGGTCTGGTCACCGATAGCTGGACCGAGCTCAGCGTGACAAGTAAAATGTAAACAAAAGTACGCCGGTACTTCAATGGGTCGCGTCAACGCGCGAACTGAGCTCTCACGTGAAAAAAAAACCCAATAACAAACTGTGAAATTGAATTACATACCTCGTATAGAGATAAACTAAATAAATGCATTAATTTATTAACCGTACGTTCGATCGATCTGAAATTTTGATACGATGCATTGTTAGGTGACACGGGTCCGTGTGCCGAATTTCAGCTCGATGTCTTTACGGGAAGTGGGTCATTTTTTACTTCTGTTTTTCCGCGGTGCCCGCCCAAGACAGAGAGAGAGGGAGAGACAGAGAGACAGAGACGGCGATGAAGTTAATATAAGGAATTTAAAAAGTGAACTGGTGTTATAAAGATAATTTTTAAAAAAACATCTTTTTATTAAGGAATCAAAAATCTTAAAATATTTCTAGATGTTAAAACGCATCATTTTTAAAATTTTAAATTAAAATTTGAAAATGTCAAGTATATAAATAATTAAACGCCATTTCATTTAAAAATATCACCAATGTCTTGACAAAAGATATCCGAGACGTCTTGTCATTAAGATGCCAGAGACATCTTGTCATTAAGATACCAGATACATCTTGTCATTAAGATACCAGATACATCTTGTCATTAAGATACCAGAGACGTCTTGTCATTAAGATACCAGATACATCTTGTCATTAAAGATACCAGAGATATCTGTCATTAAGATATCAGAGACATCTTATAATTAAGATACCAGAGACATCTTATAATTAAGATATCAGAGACATCTTATAATTAAGATACCAGAGACATCTTGTCATTACGATACCAGAGACGTCTTGTCATTAAGATACTAGAGACATATTGTCATTAAGATACCACAGAAGTCTTGTCATTAGGATCACATAAATGAATTGTTAATGGAAATCAGAAATGTTTTGTCATAAATATATAAGACATGTCATGTCAAATATCAGATATGTCTAGTCAATAAGATATCAGAAATGTATTTACATGAAGATATGAGAAATGTCTAGTCTTTAAGATATGAGAGATGCTTAATCATTAAGATCTCAGAAACGTCTTGTCATCTGGAACACGTCCAAAGATTTTAACGCGTCAATGATTTCCTTTCCTTTGTCAGCTGCTATTTTTAAAGCACTCGACACAAAGGGTTTGGGGGGCTTCGATCAATCAAGGTTTGAAGGAAATTATAGATCTGTGTAATGGTGTTTGATGTCACGAATGACCAATCTCCCCTTATGACTTGTTAGCTGCGCACGGTGGTGTGTTTGGTGGTCGTGTTAGTGTTATCGAAAAGTTAATGTTAGTGTTAGTGTTAGTAAAGTTAAGTATGTTATTTCTTTCATGTAAAGCGCTGTGAGCCCAGTTCCTTACTGGGATACAGCGCTATATAAATAATCAATTTATTATTATTATTATTATTATCGGTTAGTCGGTGCGAAAGCGGGCAAAAGGGATTTGTTTTTGTTGACGTCATGAGAATGTGTGTAGAAGGTTAGAGAGTTGTGTGGTGTATAAGGCGCTGTTGAAAAGGGGTTCGGCCATTAAAGTTTGTTTCCATTAGCAGTGTTCAGTCATTTCTTGTGTAAAAGAAGTTTATGAATCTTGGAGCAAGCGGTCTAGATATAAATTATTAAGACGCTTGTGACATTTGAAAAGAATGTTTTACGCAGCGACGTAGTGAGGGTGTGTGCCGCCAGGGGCTGAAAGCAAACAAAAACAAAAAAACTATGTTAATGCTATTAAGAAAATGTAGTGTTTATTAAAAAGTAATAATAAGGACATTTTACATTTTTATGTTCTAAGTAAAAAGAAACGTTTAAATTTAAAAATTTATGTTTTATTTTTTCCTTGCGGCACAACCTTTCATGGATCAATGTTGTCAGTCATGCCAAACTCAATAGCCAAGATAGCTATAGATTAGTCAATCTGTGTATTCATCATTAATCATAATTACTTTATTATTAACTTAATTTTAGAGAATTATTTTCTTTACCACCTTGCATTAATTAAAACAGTTGTAAGCAATGTTTGCTTCAATGATTTTATAATAGGCCGGGTAACTTCGAGCCTACATATCTTAATAAAGTTGAATAAATCAACTGTTATTGAATTTATTAACTCTTTTTTTAGCCCGTGAGGTAAAATATTCCTTGCTCGGCAGTGTCATGTGAGATACTTACTCTAATTTGAAGTCAACATTTCAAAGTCCAGTAGATTAGCTGATGTACGAAAATAATATCTGTTTCCCAAATTCTATATAAACTGCAACAACATCACTTGCATTTCTACAGTAATCTTATATTATCAAGAATACAACTTTCCTCTCAACTGTTTTTGTACATGACATGGTTACATATTCGCTTGGATAGCCAAAAATTTGCCCTCTGGTTGTTTGATTGGATGGTTCGATTAAAAGAATAAGGTCTCCACACAAAATTTTAGTAAATTATGTCAAAGCATCCCTTAATTATTCCATTGGCATCTCTGTGAGTCGCCACTACAAAACATTTTTAGCACTATACGCTTTTATATAATTTAGGACATCACTGACTTCATAAAGTACATGTTTCCAAATGTCAAACATAAATTACCAAATAAAAAGATTTAAATGCGACTAACAAAGTTCCTGTGTCTGCTCATGTGGTGAGCTTTTCGTCTGCCTCTGTCAGCTTTTCTATAGATTTCAAAGTAACCTCAAAATGGTTCTATGGTATATTCACTCTTTTGCATTCTGAAATCTGTTTAATGCCTTGCTTGTAGAAGCAATTAGGTATTCTCAATGGTGTATGGACTTGGAAAATAATGCGAAAACCACGTTTTAGTGTACTCAAATAGAGTTTGTTTCAGTTGGAGCACCAAGTAAAAAATAAGGTTTAATGAACTTTTAGAGCGAGATTTTAAATTGAGATTTTATGTTTTTGCGTCTTCCTCTTACTCTTGTATACTTTTCAGCCATGAAAAAAGCATGAACACACGTTGGGCCTTCCATTATTTTAAGAAAATCATTTATTAAAATCATTTCAGATATGTCATATGCCTATTCATTTTTTCTTTCAATGAAATCTTTGAAAGATTCTACAACATCTACTTTTTTTTATTTTCAAACTTAACTATATCACACAACTGGACTTGTTTGATCCTTATGTGAAACTTATTAAGAATTATCGACTACAATTGAACAATATTTGGTAACTTGTTCCTAAAATATGATTTTTAGCGAACTGTGTCTCCAAAGATTGCTATGAGCTCAGTTTGAATTTGAGATGACAAGTTTTTACCCCTTTTCACACGATGTTCTCGGAGTGCTCTATCGTACTTTTCAAGCAACTGCATCGGTTCCAGAATATTACATTTATTTCCCACAGTGTTGTCCTCTCTTTGACCTCAAAAAGCCATATTTAATTTTAGCCAGCATTGAATAATATCAAACATTCTAAATATAACTTCTTGCCACTTTGTTTTGATTTCTTTTACAATGTATTGTTGTTCTTTATTAATAGAACTTTAAAAAAAAATCCAATTTCTGATTCCTACCGATTGCAAACAACTTTGGTAATGTTGAGCACTTGTACATGAGTGGCTAATTTTGGATTTATGTGTGCCAAGTTTTATTCCATTAGATAAGCAATATTGTTCATTGTTTTTGTATGTGCCACAAAACAAAAGACATTGAAATTAAGATAATTATGCTTTGAAAGAATGAACCATTTTAGTACACCAACAATTTTTTCCTGTAGCTTCCTTACATTAAAATTAAAATTGAATCAATTACATGTACCAGCACATTATTGTCATGTTCGTACACTATTTCATCCCCTATGTTTTTCAGCTCAGTAGCAGTTTTATCAGAAGACTTGAGATTAATTATGGACTTTAAAGTACTAGAAACGTTCACGTATTTTAATATAGTTTCTTTATTTGTTCTTAGTTTTTATCTTGGATTTTCTTTTCTTTTATTAAACTTTAATACAATGTTTTTCAATTTTATAAACTAATTAGCAACGAGGAATTTGCCGCTTCCCCCCTCCCCATCCCCCACCAAACAATGTGCCGCTCAGAGCATTCGATTGGCTCATGTTTGAAATTGATAGGGTGCAGTCATTTTTGCTTTTACATCAGTAGAGGCTGATTAATTTGAAAAATAACTTACCACAACATCCGTGTCAAGTTGTTATACTACTTAAGCCTCTGGTTTTTCATTACAGTAGCATTAGTATCAGAAGAATGTATATCCAATAAGGAGTTCGAAGTTTTGGCAGAAGAAACGCTCTCATTCTTCAGATATTACCTTATTTCTTTTAATAATTATATACTTGCTTTTCTTTTATTTCGATAAAAGTCTCAAGTTTCTTGTAAAATTTCCTAGTTAGAAACTAATAAAGGACTAGGAAATTACCGCCTCTAGCATTTGCTTCCCTGCCCCCCTACCCACGCTACGCCGCTACGTTAACGCGTAGGCTCCGTCCTCAAGGAACAATGGACTAAATATCAACGATTCTGTTAATGGTATGCTGGGTAGGCCAGGAATGACATAGTTTTAGTGGATATAAAAGTCTCCAGAAAGGGTTGGCCTCTACGCGGCCCGGGACACGAGTAAGGTGTGGAACTGGCCACATCTGAAACTAACAACCCTGGCGCACTTCGTCGGTGACCATGTCTGTAAGAAATCATTGCTCTAAGCAACGGACACACACAACCAGGTATGAGTGGTGTAGTGAAAAGATTCGACTCACAAGTCTAGTTCCAGGACAAAGGTAAGTGTATGGCAACATACGCTGACCGGGAAAAGGTTATAATAAAGCTCCCCTTTCATTCATTCAAAATGGCTGAAATACCTGCAAATTGTCAAAACGGGAGGACTACGGACCCTCCCCTCCGCTCTGTGTCGGTAACTGGGATCAGGACGACACAAGGCGTACGCACTACTGTAAACCCGGAGAGGCTGGCTGCCAAGGTTCAGCTCCCCACAAACCTCTTAATACTACAACTAAATTGCTGCGGTGTCAGGGGCAAGATAACTGAAATAACCAAGCTGCTTCGCAAGCAGATGGTGGACGTTGCTCTTTTGCAAGAAACTCTGCTGAAAAAGAACCCATTGCACATTTCGCGTGAATTACGGACACTTCGACCCCAGACGTTTCGACCCCGGACGGTTCGACCCTGCCAGTTCGACCACAGGACCTTTCGACCCCAGGACGTTTCGACCCGGTCTGTTCGACCACGGATGGTTCGACCCCGGACGATTTGACCCCGGGTGATTCGACCCCAGACAGTTCGACCACAGGACGTTTCGACACTATGGCGTTTCGACCCCGGACGTTTCGACCCTCTAGTTTCCACATTGTGAAATGTTTTTATTTAGTCTTTGTTTTTTTTTGTAATATTTTTAAAAATTAATTTTTTGGTATTTTATCCATTACAAATTAAAAACTCATATCCCAAACTAAACACAAAACTAAAAAGGACCTAATTTATTATTGGGTTTTAAAATTTTTTATATGATATAAGTTATATCATTGTAATAATTATTTATTGCTGTTGAACTTTAAATGGCAGTTGCAATTGTGATTTGATTTGCGAACTTAAAAATAAAAATGTTGCTTGTCTTACGTGTTATATCTTATTCAGCTTTATAATTTTAAAACTCTAGTCTATTGTGAATATAATAATTATACAAAATATGTTAAGTAACAAATTAAGTAATACATTAAATTATTAATATACTAGATTGTGCCAGGGCGCCCACTTTGTTTAGGGTGCCTATGGCGCCAACCTTTTTCAAAAGCCCAACTAACTTGTCCTTTTCTGTTAAACACGAAATATTAAACTTTCTGAAATGTACGCTTAGTATTTAATAAAAGGGGTTGTAGGGCGCCTACGGCACCCACTTTGTTTTTTGTCAAAAGCCCTAGTAACTTATCCTTGTTTGATACATACGAAATATTAAACTTCCTGGAATGTACATAAAGTATTTTATATCTTTAATTTATAATCATCATGCGCACCGATGCACACCTTGTATTTTAAAATATAAGATCAAACAATTACGTCATATTAAATATTTTTACAGTGCTAATCAACACACGATTTTTCAACTGCTATAGACTGTTGTACATCGTTCCTCAGAGTTCCACATCCTTCCCAACAGGGAGTGACTTGGGCTTTTATATTATTTATAACATAATAAACAAATTAACAAGCGTTGATCCATTCAAATCATTCAAATCTACTCAAAATATAGTAAAAGAATCAATTTGAATTCGAGAAAAATATATTAAGTTAAAAAGTTCCAAATATAGATATTACTTTACTACATAAGATAACAAACTAAGTTAAATAACAGCATATTAAAATTAAATTGTCTGAATAAAAGTACAGTTTTATTATGGTTCTAGGTCACGACTTCTTGTACATCACACTACACACTCAGTACAACGGTGTTCGCGTGGTACACACTACGGAATTCGCTGAACTTCTTCAAGTTCGTTCATTCAATTCATTTGTAAAATGTTCATTTCTGACTTTGAAAATGTAACAACGTCGATAGCAGATACTCTTCATTTGTAGGATAATAAATATTTAAATAAATAACATGAAATACTTGATATGAAGTGCTAAAGTACACCGTATTTGTTCTTACACTTAAATGTGGAGATATCTGGATCCGGAATCCGGATCCGGCAAATATTAGGGCAAAACTATCCGGATTCGGCAAATAGTAAAAAACCATATCCGGCTGATCCCTACTTGGAAGTACATTCCAAGGACGTGTAGACACCGAAAGTTCCGACCTTTCTGATACAAAAAGCTGGCGGAACTCGCCCGTGAACGTAAGGAGGCACAGAAAAAGGCAGGAAAGCTTAAAACGGTGGCTGCTCGTGCTGCTTACAATAAGCTGACTGCCAAAGTCTGGGAGGAAACCCTCAAGGCGAAAAAGGAAGAATGGGTTAGTTCATGCGGAAAACTTAACCTGGCAGACGGCAAAGGATATGGCAACTGATTGATTCACTTTCTGGTATGGGAAAAAGAAACATCTGAGCCCCTTGCAAACGACCAAAAGCATTGCAACCACAGATACAAAGTGTGCCGATGTTCTGAATAAGCATTTTGCAAGTGTGAGCCTGAAGCAGAAAGAAACCAGTCAGAGCCGTAACCTGAACCGTCTTAGGAAACATGGAGAAAAGACCCAGAAGTGGGGACCGCATGCTGAGGTTTTTACCGCCCCTTTCACTTTGACCGAGTTGCAAACAGCGATCGGTAAGTGCAAAGCCGCCAAGGCAACCGGGCAGGACAAAGTATATAACGAGATGATTAAAAAACCTTGGCATGATAGCATTGTCCTCGCTATTGAATATAATAAAAAGGACGTGGGCCACGGGTGCCCTGCCTGGAGCTTGGCTGAGCGCTAACATTGTACCAATTCCTAAAGAAATAAAACCTCGAGATCTCCCAAGCAGCTACCGTCCGATCTCCCTGACATCGTGTTTAGGGAAGGTAGCTGAGAGAATTGTGAACGCCAGACTCTATTGGTACCTGGAGAGTACGAATAGTCTGAATCTCAATCAGGCGGGCTTCCGGAAGTGAAAGCAACCGTTTGATCAAGTGCTCCGTCTTCTGCAGTCCATAACAGACGGGATCCAGAAACAAATGCATACTGTGGCAATATTTTTCGAGCTTTGACAGGCTTACGGTAGGGTCTGGAGGTCCGGTCTGTTGTTGAAATTACAAGCCCTAGACGTAACTGCAAACATGTACAGGTGGATCCAAGATTTTCTTACAAACCGGACGATCGCAACGACTTATGGCAGTGAGACCTTTAGCAAGAGAACGCTGCAACAGGGGCTACCCCAAGGGTCAGCACTCAGTTGCACAATGTTCTCGGCTTACATCAACGATCTCCCTGGTATCTTGCAAACCAGTGCGGCTATGTATGCAGACGATTTAGTCATCTGGAGCACCGGTAAAGATGCCAACCGACTGCAACAGCTACTACAGAGAGACCTTTCAGCCTTCGGTAAGTAGGTACATGCAGAGGTGGCAAATGGAAATAAACACCGAGAAGACGGTCTTTTCACTCTTCACTAATGGCCGGACCATGCTCAAACAGGAGATAGTGCTTAAGATAAACGATGTAGCGTTCAAATGGGACAAGCAACCGGTTTACCTGAGAGTCAAACTGGATCAAAAAGTACAAATGCACACTTTCGTACAAGATCTGTACTCCCAGGCTACCGCCAAGCTCAACCTGGTGAAAAAGCTTGCATGCACAAACTGGGGCGCTGGAGCAAGCACGCTCAGAGCTCTCTTTCTGGGCAGCGTAAGATCGATAATGGACTACAGCATGCCCGTCCAAGCCTTTGCCAGCAAAACGGCATTGGAAAAACTGGGTGGTATCCAGAACTATGCTCTAAGATTTATCTGTGGCGCTTACAGAACTACACCCACAGCTGCTGTGGAAGTCATCGCAAACGTAGAACCACTCGAAAAAAGTAGGGACAAGGCAATTATAACAACCGCAGAAAGATATCGCAGGCTAGATACTAAAGAACGCTGCTACCAAATGCAGAATAACTGGAGCGGACGTGGGAGTTTGAAACGATCCTCTTTTATGCATCAAGTAACGGAGCTTGATAGGAACGTCAAACCCCCACGATATAGACGGCAAACTATAAATGTCCCAATTAAACCGCACTATGCGGAATCTACAGTCCCGAAATACGTTTGTCCTTGACTGATACAGCAGTGACGAAACGCAGCCCTGAATATGTACAGACAGTGGCTGCCCTTGAGACGATTGAAGGGTTCGCGGGAACCCAAGTAAAGGTGTTCACGGATGTGTCTGCCAGCTTGAGATAAGGAACTGCAGGATATGGTGCGCACATCTTATACTCAATAGGCGGGCTACTAAAAGAAGAACTTTCAGGAGCCTGTGGGACTATGGCATCGAATTACGATGCGGAGCTTGAGGCTATACACAGGGCCCTGGATAGTTTGCACCAGACACTGCAAGGGTCGGAAATTTTCGGTTTTGACACGGCATTGCTTTGCGAATCCAGATCAGCCCTCGAAGTCCTACTTAGTGAGAAGCGTAGCGCCCACTTGGTTGAAGTCATCTTGGAGGACGTGAGTAAGTTCGAAAGACTTGGAGGTAAGGTAACAGTAAGTGGATCCCTAGTCACGTGAATGTTGACGGTAATGAAAAAGCGTACTCACTGGCAAAAGCATGAGCGGCCCTGCCCCAACCAGAGGCCCCAGTTACTTATCTTGGGGCTAAAACTTTTTAAAGGATGACTTTAGGAGCAAGTGGTTCCAGGAGTGGGCTAACAACACGAAAGCCAGTGGGGATTTTCGCTAACATGCCCAGGCCAAGCCGTTCAGACGGGCTAAGTACCAGTCTTTCAAAATTCACCGCACCAGTGGCACAATGAACATGGATAATAATTGTTTATTTTAATCCTTCTTTTTTTCACATTTTTCTAAAGGGTAATAATTTATTCTTTGGTCTGCAGAGCGATAATAAATGACACCAATTAATCGTGGAGTTGCTGGTAAAACATAACTAAACAGGGAACTACATTCCTGAAAATGTCCCCTATGCTAATTATAATAACTTAAGATTATAGAATTGTGTTGGTTAATTTAATTTCTAAATGTATTCCTAATGTTTAACTGCCGATTAAAACAGAGCTAAATTTTTATTTGCGTTGGCATAATAATGAATTAAATTTGTGTCACTTTGATTGGCACTTGACATTTTTTTTTCTGTGTCCCATAACCTCGTGGTCGTAAGGGGTTCTAATGTTTCCATTAGAACTTTCTCGGGGCTTGGTAGACCTTTGTGGCGCCCATCTCGTCCCCTTTTAGCGATAAACATTCATCAATATTTTTATCGTGGCTTTAACGTGGGCTCGATCCCACACCCCTCAGCTTGTGAGGCGAGCGCACTATAGACTTTTTTTTTATTATTTCAATTCAAACCTAGTAATTTTTAAAGCAAATTAGGGCAACATGTAAATGGGATCCTAAAACATCAACAGTCATGTTACGAGATCAGGCCACAGCTAAAGCAAATTAGGGCAACATGTAAATGGGATCCTAAAACATCAACAGTCATGTTACGAGATCAGGCCACAGCTAAAGCAAATTAGGGCAACATGTAAATGGGATCCTACGACATGAACAGTGATGTTACGATAAGAGGCCACTATTAAAGCAGAAACCATTTTTTTTGTCTTATAAGGATTTCATGTGACTCTATTTGTTGATAAGGCATTTCAAGAAAGTGCCTGATAATGAGTTCAAGGTCATCTAAACAAGTGCTGCTACTACAAACTACACACCAACAGTTAAGCCTTGTCAATGAATGAGCTTGAACCCCTTTGTCGCCTCCCTGCCCGTTCACACCATATCTTTGATAGGGCGTGGCGTTCCCCTTAACATTTTCTGAGAAATCGTAATTTTAATCTTAACTAGATACGCTCCGCGGTGTAGCATTCGCCGCATACTTAAACGAAGAAGTCAAAACAACGCGAGTGGGCGTCAGTGGGGGGGGGGACCATCGACGCAATGTTGGTCTCGAGACATTCGCACTGAGGTTATCTACTTTCCAACCACCCTTCACCACCCTAGCTTGCCAACTATAAACTGTGAGGTTCGGCCATGTTCGTAAAATAAAGGGTAAAAGAACGGGCACAAACACACATTTTTAAAAATTAAAATAATAATATTTTCACTGGGGCTTGAACCCAGGACCTTCAGCGTGTAAGACGGACGTGACTACACTGCGTATCACATGTGTACTGTGAAGGATCAAAGCAAGTGAACGCAAGACCCATTGTTGGTCTCGAGACCATAAACTGATTGGTCGACCCCAGCGAGGGTCATTCGTCATGCTTGTTTGCACATGCTCGCTTTGGTGAATTATATATATATATAGATGTAAGTTGATTGTAAGAGAGGGCAAAAAATTCGAATTCACACTTTAAAATATCCCTGATATTTTGCAATGAAATTACCAATGACTTTCAAAATAATGCCTTTTTCTTCTCTCTGCGCATGCTTCAAAGAGTTGATGGACGGTAGATGTAGAAGACATCAAGACGGAATTATTGAAATTGTTAATGTATAAAACCAGCGTTAAAATTAGTAAATTCCATACATAACTAGATAATAGCAGAACGAAAATCAAACTGCTAAGTTTTAGCTAACTATTTCAAAAGATATAAGGTGTAATTTGTTTGTGAAAATTACACATTTAACGTATATTTTAAATACTTAACTGACAATTTCCTCATAAATATCCCCAATAATTCCCCCCCCCCTTTTTTTTTCCTTATAGCCACCCCATGATCCGCAACATATCGCCCACATGTCCCCGAACATGTCACCAATATGTCCCCTCACATGATCGGCTGGTGTACCGAAGGCCACGGGTTTTAATATCTGTGAAGGCAAGGATTTGTTCCCCGAGTCCACCCAACTGCTAATGGGCACCTGAAAGGTGGCTGGGCGTTGTCAAGGATTTGTTCCCCGAGTCCACCCAACTGCTAATGGGCACCTGAAAGGCGGCTGGGCGTTGTGCCCCACAATTCCCACATAGCCGTCCGCGGCCTGTGTCCGCAGCGTCAGTTTTTATCAGAAAGTAGGACGCGAAAATCCTCTGCAATAGAACGAGCGTCAGTAAATATTTTTTTTTATATTTAAATTTCTTTTAAAAAAATTCTACCAACATGTTCCAAAAAATGTCCCTTCAGACTGTCTCACCAAAATTTCCCTCAACATGTCCCACAAAAATTTCCCTCAACATGTACCCATATATCCACCCAAAGGTTGCCCTCATCAATTACCACGGCATTCCCAATGGAAACCGCCAAACCCATTACAGTACAATTTCCTTGACAGAATTGTCTTCTAATGCCACGAAAATGAAATTAAAACCGAAATCACAATAATTCTTTATCATTTGAGAACCAGACGTTTCACGACATTTCGGCATAAAAAATGCTGCAATCATTAAACCTGGCCTGGCTAGGTGCACGCGGCAGTTGTTTGCAGGTTTCTTTACAGGTCAGGTACATATTGTCTGGTTGTCGGCAGCTGTCTCCTAGTTCCCTGCCTGGTTTTGGAGGAATACCAGAGGAAATTCACCCTTTATAAAGTAAGTCTTTCACCGGACAATTTAATTTCACAGTGCCGTAAATCGTTTTTTTTTCAATATCGTTTTTCTTATAATATTAACGGCATATTTTTAGTCAATTTTTTTATTGAGTAGAATACTTTTGAAAATGTCCTTCTACCGTTTTTAATGTCTTAAATATATCATATAAATATTATTGGATTTAAAAAAACTCCCTTTTTAATTTTAGAATGTGTTACCTTTTTTAATGTTATTTTGTGTGTTATATGATTATAATTATTATTAGTATTATTATTATTGTTATGTTTTTAGTATTATCTTTAACACTAGCCAATCTATACAACTTTGCTTGTGTTTATATTCAGAAAAAAATATCATACACCCCTAAACTAACACCATATTTAGAGCCAAATATTTATTTGCTAAAGTAATTATTAAAAACGTAATTTCATGAGCTTGCTATGTAGTCGGGTTGTGGAGCATTTCACCAACGAATTATTAACCTATTCAGGCGTCCAACTTGTTCATTGCGTTGGCACAGAGCTTTTTTTCTTGCTTCCTGGTCTCGTGGTTAACTCGTTTTTACACTGGAATTGTTTATACAAAGTCAACTTTTTGCTACTGTAATTATTTCGCGAATAAAATTGGTATAAGTACAACAGATACTTTTTAAAAAAAATACATTTTATCTTGTATCACATTACATATGTATTTATTATTATTTTTTTTTAATTTTCAAAATGTTTTAAGTCAACATTGTTCCAATATAATGCAACAACCCAAACATTAAATATATATTGTGTTTTTATTTTAAATTTGAACTTATAGTAAATATAGTAATAAAAAAAAGGAAAGACTCGCTTTAGATTACCTACCTTGATAGAGAGAGTTAAACATTAAGGAAATATAAAAAACTCTCTACATCAAATTGGGATTTTAAAATAGCTAAAATAATTAATCGGTCAGTAAAACGTTAATACACCAAAACTAATTTTATTCATTGCATATAGTTACATGATACTTGAAAACAATTGAAATCGCAAAGACTTCTCGTGCAACGCTAGGAAATTGAGTTTTGGTTAAAGAATTCGATATTCAGAATTTTGCATTATGAAATCACGAAGCTTTGATCACCTTTTTAATTCGGAAAAAAATTATTAGCTTACAATTAATTCTCAAAACCCGTCAATAACAATATAATAATAAAACTTGGCTAAAATAATAATAATAATAATATTAATAATAAAATTTAAAAAGTAAGATTTAATTTATTCTTCTCTGGAAAAAACCCCACAATAAACAAGTTTATTTAATATTTTTATTCATAACCCTTTTTTTAGAATACAAATTTTTTTAAATACGTTTTAACTTTGAACAGCTTACACTAATGTTTTCTTATCTTATCCACGCTCAGACGGGGTAAAAGCAAAACTTATTCAAACATCATTCAAATAAAGTTAAAATTCTAATTATTCTCACCATCGTGGACAAGGCATTGAAAAGGTTTTTCCTCTTAAACATTACATTTTATCCGACCGCGAAAACAAACTTTGTCTTTTCACTATTTCACAGCAGTGAGTATTTTAGAGTATCTATTAACTCTTCTTCAGACTTTGTCTATTTCAAACTGACATATTTTATTATCTTCTAAAACCAAATCCAGTTCCACAATAGTTTCAGTTAAAATAAAAATGAACACCTTAAGCGAATGAAATACGATAAGGTTATATTACAAACTGTCTATAAGAAACATGATTTTCTTTATTCCAAACCACAACTATTACCAGTTCAAGATACTCGGTTTTTTAAAAACAGATTATTAAGTATCCTAAGTCTTACACTTAGTTATCATGTAAACTGTTTATAAGAATAATTACCGCAAATTATTTTTTTTTAAATCCTGATTTACACGAGCTTTATTGGTTCTATAAAAGTATAAACTTTGTTTCGTCATGTTGATTCATTGGAAAATACGGACAAACAGGAACACCTCCACAAAAACAGTGGTACTATTGAATCAAAGTCATGGTATTTCTTGAAAGCTTTGCTTAAGCATGACAATTTTACTTGAAACTTTTAAATCAATCAAAGCCTTTTTTTTTGGTCGAGCTTAAGATTTTACCTACGTTATCCCTACCCTCATTTTAAATATTAGACCATTAGATCCCTTTAGAAACATCTGATTAAATTCCTAAAAACTAATGGACAAATATGACACTTCAAAATAATACTTTTTACACAACAGATTTAATATCGGGCGAATGATAACAATTTCTACACTGATTTTTTAAAATTTATTTTGTTAGTATGTATCGTAGGTGTTTAAATAGAATTTAAGCCACGTATATATGGCTTTAATATGAAATTTGATTAAAATTAAAATTGTTCCTTTTTAAATGTTACCATTTATTTATTTTTTTAAATCTGTTTAATCTAACTTGCAGGTGTGCAAATTCATAAAGCATGTATTGATGTTTTAAGAATTTCCACTACATTTGTTGATGTTTTGAGAATACCCTATAATTTTTTTGAAAAAAGTCAATAATTAAAAATCACAGTGAATTATGAGACTACGATTTAAGAAGGCAAAAGTAAACGTTTTGTTCATGTCGGCTATAAAGGAGAAATTTAAATTGTCTGTACATCAAAGTGATGATGAAGTCAAATAGTCAAAACAGGATATTGCTTAATTGAATTTTTTTCCTGTAAACAATATCAAATACCACAACCAAATGTTACAATAATTAAGTCCATATTTCAATTAGATTTTTGCAAAGATGATACTTTAAAAGTGGTCGGTTGAACGCTCTCATCTTAATATCAAATTACATTTTAGCCACCAGTTAGTTATTTTATAATTCTCTAATTGAAATATTACGAACTGGACATATCTATGTTTGAAATTGAAAATTTAAAAAGTTACGGATTTTGTTTTTAAAAAAACAACTATGTTGGCAAATATTGTGGCCATTCAAGTTGTTTAAAGTGTATGTTATGATTTTCTTCAGATTTTTTTTTAAAAATATGTTACACTTAATTTTTTTCATGGCATTTCAATCGAAATATATAAATGAGTATAAAGCTTTCATGCATAAATAATTTTGTGAACAACATTGCAATCAACGTGTGGTAAGTTTTGTTATTCCCATTGTATTGGCATTGTTTCCCTCAATACTTAAAATATATATTACTTAAAGGATGTTTGGTTAAGTTCTGCTATAAACTGTTATCTTTTATTGCCTTTGGTAATTACAGTAACGAAATACTTTCCACTTCCCTGATAATAAACCCTTCAACAACACGAACGGATGTAGGTTGACTTTCACTTCACCGTGCCTCAGATATTCGGATTTTATGTTTTGTTGTTGTTATTTTCTCTCTTTCCCTAATTAAAGGAATTTGTTTGGAGACATGCCATAAACGTTATGTAACTGACTTTTGCACGGACGAATGATCTATCCAAACATATATGCAAATTCTATCTTTCAATGACCTTCTTAACACAATTGACTAAAGATAAAACTTAACTTGAATGTTGAATACATTTCCCCGGTTTTATTTACGCAGAGAAGTGATGAAAAGCTAAAATTATATCGTTAAATTAACCTCTATAATCCGACAAACGTAAAAACTTGGACTTAACTTTAGCTTAATGTTAAAGGCTTAGCTTCTTTTAAAAGTCTGTTACTTTTTCCGGATATTTTTATATAAACCTTACCGATCTGAAATACAGTACTCAGTTCTGAAAGCATATCATTGCATTTATTATATACGAAAGGAAAGATCAAACAAGGTTGAAGAGGAGTAATTAAATATAATATATATATATATATATATATATATATATATATATATATAAAAATAAGAAAATATATAGGTATATATATATATATATATATATATATATATATATATATATATATATATATATATATATATATATTATATAAAAATTAAACACATTACTAAATATATTTACCTTGGGTGCGGAAATTAACGATTACTTAATCGATGAATTGTTAAAATTTTAATCGTTTAAAATTAATTCGATCAATTAAAACTCGATTAAAATTTAAGAAAATATTTATTTTTTCCCCCCAATTTATTAATAATTTGTATTATTATTTTATTATTATTATTTAGATTTGCAAACGTCAACAAAAAGTTTGTTCTTCCTTATTTCTCGTGTACCAGAATGAATTTGCTATGTTGCGTCACACAATTTGGAAGCCATGGAATTCCCGCGACTTCACCGATGTTGCGAATTAACGAATCGCAACTTAACGGGATCTATATATGCGTTATAAAAATATAATTAATTGAACTGAATCAATTAATCGAATATTTTTTCAGGATTAATCGAACAATTTTTTTTTATCAGTACCAACCCTAGTATTTACAGTTTCGCGATTTAAAATTAAATTTTAGCCATTTGTCTTCAAAATTTAGTCTAGCCTCAACTAGTGAAAATTTGTTTAAGTTATTTGGTGTATTCTTCTGTACCACACTTCCATCTCCATACTTTAAAAAAAACTTACTAAAACGAAAACTGAAACATAACTTTCAGTATAAATTCAATTTTTAACTACTCTATTTTTTAAAATGAATTTTCTTATGTTTGTTTAAAAATTCAATAAACTTTCATAATAGATGATACATCCAAACGTCATTAAACAAAGAATTGCCAATTTTTAGGCATGCTTGATATTAATTCCTTCAATGACACCAATAAACATAATTGACTTTTTATAACATCCATTAAAATGGGACCATAAAGTAGCTATCGATGAGTCAACGGGATTCGAAACCCCTGCATTATCCATCATAATGGTGTTGAAAACGTTTGCATTGTGAAATTGTGATCAATGAATAAGTAAATGGTTGTGACATGAGATTCAAGCTTTGATCCTACATTTTTAATTATTTTGTTGTTGTTGTTGTTTGTTTGTTTTTTTGCTACTTAAATTGCCGCAGAAAAGGTGGTTGCTAGGCGAATTGATCAACATTATAATCAGGGGCAGAGAGGACTAAAATATATAATTCTGGCACTAGTCTTTGTTAAAGGAGGTATAAGTAAAACTATGCCCACACCACACTATCCCATGTAAAAATTTTGTAAATATTTCTTTTTCAACATGAAAGGAACCTAAATTTGCAACAACATAAATTGAAAATGAAAACTAACTGATTTTTTTTTCAAAAATCTTTTCAACACTTTCTAGTGAAACACATCCTAGGGAGGAAAGCAAACCCTGTGCTCTTGTTTTAGTTTCACTGAGATGACGTACATTGAAATAGTTAGTAATTAGGAAACCTCGCACACAGATAAACTCTTTATAATCTTTAACACATGCATAAATAAAAATCTTAAATATGACATATGGTTTTTTTTTGTGGCTTTGATATGTATGACTCCATTATGGAAATATTATGTCTATTTAATACAAATTGGGGGGGGGGCGAAATCAGGACGGTAAAGCTTCATAAAAACAAGTACAAAGTAAAATAACTTGTGTAAATATGACCGCCACCCCCACCCCGACAAATAATAATAGCACTAAAAATAATAATAGTTTGAATCATAATGACATGATCTATTTTCTAAGGTATCTAGAGAAACCAATAAAGAACATAGAGGGGGGTGGGGGGGATTGGGCACAAGTCCCAAGCAAAAAAAAATCTCGGAAGTTTGGAAAGAAAGGTGTCAGACAAAATGCAATTTCAAACCGTCACTGAAATAAGTAAAATGTAAAAAAAATCTTTTTTAAAAAGGACACGCTTTTATTTACAAACATTTTCAGACTGAAACGCGCTGATCTACCCTGTCCTTGATGTAAACACGGGAATTTGGTAAACGAGGGCTGAAATGAAACCAGTGAGCCGTGGAGGTCAACTCTAGCAGACGACTATACATTCTAAATAGTGATAAATAGAGATAAACTAAAAATTGATTAATTTAATTACGGTACATTCCATCGATCTGAAATTTTGATACAATGCATTGTCATCCAAGATCTATCTCTGTTAAAATTTTGAGATCTCTAGGACCATCAGAAGTGGTTTAATTTTACGTTTCAAGATTTGAAGGTAGACTGGATGGATGGATACAACATACAAACAGTGTGACTTAAATAAAAGCGTGTAAATAAAAGCGTGTAAAAAATACACAACAATTTGTGCATAGGTCCGAACAGAGTTAGGTAGTTGGTTCCAGCTGAGGAGTGAGTCACAACCGCCACAACTAGTGCTTGTGATTCATTTAAAATCAGTGATTGTTGATACAAGGGTGTTGTTAGCGCAAATAATTTGTTTAGATGTGTACTCTCCTTCACGCTGATTGGGTAAACATGTTCACTGTGAAAACTCTACGATGTCTCTCTCTCTCTCTTTTTCTCTCTCTCTCTCTCTCTCTTTCTCTCTCTCTCTCTCTCTCTCTTCTCTCTCTCTCTCTCTCTCTCTCTCGCTCTCTCGCTCTCCAACGTGTTGTCTAAACCACAGTTTTAAAATAAAATGATTTGAACATGGGTAAGCTAAAGCGGAGGCGTTACTAGGGTTGGTATGACCCAATGCGGTTGCTCATGATGTCAACCCTTCAGGACTGCGTCTGTCCATTCCAAATAACCGGAACATACAGAACTTTACACTTTGGTGTCATTCCTCGTGATGGTGTCACCCGCTGCTCCTCGCACCCCCTATTTACGTCTCTAAGCTAAACTAGGTCTTAAGATAATTTAAACCAAATTATAGCCTAGGTCTTAAGTCTACGTTAAACATTACCTTTGAACGGCTAGGTCTAGTCTTCAAATATAGACCCGCACTTAAACATTTGGTGAAAAGTCTTCCTTTTTGTTACCCCAAATATAGAATTCTCGGTCATTACCAATCTTTATATACTAGGTTGTGCTGCCCACCTTTTTCAAAAGCCAAACTAACTTGTTCTTGTATGATAAATACGTAATATTAAACTTCCTGAAATGTACACAAAGTATTTTATAATAGGGGCTGTAGGTCGTCTAGGGCGCCCACTTTTTTTAAATCAAAAACTGTGGTAAGATATCCTTGTTTTAGTAGCGTCACGGACAGGATAGACGGGACGTGCAGTTAAAAAATCGTGTGGTGATTAGTAATTAGTGATTTTTTGTGCAGTAATTTGGTACGCTGCTTTCTAAAATTAGTGTATGATAAATACGAAATATTTCTGAAATGTACACAAAGTATGTATATAATATTTTTTACAGTGCTAATCACCGCACGATTTTTAAAGTAATTTTAGAAAGCAGCGCACCAAATTACTGCCCCAAAAAAATAACTCTTTGAGTCAGTCAGCACTGTTTACAACACAAATGCTGACGTCATAGGTTTGTGCGTTATTTGGTTAATGTTAATCTGAAAACCAAAAGGATTATGATTTAGCGTTAGGCCACAGTCAGTGATAATTGAGCGTAAATATAATAATATATCTATCTATCTCTTATACATATAAGACGCATTTGTTGTCTGTCTGTCATCTGTCCGTCTGGATGTTCCCTATTAACTCAAGATCCAGACAACCAAATAACGTGAAATTTGGTACACGTACACAAAATTATACCGGAAAGGTTATTAAACAGTTTCCGTTCCATATATATAAGGTACTGGGGGCCGGTGGCCCAAAATGTAGTTTTTCCTTATATGAGCTATATAAAATAAAAATTATTGAAAATTAAGACGTAAAATAATGACGCAAAATAATAAACATTTTGGTGTCGAGATTAAGAAGAAGGCGATTATCGCCATAAAATAATTTAATTGTTTTGTTGTTGTTGCTTTGCTGTTGTTGCTTTTGTTGTTGTAGTTGTTGTTTTGCTGTTGTTTTGTTGTTGTTGTTTTGTTTTTGTTGTTGTTTTTGTTGCTGTTGTTGTTTTGTTGTTGTTGCTGTTGTTGTTGCTGTTGCTGTTGTTGCTTTTGTGTTGTTTTTGCTGTTGTTGTTGTTGTCTGCATCCCTTGCCCTGCGAAGACAATGTCCTTCATGTTGTTGTTGCTTTGTTGTTGTTGCTGTTGTTGTTGTAGTTGTTGTTTTCTTGTTGTTTTGATGTTGTTGTTTTTCTTGTTTTTGTTGTATTTTTGATTTTTGTTGTTTTGTTGTTGTTTTTGTTGTTTTTGTTGTTGTTTTGTTTTTGTTGCTGTTGCTGTTGCTGTTTCTGTTGTTGTTTTTGTTGTTGTTGCTGTTTTTGTTAAAACCGTGGAAAAGCCGGGTACTTGCCCCTAGTATATACATATAAGACGCATTTGTGTCTGTCTGGATGTTCCCTATTAACTCAAGATCCAGACAACCAAATAACGTGAAATTTGGTATACGTACACAAAATTATACCGGAAAGGTTATTAAACAGTTTCGTTCCATATATATAAGATAGTCGGGGCCGGAGGCCCAAAATGTAGTTTTTCCTTATATGAGCTCTATAAAATAAACATTATTGACAATTAAGCCGTCAAATAATAAACATTTTGGTGTCGAGATTAACAAGATGGCGTTTATTGCCATAAAATAATGTTACGTGACGTCATAGTTTGAGTTCATATTAATTTGTAAATAGGAAACAAAGTAAAAAGAGCAGTGGTATTTTAATGTAATTCTTTTAATGTTAATATCCCGCTGTGTGTGTGATTTTTTAAGTATGTGTGTTCACGTGTGTGAATATGTTTCTTAATGTTGCGCCTCCAACAAGATTACTTATTTATTTTTAAAAATGTGTTTTCAAATAACATCTTTTTTACTTTACACTGTTTCTTTTATGTATTTTCTAGATGTATGCTATCCAGTAGTTCGATCAAGCTTTCTCGTTTTATTAATGAGGGTAGGAGTCAATAATATCGTCCATCCCTGGGTGGCATAAACACTATAGCTTAGCAACTGTGTTTATACTTTTTGCGTAACTTAAACTAAACAAGCAGGGTAAATCTTAAGCTCAAACCTTGCGTTTCGAAATGTTTCTTTAAAACAAATAATCCCCATACACACCTGACATAAACATTTATCTCTATATATTAAATGGGAAAGGTTCTTAAACAGGTTTCGTTCCATATATATATAAATATAAGATACTGGGGGCCGGGGGCAAGAAATGTAGTTTTTTCTTTATATGAGCTAAATAAAAATAAAAGGTTCTCCTATTTTCCGTGTAGGTAGAAGCATGAAACTTTCGATGGTTGTTAAGTAACATTCGGCGATGGTAACAGGTAAAAAAAATATATAAATTATCACTTACTAGGGGCCGGGGGCCCAAATGTAGTTTTTTTTCTTATATTTAAACTGACTCAACACTAATTCTCAAACTTCCCGTGAAGGTAGAATCATGAAACCTTGGGAACTTGCTCAATACACTATTATGACGATACTTGGTGTAAAAGAATGTACACATTTCCACTCATGGGTGGCCGGGGGCCCCAACACCGTTTTTTCCTTATATGGGCTTTATAAAACTGAATCAACACCATTTCCTCATATTCCCGTGTAGGTAGAAGCATGAAAATTTGGAAAGTCGTTGAGTACCCTCCCGCAATGGTAACAGTCGAAAAAAATATAACATTATCACTAACGGGGGGGGGCGGGGCCCGGGGCCCCAACGTAGTTTTTTTACTTAAATGAGCTATATAAATCAGGCTCATTAATAAATCTCCAATTTCCTGTGTAGGTAGAAGAATGAAACTTTGGGAAGTTGTAATGTACCCTCCCAAAATGGTAACTGGCGGAAACATTAATAAAAATTATCACTCACTGTGTGGTCAGAGGCCTGGATGTAGTTTTATTTTCCATATTTAAAACTGACTCATTAATAATTCTCCAACTTACCATGTAAGTAGAAGAATGAAACTTTGGGAAGTTTTTGAGAACCCTCGCGCGAGGGTCTTGGGCCCAAATGTAGGTTTTTTTTTATATGAGCTATATAAAACAGACTCCTCATTAAATATCCAATTTCCCGTGTACGTAGGAGCACGAAACTTTGGGAAGTTGTTGAGTACTCTCCCTCAATGATAACATACGAAAAAAAATAATTATCAGTTCGATAGGATGCAAATAAACGTTGTGTACGCTTCTACAGAAAACCTTATTTTAAACCCGGGTGAAGCCGGGTACTTGCCCCTAGTATGATAATATTTCACCTTATCGAGCATGTACAAATGAGCATGACAAATGACCCTCGCTGGGGTCGACCGATCACTGTTGGCAAGCTTACTGGGATGAAATTAAAAAAAGGGGGAGGCAATAACTTTTCTTGCGCTAACTTGCGTTGTTCCGTCACAGAATAACATCCGTATTGTAATGGTTATCCCGTCGGCCTTACACGCGGAATGTCCTGGGTTCAAGCCCCAGCGGGAACCATTTTTTTAAAAATTAAAATTTTTATTTCTCCCGTTCTTTTCCCCATTTTTTAACAACAACCGCTGTGCACAAGTCTCCAAGTTTACTCGCTTTTTTTTCATTACTTCATGCTGATGTTTGTGTCCTTTCTCCCCCCCCCCAACCCTTTCTTTGCACTATCTATGATGAGCAAGTGTGCGGCGTATGCTTCGTCGCGGATCGTATCTTGTTTGTAGTATTCCTACTAATAAGGGCGTTTAAACTGCACAAGATATATCTCTTCAAACTTTACCTTCCAAATTAACAATCACATATTTCTATGGCTTATTAACTTAGCTAATGTGTACCATCATGTTGTGTTTAAAAAGAGTCATGAAGATTTTAAATTGAATGCATTTTGTAAATATGTATTATTTGTATAATGTGAAGCGCGGTGAGCCTAGCTGCTAAATTTGGTACCGCATTTTATAAGTTCTCATATAATTATTATTAGTATTATTATTATAATTATTGTGTATACAGGTAATTATCATATAAAATAATATATTCCAGTACAAATTCGACTAGCCTTAAATATGACGATAAAATATTATTAATACCGTATATACTCGAGTATAAGTCGAGTTTTTTTCTCCAAATCTCAAGGCATAAGTCAATGTTTCGACTTATACACGCGAAACTCATTTTATAAACACCATGAGTTTACCATAGTCATTATTGAAAAAGTGTAAAATTCCACTTTTCAAGTGACAAATCGCTGGGTCAATTTATACTCGAGATCGACTAATACTCTAGTATTTAAAGTATATACCATTCGCTTTATTGTAATTCATTAGTATAAATTAGTCTAAAGAGGAAAAACATATTTTTATTAATAGGCCCTGAGCCTAAATATGTAAATTGTTAGTGATCGATTTATTAACCTGCTTACCTATAATACTAATAAAATGGAGCATGGATTTATATATATAATTTATTTATTTATTTTTTATATATACGTCCCTTCGATGATCGTCACGGGGTCAAAATGCTTCCCATAAATCTATGTTAAAAAGCGTCCTCCTTGTTACAACCGGCTTGCTGCGAACAGGGGCTGGCTATACAAACCTGATAGTAGGAACTCTGTGAAAAAGTAGATTAAAACACGGGAGCATTGGAGCGTTGTCAAAGAGCAAAGTAGATTGTTTGACGAGTTGGGAAGGAAGCAAGGGAGAATAATGACTGGATTACGGTTTATCACGTCGAGACGACGTTATGAGTTGAATAGATGTTAGCGGATCTTCGTAGTTATGACCTTGTTATATGTATACATGATAGAGCGGTGATCATGGCTTCTAGGCGCTAATGTTTGGCTGCGATGTCTTATATATAACATGAGTTATTTGATCCCTACGTAATATGCATGATTTGGATTATTATAATTTAATTCCAAACAAGTGTAGAGAGTCGGTTAGGTCTAGTATCAAAGTATAGTTATGAATTCAAATTTCAATTTCGATAATCGGTATTCATACATGAGTACTGAACAAAAACATACTTGGTCTTAAAGTAAATAATGACTGGTAAATTACCGTCTTTACAACTTTAACTTCTTTGTGAGTTTAGAAGGGATAATGGTGTATATTTAGAGCCCCCCCCCCAGCCCCGAAATATCTTTTATGTATGTATGCACAGGTAAGTAACATTTTATTGGTACTCATTTCATTCTATGTCTTTTTTATAACTGTTGGGAGCTTTGCGTGTTGGTTTTCTCCCTATTTCACGCGTACTCTTCACTTCTGTCTATTTGTTTGAAATTATTTTATAATAATAATAATCATTTGAAAACGTATATAGCACAGTACGCCACCAAGCAGCTGGGCTGACAGCGCTTCGTATCACAGGCAATATGGGTTGTGAATCGCTGACGTAAAAGAAACAAGGAGTTTGGGATGGTGGATGGGACTGTCGCAATTTGGAGGTCACAGATCAATTCAGAACGTTTCATTCCTTTCATATAAAAATAATCTTTTTTTTTATTTTACTATTTTTAATCCCTTTGTTTAACGTGGAGGTGGTGAAGTTTAAACTCATTGCATGCACTGCCATAGAGTTGAAAGTTTTGTGTATGTAACTTTAATGTAACACCCGTTACGAAAGAGTGTAGGGCTGAACTTAAAATATCGGAAATCACATATATGGTTTTGAAAAATAAAACAGATACACTATTTGCGTTTTACGGGTATTTGTAACTTTTAATTCATTTGTTTTTAAAAATAAAAGGCTTATCCCATTACAACATGTTACGAAATCTAAAATACAATACGAGTCCCTAAAGCAAGGAGAATAACCCCAGTGTATGTTGTAAAGCAAAGTTCACATATGCTTTTGTGTGCAGTTGATAGGTTCACGGATTTCACATATAATCATAGAAATTTTGTATTTTCTTCATTTTAGAGCACTTTCTAGATCTATATATAAATAAAAGGGTAATCATTTTTGTGTAAAGTTTTTTCAAAAATTATTTTATTTACTTCTATTTTACACGCTTTTTATTAACTTGCTTTCGTTCCTGTCTGTCTGGCGGCAATTTTTTTTTCAAATTTGCCAAAGTAAAATTAAACCACTTCTGATGGTCATAGACATCTCAACATTTTACCACAAATAGATATTGGATGACATTGCATTGTATCAAATTTCAGATCGATCGAATGTACCGTAATTAAAGTAATACATTTTTAGTTTATCTGTATATACGCATCTGTAACCGTGTGCTATTGTTCACATTCACGTGCCAACGGATTTTACCGCGTGACCTCATCCCCGAGGTAAAAAATTATTTTTAAAAACCATGTTTTTAAAAGTGGACTAAAAAGAAGAAATAAATAGAGGTAAACAAGGATTTTTAAAAACCACGTTTTTATAAGTGGACTAAAAAGAAGAAAACGTTTGTAGTCATATTAAATCACAGTACCTGAACTTGTAAGTTTTTAAATTATTTTCTTCTTTTTAGTCCACTTATAAAAGCGTGGTCTTTAAAAATCGTAAAGTTACCTCTATTATTTAACTGCTGTGAACAATATGAGATTCTAGAGAAAAACAGCTCTCAACAAAGAAATGGGCGTGCCTGAAAAGAAACTTGTCTCTGAAATAAATACCAAAAGAATGGAAGAAAGGTGTCGACTTGGCGGAATCGATTTTTAAAAAAACATGAATATTGAGTAATAGACGCACTAGTCAAAAGGTGCACACAAATGGATTCACCAATTGAGTGCTACTTTGAACAGCTCCAGGTATCGTAGCTTTCAACAAGGGTGACGGAAAAATGTCAAGCTTTTGGATGGAATTGAATGAAGCACTTGTCTTTCTTGTTCTTGTTTTTCTCAAAAAATAATCAGGAAATATTGTTTGCAGTGGGGCCGGCCATAAATAACGTCACGCATCTAGGGGGGAATGGGGATCCACACATGTGTGACAATGTGTGACGAGCGGGAAGGGGTGTTTGAGAAATGTGACTTCACATTAAAACTCACAACTTTAATTGACGTTCCACTTTACATATTTGATTTAATGTATTATATGACGTTTTACATGGTTTCACCCGTGTCTCGATATTTTAGTGCAACCTTGCAGGAAATACGTACTTAAATGACAAATAAGTGATTTGAAACTTTCTCTTTTTCAAATAGAAAATACAGCTTTTATGGGGGGAGGGGTGCAAAGCCTTCTGACGTCATATTGGAGGGGGGGGGTCTAAGTTTTTGTGACGACGCGTGACGACGGGGGAGGGGGAGTGAAAAATTGGCCAAAATCGCGTGACGTCATTTATGGACAGCCCAAGTCCAAATTTTAGGGCTTTTATAATATGCCAAAGTTTAAGGCCACAATGTTTTAGCAAAACGTTTTGAAAATACGTGAGTCTTATTTCCCGCAAAATTCAGTGCTTAAAATAAACATCAGGCTGCCTGTTAGACTGGATGATGTAGTTTTATATCTCTATACCTTAAAATAACCATCAGGATGCCTGTTAGACTGGATAATGTAGTTTTATATCTCTATACCTTAAAATAAACATCAGGCTGCCTGTTAGACTGGATAATGTAGTTTTATATCTCTATACCTTAAAATAAACATCAGGCTGCCTGTTAGACTGGATAATGTAGTTTTATATCTCTATACCTTAAAATAAACATCAGGCTGCCTGTAAGACTGGATAATGTAGTTTTATATCTCTATACCTTAAAATAAACATCAGGCTGCCTGTTAGACTGGATAATGTAGTTTTATATCTCTATACCTTAAAATAAACATCAGGCTGCCTGTTAGACTGGATAATGTAGTTTTATATCTCTATACCTTAAAATAAACATCAGGCTGCCTGTTAGACTGGATGATGTAGTTTTATATCTCTATACCTTAAAATAAACATCAGGATGCCTGTTAGACTGGATGATGTAGTTTTATATCTCTATACCTTAAAATAAACATCAGGCTGCCTGTTAGACTGGATGATGTAGTTTTATATCTCTATACCTTAAAATAAACATCAGGATGCCTGTTAGACTGGATGATGTAGTTTTATATCTCTATACCTTAAAATAAACATCAGGCTGCCTGTTAGACTGGATGATGTAGTTTTATATCTCTATACCTTAAAATAAACATCAGGCTGCATGTTAGACTGGATGATGTAGTTTTATATCTATATACCTTAAAATAAACATCAGGCTGCCTGTTAGACTGGATGATGTAGTTTTATATCTCTATACCTTAAAATAAACATCAGGCTGCCTGTTAGACTGGATAATGTAGTTTTATATCTCTATACCTTAAAATAAACATCAGGCTGCCTGTTAGACTGGATAATGTAGTTTTATATCTCTATACCTTAAAATAAACATCAGGCTGCCTGTTAGACTGGATAATGTAGTTTTATATCTCTATACCTTAAAATAAACATCAGGCTGCCTGTTAGACTGGATGATGTAGTTTTATATCTCTATACCTTAAAATAAACATCAGGCTGCCTGTTAGACTGGATGATGTAGTTTTATATCTCTATACCTTAAATAAACATCAGGCTGCCTGTTAGACTGGATGATGTAGTTTTATATCTCTATACCTTAAAATAAACATCAGGATGCCTGTTAGACTGGATGATGTAGTTTTATATCTCTATACCTTAAAATAAACATCAGGATGCCTGTTAGACTGGATGATGTAGTTTTATATCTCTATACCTTAAAATAAACATCAGGCTGCCTGTTAGACTGGATGATGTAGTTTTATATCTCTATACCTTAAAATAAACATCAGGCAGCCTGTTAGACTGGATGATGTAGTTTTATATCTCTATACCTTAAAATAAACATCAGGCTGCCTGTTAGACTGGATGATGTAGTTTTATATCTCTATACCTTAAAATAAACATCAGGATGCCTGTTAGACTGGATGATGTAGTTTGATATCTCTATACCTTAAAATAAACATCAGGATGCCTGTTAGACTGGATGATGTAGTTTTATATCTCTATACCTTAAAATAAACATCAGGATGCCTGTTAGACTGGATGATGTAGTTTTATATCTCTATACCTTAAAATAAACATCAGGCTGCCTGTTAGACTGGATGATGTAGTTTTATATCTCTATACCTTAAAATAAACATCAGGCTGCCTGTTAGACTGGATGATGTAGTTTTATATCTCTATACCTTAAAATAAACATCAGGCTGCCTGTTAGACTGGATAATGTAGTTTTATATCTCTATACCTTAAAATAAACATCAGGCTGCCTGTAAGACTGGATAATGTAGTTTTATATCTCTATACCTTAAAATAAACATCAGGCTGCCTGTTAGACTGGATAATGTAGTTTTATATCTCTATACCTTAAAATAAACATCATGCTGCCTGTTAGACTGGATAATGTAGTTTTATATCTCTATACCTTAAAATAAACATCAGGCGGCCTGTTAGACTGGATGATGTAGTTTTATATCTCTATACCTTAAAATAAACATCAGAATGCCTGTTAGACTGGATGATGTAGTTTTATATCTCTATACCTTAAAATAAACATCAGGCTGCCTGTTAGACTGGATGATGTAGTTTTATATCTCTATACCTTAAAATAAACATCAGGATGCCTATTAGACTGGATGATGATGTTTTATATCTCTATACCTTAAAATAAACATCAGGCTGCCTGTTAGACTGGATGATGTAGTTTTATATCTCTATACCTTAAAATAAACATCAGGCTGCCTGTTAGACTGGATGATGTAGTTTTATATCTCTATACCTTAAAATAAACATCAGGCTGCCTGTTAGACTGGATGATGGAGTTTTATATCTCTATACCTTAAAATAAACATCAGGCTGCCTGTTAGACTGGATAATGTAGTTTTATATCTCTATACCTTAAAATAAACATCAGGCTGCCTGTTAGACTGGATAATGTAGTTTTATATCTCTATACCTTAAAATAAACATCAGGCTGCCTGTTAGACTGGATAATGTAGTTTTATATCTCTATACCTTAAAATAAACATCAGGCTGCCTGTTAGACTGGATGATGTAGTTTTATATCTCTATACCTTAAAATAAACATCAGGCTGCCTGTTAGACTGGATGATGTAGTTTTATATCTCTATACCTTAAATAAACATCAGGCTGCCTGTTAGACTGGATGATGTAGTTTTATATCTCTATACCTTAAAATAAACATCAGGATGCCTGTTAGACTGGATGATGTAGTTTTATATCTCTATACCTTAAAATAAACATCAGGCTGCCTGTTAGACTGGATGATGTAGTTGTATATCTCTATACCTTAAAATAAACATCAGGATGCCTGTTAGAATGGATGATGTAGTTTTATATCTCTATACCTTAAATAAACATCAGGCTGCCTGTTAGACTGGATGATGTAGTTTTATATCTCTATACCTTAAAATAAACATCAGGATGCCTGTTAGACTGGATGATGTAGTTTTATATCTCTATACCTTAAAATAAACATCAGGCTGCCTGTTAGACTGGATGATGTAGTTTTATATCTCTATACCTTAAAATAAACATCAGGATGCCTGTTAGAATGGATGATGTAGTTTTATATCTCTATACCTTCAAATAAACATCATATCCCTTTAATACTTAGACCTTATTGTTTTATATGCATCTCTACATTTAAATTAACAACAGGATTTCTGTGCTTCTCAGGCCTATAGTTTTATATCTCTATTAATTCAAATAAACAACACATTCCTGTAATACTTAGGCCTATACTTGTATCTATGCCTATCCCCTAAAAATAACATGATCTCTGTGATACGTAGCCCAATGCTTTTATGCATCTCTATTCCTGAAAAATAAACAAAATGGATACCTGTATTATCTTGGCCTATATTTTAGATATCTCTATAGATTCAAATTAACAACAGGATCCTTGTAATGTTTAGGCCTTACGCTACGCTAACACACCACCTTCTAAAACTCATATCAATGTTTGCTTTTTCTGACGTTGTTTGTGGTCGTAGGAGTAAGTCCATTCGGGAGTGAAACAAAAACTCTTTATGGCCAGGCAGGATGTGTGAATTACTGGTGTATGGCTAAACAGTAAATACGCGCGCTTTAGGTCTAAGGATGACCTTCGCAAACTTGCATGACCTGACAGACTGGGATGAGGGGTTGTGGAGCTTCAGCTTTTTCAGAGGTTGCACCGTGGAATTAAGACATTGACATGAAATGTGAATTGTGTGGTGAACTTTTTTGTTACATTTTGACAAAGTTCGGCTTGAGATAACATATGCGTGGTACGATTGACTCAAAGAAATGTTGAATAGAGGAAATATACATTGTCTGGGCTTCGTTTTGCATAGTTCAGGAGAAATAAAACATCGCTGTGCATTCACAACTACGGGAAAATTTCCATTTTTCCACTAGAGTTTGATTTCTTGAGTTATTAGAAACATTACAAATGGAAACGAAATGTGGATGAGGAAACATGACAAGGATAAGAGTATTTGAGAAACGGTGTTTATTTAAAGCTTGATTGTTTGGATTTTTTAAATTTCCAATGTTGATATTGAGTAATATGCGTAATCTACATCTCATACGTCGAGCCATTTGTTATTGTGCCAGTCTACTTCCTGGTTAAGAAGTATAAAATAAGGTACTTACAGTTGTTTAACTGTTATTGTTCCTTGTCATTTAAGAGATGCATTAAGGTTCGTAGCCCCCTACTGAAACAACGAGACCCTAATAAACAAAAACACGTCATGTTGCTTTGTTGACATGCTTAAATTATATTTAATTTAAATAACTATGTTTCGTATAAAAAAATTACAATTAAATGTTTTGTTTATCAGTACCAGATGTCATAATGTTGCAAATGGTACATTTTTGTAAGCTTACTGTCGGGCCACAAAATTCCACTGCATGGGCCGCATGAGTCCCGGATGCCGCTTGTTTGAAAATCCTGCAATCTTGACGCTTTACACCTTCCTTGAGTCGAGAAAACCCAGTCTAGTCTGTATGCATGTACCCTTCCGGTTAGGTGGACGAAATTTCATATATAATTATTCGATCCCATGCGTAGGTTTCTATCATCTTTTTAGTGATGCCCGGTTAACCGGAATAAGTACATTTTTCTTCTTTCGGTTTCTCAAAAGCGTCCATAACTGGATAATCTTATTACATATACTCATTCAGCAGCAAAAAAAACCTAACTGTTTTATACGAATATAGGGTAGCTGACTAACTTTTAAAAAATAAATGAACATGATTTAACTAATGTATCATCTAAACTCAGTAACGATCGAGGAAGTGAAACAATAAATTAATAAAATATTGTAAATATTTACAAAGAAATGTAAAGAAATGTCCCAAAAATAAATGCTGTACAAGTTTTGAAAAGGAATGTTCTACAAATATCAATTTTAAAAAATGTTGTAGAAGTAATGAAGATATTTTATATAAGTTTCAATCAAGAAATAAATTGTATGCAAGTCTTAATACAGAAATTCTGTGCAAGTCTCAATAAAGAAATTTGTTTAAAGTCCAAATAAAGAAATGTTATACAAGTCCTAGTAACAATTTTATTTTAGCATGAATAACGAAACTAAATCAAGTCTCTGTAAGGAAAAGTAATAAATGTATTGAGAGACAATACACATCAAACTAAGTCTTTACAGCCTTATTTACCAACGTGATAACATCACATCACCTCTTCATTCGCAAAGGAAAATAAAATTACTTGCTTCTATCTTTGTAATAAGGAAGCAGGATATAACTAGGGGTGGCTAGTGCGATAACAATGATTATGCAAACAGAGACCTTTATCAAAATAGAAGCCCTGCAAAGTTTTAGGGCGATTTTATTTGTAAAATGGTGTAAAAATCCTTTATTCCTGTAACAAATATTACATAATTCTAATGGTAAATGGTCGTAAATATGACATACTAGACGCCCCGCGGCGTAGCATACGCCCCGCGGCGTAGCATTCGCAGCAGACTTGCTCATGGAAAGTGCAAAGAAAATGGAGAAAGGACGGACACAAACTACAGCACAAAGAAATCAAAACACCACGAGTGAACGTTGATTGGGGGCGGGTGGGTGGGGGGGGGGAACTGCCAACTCATTGTTGGTTTCGAGACATTTGCAGGCAACATTCGGTACACCCCTAACTTTTATGAAGTCAGCTATAGAACGATAGTCGGTTTAAAATCGGAGCTACATAATCGATAATCGGTTATCCAAAAAAACAAAAAAACAACAACACGCAATTAACAACCTTAAATATGACGAACCCTCACTAGGGTCGGACAATAACAGTTTATGTTTAAGGGATGGTAGTATTAAATGGGAGGCGGGTAACAACAACCTCAGTGTGCATGTCTTCACGTTTACTCGCTATTTTTAAATATAATATAAGAAACACAAACGAATTGTTTGATCAAATTAATACATTAACGCTCTATTGATAGACTTAGACATAATATGTAAACTTTTCTGTTAAATGCTTTCATCAGTAAAGATGAGTAAAATCAAGTAATTAAGTTAAAGTTAAATTATATTATACATACTACACCATGAAGAAATTATAATTAAGTAGAGATTTTTTTTATAAACAGAATGACAAAAAAAATAAAGGCATAATTTCTTAACAAATATACAAGAATGTAGAAGCGGAAGGAAGCATCAAAAGTAACAGTTATAAAAAGAGCTTGTAAAAAAAATCTACATGTTCTTAAAATTGTGAATTTAATTTAATTCATTTGGAGCCAACGTATGAGATCGCTTTATTAATCTATTTTCTATTTTGATCCTATCATAGCTTTTGCTGGAATATAGAAAATCATTAACTGCAATTTCAGAAATCCGGTTATGATAAGAACTGTTGAAGTGTTTAGAGACAGGATACAGGGCCTGTTTACTGATATCGTACAGGTGTTCTCTAAGCCAGTGCTTCTCAAACTTTTTCGTATGACGGACCACCAGGAATTGTTCTCATTGCTCCACGGACCGGTGCGCTATTTTCCCGTAATGACGTGATTTTCCCTGTACTGGCGTGATAGCAAAATAAGCCCCTACATGGCCTAAAGCCCCACAAGATACTTTACGACTTCCGGTTTGTGAGCGGTCACTATTTCTACTAGAGCTAAGTTTTCATATATTTTCATATATTTGCCTAATTTCATAATACTAAATTCTTTTCAAACCCTTAACTAATCTTTAAATAACCAAATAATAATAATTTTATCTGTTTAATAATATTATTTTTTACTAAAATTACTAAAATCCTATGTAGTTATGTAGACGGCCATTTTTATTGTTATTAATTTTGAACTCTCCTAATCGTAACTGTTTACATAACATAAAAGCACCAATATACCTTCCAAATAAATTTGATTACTAGGTGTAGAATTCATATTTAAACTTAATTGAACTTAATTAAATTAGAAGAAATAAACACACTTTAACAAAATTATACATAACTTATAGTATCATAATAATAACAATAATAGTAACTAGTAATAGTCTTAAGCCTAAGCCTTAAATTAAACCTAGTCTAACACTCACTAACCCGAAAATGAGAATTTTCATCTTAGTCTTAGTAACAACCACACTACTTTTAAGGACATTAACGTCAACCAACAAACATCCTAAAAATCAGAGTAATATATCAATAATTATAAACCACCACAACACAATGCACACTGACTACACCTCTATCTTAAGCACAATAAAGGAAATCTCCTTCAAACAATGGAAACATAAAATATGTAGATAAAGGCAAAAACACTTATTCTTAATTTTGCTCCTCTCAGGCGACATAGAACTTAACCCAGGCCCAGTATCATCTAAATGTCAAATTTGTATTAAGGCATGCACTAGCAAACAAGGAACCATTCAGTGTGACACCTGCAATGAATGGTACCACATAGCATGCCTGCATAATAACACACCAAAGCACAAAGCAGTAGGCCTAAGAAATAAATATGCATCTTGGCACTGCATACATTGTGGGTTGCCCCAAATCAGTTCAGATTTATTTAACTATAGGGACCTTATCACCACAAACTCTTACAGTGTTTTGGCTAATCCTTTTATAAATAAACCACTAGATAAAATGAAACCTACCACACAAACCCATAAAATTACCCATAAAAAATCTAATAATAATAATAATCAAAACATTCTCAAAACACTAATAGTTAATTTCCAAAGCATAAAAAATAAAATTCCAGATTTAGAACTACTTATAAAAACAGAAGAACCAGACATAATTGCTGGTTCTGAAACTTGGTTGAACCCCAACATATATAACTCTGAGATTTTAAACACCAATTATAATATTTTTAGGAAAGACAGACCAGACAATTATGGAGGAGTGCTACTTGCAATTAAATCAAATATCATAGCTGAAGAAATTACTACACAGCCAAATTTTAATATAGAGTCTATTTATTGTAAAATAATTACACCAAACTCATCCCCACTTATTGTAGGCAGTATATATAGACCTCCGAATACAAACCTAGAATACATGAACAATCTTTGTAGTCAATTAACTTTAATAAAAGAGAATAATAAAAATGCAGTTCTATGGATTATGGGGGACTTTAATCTTCCAGATATAAATTGGAAAAATTATACAATTGATAACCATCAAACTAACAAAGAAATTAATGAACACTTTTTAGACACTATAAACAACATAAACCTAGAACAGATAGTAAAAACAGCAACAAGGAAAAATAAAACACTGGATTTATTCCTAACAAATAGACCAGGACTAGTGTTAGACTATAAAATAATTCCAGGACTGTCCGACCATGAATTGTTAGGGTCACCAATACAATAAAAACTAAAATTAATAAGATACCTAGAAGAATAATCTATCTTTGGAATAAATGTAATTCAATAAAACTACACCAATCAGCGGCTAACTTCCAACAAACTTTCCTAAGTAAATTTAACACAAATAGCCCAGTAGAAGAAATTTGGAAAGATATAAAAACAAATCTAAAAACTATAATGGATGAGAATGTTCCAACAAAACTAACATCAAATAAAATTAACAAATGCTGGTTCAATTCTAGATTGAAAAAGCTATGCAAACAAAAAGAGAACTTATTTAAGAAATATAAAGCTACCTATTCATATAGGATACACAAAAAATACTTAAAGATTAAACACTTGACACAAAAACTTAGTCGAAACCTCCAAAATGAATATATAAACAATGTAATTACCAAAGATAACAATAAAAACTTATGGTCCTTTATCAAATCTAAAAAAATGGAACCTTCAGGAATAGCCACACTAAAAGGCTCAAATAATAAAACCTATAATGATAATGAAACTAAAGCTAATATCCTTAACACATATTTTGCATCATCTTTTTCTGCCTCAGGCGACAAGGAAGTTTTAATAAATTTAAATAAAATGGCGGAAATAGGTAACATAATTGTAGATGAGATAGGTATACATTCACTCCTAAAAAACTTAAAAATAAACAAAGCTACTGGCCCAGATGATTTGCCTGCAAGGTTATTAAAAGAACTAAGCAATGAACTGTCCCCAATCCTTGTAGTTCTCTTTCAAGCCTCTCTAAACCAGGGTAAAGTGCCCCAGGATTGGAAATTAGCTAACGTAACTCCACTCTTTAAGAAAGGGGATAAATCAGACCCTGGTAATTACAGGCCTGTATCACTTACTAGTATCACCTGTAAATTACTAGAACACATAATATATAGTAGAATAGTTAACCACCTTGACAAATATAATGCCCTATGCCCACATCAACACGGCTTTAGAAAAAACAGATCATGTGAAACACAATTAATAGGTTTAATAGATGAACTATCAAAAGGCTTAGACAAAAATGATCAAATAGATACAATATTACTAGACTTCTCAAAAGCATTTGACAAAGTTCACCACCTTAGTTTACTTAAAAAACTTAACTACTTTGGAATCTCAGGTTCCTTACATCACTGGATCCAAGACTTCCTTTTGGGCAGGGAGCAAACTGTAATAATTAATGGATCTAAATCTGCACCAATAAAGGTTAACTCAGGAGTTCCACAAGGAACTGTGCTAGGCCCCTTACTCTTTTTAATTTATATAAATGATTTACCCAACAACATCTCAACAGGTACAAAAGTTAGGTTATTTGCTGATGATTGTAAAATCTATAGAACAATTAAATCAGAACAAGACAGCAAAATTTTACAAAAAGACTTAGATGAATTGATAAAATGGGAAACTAACTGGAGCATGTCTTTCCACCCAGAAAAGTGTCAACTGTTAAGAGTAACAAAGAAAAAGAAACAAATAAATTCAAAATATTACATTCATGGAAAAGAACTGACCCAAACTAAAGATGCAAAATATTTAGGAGTCTTAATAAATTAGAAACTATCATGGAATCCCCATGTCAATGAAGTTATTAAAAAATCAAACAAAACCTTAGGCTTTATAAAAAGAAACTTTAACAAATGTAATAGAGATAAAAAAAACTAAAATGCTACCTCACTTTGGTGAGACCTGTACTAGAATATGCATCTTCTGTATGGGACCCATCCACCAAAGAAAACATTGATAAACTAGAACAAATTCAAAAAAGAGCTGCCAGATTCATTACTGGAGAATATTCGAAACTGACAAGAATAACACCATTAGTTAAATCATTAAACCTTGAAACACTAGAGGATAGAAGAACCAATAGCAACGTAGTAATCATACATAAAGCAATTAATTCTAATTTAGAAATACAAAACAAAGATAACTTAATACAACCCTCAGATAGACATAAGGATAAAAACACCTTTCTTATTCCGTATGCAAGAACAAACACATACAAGTTTTCCTTCTTCCCGTCCGGAATTCGGGCGTGGAATGGGTTGCCTGAAGAATCCAGGAAAACCAACACTTTATCAGCATTTAAATCTCTAATAAAAATGCAGGACTAAACACAAACCATAGATAAGCGTAGGACGCAATAATCTTCTGTATAGAAGGAGCGTCTGTAAACAGATAAGATAAGATAAGATTAAGCATGAATTCGGTATGTTTTATTTTACATGTCATCGAAAAAATCTTTGAAAAAGAATAAACTTAAGCCTTGATTGCTTAATGCTCATTTACAATCGTCTTCATTTTGTTTTTAAAAAATGTGTTGATTTAAATAAATTTATATCCCGACTTAAGGCTGCGTTTTATTAAAGAGAATATAAAATTTAATATAAAAAGTCATAATTATTTATTTTTTAAAACAAATATAGTAACTATAGTAAGTACATGTGTAAGCTAAGGCTCAAAGTTTAACTTAAACTAATGGCTCAGGTGAGCCTGATAATTTGTTGCAAGTGTATCAAGTGTTGGTTTGATTGAGGACAACGCTAAACACAATGGAGAACAAGCATCCATTCTGTTCCTCTACTTTGTCTTAGTAATGCTTATTATTGAAAAAAACAGTCTCACACAGGTAAGATAAAGGAAATGGAAGAAAATCCTTGAGAGCAATTTTGGCAAGTTCAGGATATTCTGCACTCATGTGATTCCAAAAGGAGGCAAGAGAGGTCATAGTTCCAAAATTCATTTTTTAAACCCTTCATCCACGGCTAACTCCAACAGTTTATTTTAAAAAGTTACAGACAAATCAACCTTCGAAGCAATAAAAGGACTGCGTATCCACTCAGCACCTCTACGTGGGACATCTTCTGTTGGAAACTAGAACTCAAAATGGTCAATTAATTTTGCCAAGTAATCAATGATGACTTTCTGTAAAGATGAAACATCAAGCACTATCGATAGTTGTTGCCAAATTGTGAAACATCAAAACAATGTGCTGACACTCAACTCTTCCAGGCTTTTAGCTTGCTTTTCTGTCCATCAATCTTGTCTTCAAAAGTAAATAATGAAGCCATTCTTCTTTGCATGGAGATATTGAGCCCATTAAAAGGGCAAATATATCAGGAAAGGTAAGCCAACTTTTCTGTTCAATTCGCATTTCGAAATAGTTGACACCAATCTGGCTTTTTCTTTTGTAGAAACTGGTCCACAACTTTTTCAACTTCGCTGAGCACGTTGTTAAGTTCTGTTGACATTTTTTTAGGTGGCTATACTTTCACGGTGAATAAAACAATGGGTTAACTTGCACTATGGTGCAAATTCATTAATCTTGATAACAACTCCAGAACTCGGCCCAGTCATAACCACCGTGCCAGTACACACCAACACAATATTTAAATTCTTACATTTGCCAACAATGTAATCGTGAATGGCCTTGAATATTTCAGAACTAGTTTATAGTTTGTTTTTTTTTGTTTTTTTTAATGAATTAGAAAAGACATACTCTTGATTCAAGTCATCCTTATATTGATATCTCACATGTACCTTCCGAATTGCCAAATCGACTGACAGGCATCCCACAAGATAGCCGGCGGTGAAAAAACAGTCGCTTTGATGTCACCGTCAAGAGACGTGGGGTGAACATTTGATACATTCTCTTGGTGGTTCTCAAACTTAAGAAAAAATAAGGATTATACCATTTATTTTTCATTTCTTGATAACTTCCGCGGACCGGTGGCTGATTGTCCACGGACCGGCACCGGTCCACAGAACACCACTTTTAGAAGCACTGCTCTAAACCGATCCACCAGACGACGACCTGTCTCACATAATAGATTTTATTACACCTTTTGCAAAAAATTGCATAAATCACAATCACGGGGCAACCTGTGCAAGGGAAACCATATTTTATTTTTAAATTTCTAAAGAGTGAAATAAATGTTGTCTGTTTCAAGCACATATGGTCAAGTATGGCAATGGCTCAGAATATCACCTTTTTCGAAAAAAAAATGTAGACTTTTTTTTTGAAAAAAAATCTCCATCATCACTACATAGTCTCATAGTTCTCATTATTTATGAAAATTGAATAATTTTTAAACTAAATTTAACTTAGACAAATGGCATTAGACAAAGATATTGCGCTTGCCACATTTTTATGCAGCACACTTCGAATTATCTATAACGATCCCTAGCCTCATAGATCGATGGAATAAAATGGACGGCACCCAAATCTCCAGCATGCATTGGTTTAGAGGAAACAGACGGTTTTAAACAGACTGTTCAAGCATTTAAAACAAATATTGAAAGTTTTGTAATGAAAAATTCTTTTAAAGTGACTTTTCACACACAAAAATATGTTTTTATACCCAGTGCAATGTGTGTTTGCTCCTTACCGGACCCTACTAAAAGTAATGGATGTAAACAGTTAAGAGATTTTTTGCATCGATCAAAATTTAGTTGTTTTTAAATTTAAAAAAATTTACATAAAATAATGTTCTCTTTTCATGAATATAAAAATAATAAATTGAATTCATAATTAATCAACGATACAAGTGTTAATTAAATTTATCAGCGAAAGTCTAGAAAAAAATTTGTTTTTATTGTAACCTTCCACATTCGTATTAGAAAGCCAGCAGCTTACTTTGATCAAAGGGAGTATTTGTATTGAATTTGGCTCAAAAATTCTGATTAACTTACATATAAATGAATTGGAGACGAAAATATCTAACTCACGACGGAGAAGAGTTCGTTGCACGCATGATAGTGTTTTTGTATTGAATTTTTATATATTTATCAAGGGTCCGATTATTAATGAAGTTGAATGGTTAGCGGTGTATTTCTAATCAAAGCCAACAACCTTTTGTGTATTTGTCTATTTAAAACATCTTTAAATGAGTGTTTTCATCCGATAATTAGTTTGCGCATGGTGTTGTTTATGTTTAATTAAAAACCTTAAAGTAATTATTTCTTATGTTTAAATTAAAAGTAAAATTAATTGTATTATAGAAAATACGTTCTATTGTCATCAAAAATATGAACGTGTTAAAGATTTTTAAGCCTATCGATCAATCGAGGTGATTTAAAATTCAGCTACAAGATTTTATCAGCACAAACAGTAAAGTAAACAGGCGATCATTGCTATACATTAAATAAACAAAAATATGTTAGTTTCTTGTTGTTTTTAAGGAATTTTATAATATACACACTTTAAAATTGACATATTTTATTAAGAAAATGGTTCCCCCATTTATTAACCAAAAGGAAACATGTTTCTATATTCCATACATTTCAGTATTTCCCTGCGTAATTCTCTTTTAAAACAGGCCCATTTTTTTTTAAAATTTGAACATGTCTCTTAAATCTACACCCAAAGCCATGGTTTGACTCATTATTTATTCATTACAGACGCTCCTTTTTTTTGCAGAAGATTCTTGCGTCCTACTTTCTGGTCTGTTGGTAAGGGACGCAGCGTTGAAAGGCCCACAGCTACGAGGGGATTGTGTGGCCCAATGCCCACCCGCATTTGTTTCCATACCTTGTGCCATGGGGCCCATTCGGAGTTGGGGGTTTCTGTGATACGCTTAGCCGGTGGTCGGACACCCGACCCCGGACGTTTCGACCCCGGACGTTTTGACCCCGGATGGTTCGACCACAGGACGTTTCGACACCAGGACGTTTCGACCCTGGGAGATTCGACCCCGGACAGTTTCGACCACAAGACGTTTCGAGCCCCAGGGTGTTTCGACCCCGGACATTTCGACCCCTTCGTATAATTTGTAAATATATTTTTAAAATAAACTTTTTAAAATTTATTATTTTTAAAGTAATTTTTTATATAAACATGTTTACGTGTTCTCCATTTACTAAAAATAATTTAGGCTTAAAATTATTATCCATTAAAAATTAAATACAGTTTGAAATTATTATTGACAACCAGTCAATATTCAACGCGAATTCATGATTGTGATCAATGCGCTTAAACATATACAAACCCAATAATAAATTAGGTCCTTTTTAGGTTTGTGTTTAGTTTGGGATAGGAGTTTTTAACTTTTAATGGATAATATACACAAAATTATTTTTAAAAATATTTTTGAAAAAACCGAAGAATAAATCAAAAACATTTCACAATGTAGAAACGAGAGGGTCGAAACGTCCGGGGTCAAAACGCTCTGGTGTCGAAACGTCCTGTGGTCGAACTGTCCGGGGTCGAATCGCCCGGGGTCGAATCGTCCGGGGTCGAACCGTCCGTGGTCGAACCGACCGGGGTCGAACCGACAGGGGTCGAATCGTCCGGGGTCGAACCGTCCGGGTCGAACCGTCCGTGGTCGAACCGACCGGGGTCGAACCGACCGGGGTCGAAACGTCACGGGGTCGAAACGTCCTGTGGTCGAACTGGCAGGGTCGAACCGACCGGGGTCGAAACGTCCGAGGTCAAAGTGTCCGTAATTTATCTTAGCCAAGGGAACAAATCCATTCCTTCATAGAGATTGAACCCTTGACCACCGTCCCCAAATAACTTCAAAGAACAACAGCAAAAAAAAATGTTTGCGTTGGTTCGAAAATAAATATTCACCAGCAGACTGACATCATGTTATCTGACTTTTACTGCTTGGTTTTGTCATCATTAGACGCCAGCTATAAATTTTAAGATATTTGCTATTTAACGATTTCTTGATGTTAATATTTCCGTACAATCCCTATACGTGGTCCCTCATACGTAAAATTTAACCATTCTCCACGAGATGTCTACTGGGTGCATTAAAGTTGTATTAATGCCACCAGCTCGATATTTTACTGACGTTTAAGTAGTGAGAATTTTTTAAATTATAATTCAAATTACCTCAGCCGCAAAAAAACCAAAACTTGTAGCTCTACAAAATTTTATTTAATGTGCCGTATCAAAGTAACTTATTTTTTTTAAACGTAATGATCGTTTGTGAGTATTAAAATTAGTAAGCAGTTGTAGCGACAGGAAATACCACATTAAAAAGAACGTCTATATGTTAAAGTGTGAATCATAAATCATGTAGTCAACTGCTTCGAATTCTACACAAAATGCTAAATAAGGTTACATGGCAATGTTCACCAATATGTAGTTAAAATTACTTTTATTTAGCCATTTTTTTAAAAAATCATTCTCGGTAGAAATTTTTTCAAAGGTAATTTGTCATCTATCTTACCAACGGGGAAAATATGGAATAAAATCATCGCAAAACGCTTTGACATAAAGTGATTAAATAATTATATTTTTTTAATTATCGTGTTCAAAGTTTGAAAATCTAAAATAATGAAATGAAAATCCTCCAGTTATTTCAAGAAATGAAACCATGCATCTTAAAAGAAATGTGAGAGATTATCAATGCAAGTTGTTTTCTTGTTTTAAAACGGCAATCAAACAGATTAGAAGTTTATGTATGGAAAATGAAATTCGAGAATATTTTTTTTCACAGACTTGCTGGTAATGATTAAGCTGAGGGCGCCGTCTGTATCGTAGAAAGAGAATGTTTGATTACGCACGAGTATTGCATGTTTCGTAGAATGGTGTCAATAAAGCTGAATTCAAGCGGGGGGGGGAGAGAGAGAAAAAGCTAACAAGGCGTCTTCCAAGCGCTTTGGCGGCAGGCAAAAAAAATCACTGGGGAAACAACACAAGGCGTTAAATTAAATTATCTTTACGTTATAAGTTTTTTAATTTTAAAATTTTGGGACGTGGGAAACACTAAATACATAATTAAATAAACAGCCTAGAGTTTTTTTATGTAATTTATTAGTTTAAACAACAATGACAAGGCCGCAAAAGTCACAGAGACCTTAATTATTAAAATTTATATCGCTTCACATAAAAAGGAAAATAAAAGGTTCAGCACTAATTTTGAATCTATCTATCTATCTATCTATCTATCTATCTATCTATCTATCTATCTATCTATCTATCTATCTATCTATCTATCTATCTATCTATCTATCTATCTATCTATCTATCTATCTATCTATCTATCTATCTATCTATCTATCTATCTATCTATCTATCTATCTATCTATCTATCTATCTATCTATCTATCTATCTATCTATCTATCTATCTATCTATCTATCTATCTATCTATCTATCTATCTATCTATCTATCTATCTATCTATCTATCTATCTATCTATCTATCTATCTATCTATCTATCTATCTATCTATCTATCTATCTATCTATCTATCTATCTATCTATCTATCTATCTATCTATCTATCTATCTATCTATCTATATATCTATCTATCTATATATATATATATATATATATATATATTTATATGCGTGTGTGTATGTGCGTGTGGGTGCGTGTGTGTCTTTCTTTCTTTTTGTCTATCTAACCATCCTATCTATCAATTGAACAAGCAATGTTTATTTATATCCTTACCGCCTATGTGATAATTTAATTATATTATTTTAATTTAAACCAAATTCCCTTTTGTAGATGAAAAGATCACTAAGGGTGTAAATGTAACAAAGCACAATAAGGTCTTGTAGGTAGCTTATTGCAATTTCGCCTCTGTATTGATTTCTCAATATCAGATAACTCATTACAAAGTATGGACCATACGAATTGATCAAACCAGCCTGTGGGGTGACTCTTAAATTCTTTGTGCATAATGATAACATTGGTCAACATTAAGTGAAGCTTGATTTAAAGGCACCAAACAAACTTTGCAAACTGCAGCTGCAGCATTTGTTTAGTTTGATCTCAGTTCGTACTTGAACAGTTCTGAGTATCTTTTGCGGTTATGTCAATGTCTGGATAACACTGTTCCGTATTTGTTATCTGTGTGTACGTAGTAACATGCACGCATTAGACCTGGACTTGTTATCACCCCTGCATGATTTTTATGATTGAGATATGCCTTTTAAACTTCGGCCTATATTTTCTCTTTACGATTTTTTGATCCATAAAATCCAATTTTTGTAACTCTCTTCTTTCAGGTTTGCCAAAAGAATACATTGAAAAACTGCAGAGAGAGCTCAAAATTCAGCTGCTAGGCTCCTTCTTAAAGCGGAACAACATGACCATATTAACCAGCTACTTTATTCACTTCATTGGCCACATGTACATGCACGCATTGATTACAAACTGTCCGTTCTCCGCCACAACTCATTTTCTGACTCATTCCCTTCCTATATTACAGAACTTATTTCTGTCTACTCGCCCACTCGTCAATAAATTTCTTCTGCAGACACACATTTTCTCTCTGCTCTTAAGACACGCACTAAAAATATTGGCGAACGTTCTTTATCTTTCTGTTCCCCGAAAATGGAATTCCCTACCATTACACATTCTTTTTCATTCCTAAGGCCTTCAGGACTGCGCTACAAACACAAATCTTTAAAAGTTACTTACCAAAGTAACAATAAAACATTTCGCATGACATGTAAACGTAGCTTATGTGCACCATCGTGTCATTTTATGTTATTTTTTTCTTTATTAGGATATGAATGTTTTAAATTGAATGCATTTATAAATATATTATGCGTTACTATTTATACGTAAAGCGTTGTGAGCCCAGCAATTTGCAGGGTAATGCTTTATATAAATTCTCACATTACTATTATTATTATTATTAAAAGCATTATTAGGGTGACGCCCACGATGCGGCTGCATATGTGAATATATAGGCTCAGCCATCGGCTTATATGTTGATACACAACTCTCGTTAAAAGAGATCTAGCCGTCTAACCGGCTGACTTTGAATCGAGACTTTTCAAAAAACTTTTTATAAGAACAAGGCGACAGGTAAAATGGAGTAGGAACCCTTACTTCTGTTTCTCCTCGTTAGCGGGGTGCCTACATTCTGCCAAAGTAGCACGCTGTAAAGTGATTTTTCTGTGCAACGACTCCCTGACATAACCCATTTTAAGGGATAACCCATGACTTTTGTCAGGAACCCGCGCAGCGTTCTCTTACTGACCAAGACAAATTACTTTGTTAGAGAGACGTATACGTGTTTTAAAAAAGTGTTAATGCTAAATGAATTCGTCACTCTTCCCAAAGCAAAAGAAATTTGAAGTTAAGACATTTATCAGAAATTAGGTTAAGAATTTTTTACGACGTAAACATGATCAATACAAGTTCGGTCAAAAGAAAATTTGGTCAAACAAAAATGGGTGAGCAGATGTTGTCAAAATCCAAATGCATTTTAGAATTAAATCGAAAAATAATTAAACTAATCTCTTAACAGAAACGTATTGTCCATCGTTGTATAGCGCCACGTGACTTTTTGAGATCATGGATTTGTTACCGTGTTGTCCTTGACAACAGTCGGGGTAAATAAAGACGAATTGGCTCTATGCCATACAATCTCCTCGTGGCCTGTGAACTTGCTTCACGTGCTCAACAGGCCAGTCTATACTTTTACTTACTTACAATATTTTTAATATAGAACAAAAGATGAAAAAAAATTATATTCAGTAGCGTATAAAAAAAAATAATACGTTGAAAGTTATAAGTGCGGTTGCTACATTTCATTCCTTTTATCGAATTATTGATAAGTGTAAATAGCTATTATACCTACAGGAGTAGGTACTCAAATCATAAGTACGAAGGAAATATAAGTGTGCCACGAAGCCGATCCCTTGCTTACTTAAGCGTTTACAATTGTACATGTAATCAGTCATGAAGAAGCCAGGATATGTCTCAGCACTTAGGGGATACAACAATAGGTACAGCTGGCCACCCCCTAGTGCTAAGACACGGATCTGAAAATATGTTATATTCTTAAACCGAATGTCAATTGAAATGTACTTGATCCCCTTACAAATTTCATTTGTTCTATAATAACTAAGCGATGCTAAATTGATTTGTTTGACCTCCTCATTGATTGCAATCGTCAACATGTTTACCACGCATTCAAGTCTTGACATCTCATAAGCGACCAACCAAGCCACTTAAAATACAATTGTTTTTACCAAGTTAAGACGTTTTTTAACACTTCTCCATGGACTTCGAAAGTGTAATTAAATAATAAGTGAATTTAAGGTGAGAAGTTGATGATGTAGTTACAGTAGTTTTTAGAAGCGATAGTCAATTGTGCATTGCCATAAATAAAATAATGTGTGCATAACCAGAATATAGTTTGTATCGTCTTCTGAAATAATAATGATGCTTGAAATTGCAAATAAATAACCTTTGTTTACATATCTTGTGTTTCCACGCTTCTCTGTTCGAGCACAAGACTAAGAGACTTTACCATGACGTAATTAGAAAAAAATAAATTGAAAGAGAATTTAAAAGAAGCGCAACACGAAAAGAATCGTTGTTTTTAACAAAAAAGTAATCAAACAATAGAAATAAAAAATAAATGCACATATACTATCCCCTCGCTATTCGCGGGGTTACATTCTGTACATCCCCCCCCCAAACACACCATCCGCAAATGTCGAAAAACCGCCAATATCGAATGACGTTTTAAAACGTTTGTATGATGTTATATACGGTACTAAATGCTTCCCCAAACACAATATAAAGACACTCTTACTCATTAATACAGTAATAATGTTGTAATATTGCATGCAGTTATGTGTTTCAATAATGTATTTTGCTAATGTAGTAAAGATAATGTCAACACATTTTAATTTTGTATTGCAACAATATTTTAATTTTTTAAAATAAACGCAAGTACAGGAGGACAGTAACGCCGCATAACAAAGTTAACCATACTGTAGTGTTGTACTGTAAATTCATTGACATGCGTAAAACATATTTATTAGAATTGCCGGAAAAGGTATCAAATTTAAAGGCAAGCACAGTTCAGGTAATAATAATAACCTGCGAAAAGGTGAAGGTATACTGAATTTATTTACTTACCGTATTTACTCACATATAAGACTACATCGCATATAAGCCGACCCCTAAAACTGCTTTAAATGGCCAGTTTTTGCTAAAACTTCATATATGCCGATCATACGATTGTCTAATTTTACACCATAGTTTCGGTTCATAGAAAATAGTTCCTTTAAAGATGTAAAATTCTTACTTTTGTGTTATATATATACCCGTTTGTTTACCTTTTGGACTGACACAAAAACGTGTACTGCTCTTTCCACATTATTTGCTTGAACTTGAACTTGAACTATCCCTTAACCCGTCTTTGGGTCGTTGGAACACTGTCGTTAACCGCACACTATCTCATGCCATTTGTCCCGGTCCTGTGCTGCCTTTTGAGAGTCGCTGAATGACATTATTTGCTACTAGCAACAAAGCCCGTCCAAGGACGGAATAAGTGTAAGGGTTACCTGTGAAGTTCATGGAAGGATATCACTTCATTACCCACCCCCGTCTGTCCCAGAGACCCTGCCTCCCCACCACACCTCGGTCTGTCAAGAGATCCTACCTCCCCCACAACGGTCTGTCCAGAGACCCTAACCCCCCACACAGCGGTCTGTCCAGATACCCTACCCCCCACCCAAGAACACCATAATGTGTCCAGAGTTATAATAAATAACCCGTAAATACAAAGTTTTTGGATTACAAATCCCAACTCGCACGGCTAAAACCAAACTCTTGGGGGGAAAAAATGCACCAAACATAACTCGTTTTGAACGTCGTTCAATATGTAAATGAGGCATAATTTTTCTCCGCCAGTAATTGGCTGTAGGAGTCTGTAGGAGCTTAAGGGACCAATCGCTATCGATGACCGCACAGAACATTCTCTTTCATTATATACCTTAATAATATCTGAACCTCCGCTCATAAGTTGTTCACATCTGATGATTAACGAAGTATATATTTAGTAACAAATTTTACTTTTTTGTGTCTGTCCTTGTGTCAATTTTTTATGCGCATTTAAGCCAACCCCCTGATTTCAGTAGTGTATTTATATTTCTAAACTCGGCTTATATTTCGAATAAATACGATATTGATTTAACAAACCCAAAAAAGGTGGGTGATGATTCTAAAGACTACAATGTTCCATCTCTTTGTTCAAGACCCACCTCTTCTTTCATGTTTTTATATCTTGTGTCATCTTTCATACTTTACAAATGGAAATCAGTCAAAGCTTGAGACCAACTTGATGTCCTTCATATTAAGAACTAGTCTCCCATCTGTCGAGGAGTTTAGATTTCTTGTAATGCATTCATTATTGGTAAACGAGCGAGAACTGTTAGATAACAAATGTTCTCGGGACCATTATTTGTCCACTCTATACTTAGCTCTTGGGAATATGGTGGACGGTGCATATTAGTAAAATACGTTATAGAATGATATTGCTAATGTCTAGATCCCTATTATATAAGCAGCAAAACTCAATAAACGACTTTCTTTTTTTACAGAAGAAAATTTACTGCTTATTTGATGAGCTTTCTGATATGTTGAACTTGATATGTTAAGAATAACAATAACAGTTGGTGAGACTGCATTTAGGGTATGTAGAAGGAACTAGATCGCGTCTTAAAGTCGATATATTTTTCGAATCTCAGGTAAATGTTACATTGTACATGATACGTAACGAACTTTCTCGAACAGTTCGAATAGAAGTTACCACAGGGGCATTAAAGATCTTTCAATCATCACTAAATTCGTCAATTTAGTGAGTCAACAACTTCACTCATTGCTTACAATCCTTATTTTTTAAATCCTTTATATTAACTCGTGGTGTCTGCGGCCGACCGACCGACCTTGCTTGCTTGCTTGTCGCCAAAACTTTTGATCGATTTTTAACCCACTTGCTCGCAAGATAGCGAGCTGAAATTTTGCAGGCAGTTTCGTACCGATGATAAAAACAATGTATCAAAATTTCAGATCGATCGCATGTACCGTAATTAAATTATTGATTTTTTAGATTATTTTATTTATTCCTATGTATCATGCTATTTTTTGAGATAGAGCGTCGCGGTGCGTATTATATTGAACAACCTTTCTGTCGCGCAATAAGGTGCGTATTTTACTGACAACACTTTTTATAAACCTATTCCTGATCGGTGCGCATTATATTAAACACGTTTTACGACACAACTGCAATTTTGTATTTTTGGATGGTCTTGCGCTGCGTGTTATAATGAACATTCTTTTAGTTACGTCTCATACGTAAAGGATTTATAGTCAAAAACTTGGTTTTTTACGGGTTGTTTTTTTTTATGTTTCTTTTACTTCTCGCGTGCTGACTTGGATTTTAAATGCTGCTTTTTTTTATTTTAAGAACAACATACTTTTATGTTGTTGTGTGTGCTCAGGAAGGCATCTTGCTGGCACACTCGTCGTTTTCTTTGTTTTCTCCTACCTTGTTTAAAGTCGTTATTTTAAAACCATGCAGGCAAACTATGCAATGTCCTATTACACGATATGCCACTCATGTGCCACAAAGAATAGAGCAAATACAATCGTTACACACTCAAAACAAATTACCAGTGTGTAATGTACACCAAATGTACGTTTCCGGTACCACAGATGCCTGATGTTTGAATACTTTGATTGTATAATTAGTGAATGCAGAGTAATTTAGTGCGCAATGAGGCTCGGCTACCAAAGAACTAAAACAAATGCTATATAAAGGATTGGAATTTCACAGTCCATGGATTTTTTTTATGCCTTTGTTTGCCTCTAGATAAATGTTCCTTTTTACAAACTCGTAGAAAAAGATATAGATATACGAGTTTGTAAAAAGGAACATTTATCTAGAGGCAATTAGAAAAAGATTTAGATATAATTGTTTGCAATGACAACTGTGAAAAGTCCAATTCAAATAATTCATTCTGAGAATGTTTCGACTTTATTGTCTTGATTGTTTACGGCGTTTTACCAAAATTATGTCTTTGAAGTTAAACATGAAATATATTACGTCCTCTATGTCAGTGCTTCTCAAACTTTTTAGTACGGCGGACCGGCAGAAATTGTTTCCATTGCACCAGGGACCGGTGCACTATTTTCCCTGCACTGACAATTTTTGCTGTCTTTTTTTTAGAACTACTGCGGACCGGTGGCGGATTGCACCGGTCCACGGGCCACCACGTTGAGAAGCACTGCTCTATATGTTAACTATACTTTCATTTAATGAGTTACCACCAGTTAAGTATAATTTGCAAGACAAATTAAACCCTCCCAACGCTTTCAAAACTTTGTGAAACATCTGCTTGTTACATTGATTACAAAGATGGTCAACACTGTAACAATCATCGCGATAACAAAAACGTCAATAAATCCTCGCTGTGACAAAGTTTCATTTTCTTAGGGTAGGTCCATACTGTATTGCTACATGTATATTCTAAGCCCTATTACTTTGTTGTATCCAATGGAGCTGTCAAAGTGATAAGGAGGAATTCTACTACAATACACATTTTTAACAAAATAACCGTTATTTCATTCATACAACACATACTAATTGAGGCTTGAATCACAAATGCTCAGAAAAAAATAATAAATCCCCTCTTTTCATTGGCCATGGGTAAATGAGGGGAAATTTAGCGACTACGAATGTTAAATCGGGGGAAAAAATAGCAAAACTCAATTGTGTTAACGTAACCACGACACCTAAATTCTGCCTATTGTAACTATAACTGGTTATACTTATTTATATGTAACTTGTAGGCGTTCTCTCAATACATAATCTTGTACACAATAATCCACTGAAGAACTTGTTTCAATAAAACAACTTTAATATGTATACTATGTACATAACATATAATTTGAGGTTATACAACGTGGAACACTTGAGGCACACACACATTCCGTCCTTCCACTACGGAAGTTATCTGACAACTGATCGCCCAACCTTCTCAGCCAATGAGCTCCTTTCTTCCCGCGTTTATTACTCACATGACCTCTCCGTCATCCGATCATGCAATATACACATAATATACTGGTGATTCACTCATGATTCACATGTGACATTCACCCCCATCCTTCAAAAAAAATGTTTATTTAAATACAACATTTTTGGTCTTCATAATATCAAATTAATATATATCTATATTCAAATTTCAAATATTTATCATCAATGGAAATTCATTGCCTTACATACAACATCTGGACATAAAATCAATAAGAAAAAATCTGTAGGACTGTAACAGTCTACCTGTGCTGAAAAAATGAAACTGAAATTTTTAAACACATCTGTAATTTTGTGTAATTAAAATATTTTTAACAATCAATATTATTAAAATTAAATAATAATCCAGTGGAATTCAAACACTGTTCCTTGTCCATTGTTCAACGAATAAAAATATTAATATAATTACAGTCTCTGGTTGTATCATTTAGGAATTCACAGACTAATATTAATACAGTCTCTGGTTTTATCACTTAGGAATTCACAGACTAATATTAATACAGTCTCTGGTTTTATCACTTAGGAATTCACAGAATGTCTTTATTTATTGTCATTCTACTTAATATGTCTGCAACCACATTGTCCTTTCCCTTCACAGGTTTAATGTCAAATTTGTAGTCGGCTAATAGCATAGTCCCAGCGATTCACTTTTGCGTTGCTGATCTTCTTCTTGTTGAATGCCACAAGTGGTTTGTGGTCTGTTAGAAGAGTGAATGTTCTACCTAGAAGGTATTTTTGAAGTTTTTGTAGAGCCCACACTATGGCTAGACATTCTCTCTCTCTATGGTGCTGTAGTTACACTCTGTTTTGGTCAAATTTCTGCTAAGATACTGTATAGGATGTAGGATACCATCATGTTCTTGCATGAGACACGCTCATAATGCAATGGACGATGCATCAGTAGAAACAATGAAAGGTTTGTCCCATTGAGGTGTAACCAAGATGGGTTTCTTCCTAAATGCTTCCTGAATATTCTCTAATGCGTTGAGGCAATCTCCTGAAAACTGAAATTTTTCGACTATCTGTGGTTTTCGTAACTTCTGTTAGTGGGTGAACAATTTCTGCATAATTTGCAATAAAAGCTCTGTAAACGTGACATAGTCCCAGCAGGGCTTGCACTTGTTTTTTAGATTTTGGGACTGACAGATTAAATATCTTGTTTTCATTCTCTGCAGTAGGAGTGACTGTACCACCTCCTATTCTGTATCCCAAAAAATCAATATACTTCTTTCCAATGTTGATCTTTTCTGGTGATATTGTCACATTATGTTTCTTGAGTCTATCCAGTACAGCTTCAAGTGTATGGTTATGTGCTTCCTCCCAATCTTTAGTGTGGATACATATGTCATCGACGTAATGTACCACATTTGGAATTCCTTGTAACATCACTTTCGTGAATTTGGTCAAATTGGCTGTACTGTTGACTAGTCCAAATGGCATCACTAACCATTCCTACACCTCATCCATGGCTATGAATGCTGTATATTTGACAGAATCAGGATCGATATTTATCTGCCAAAAACCTCTGTTTAAGTCAAATGTAGGGAATATTCTGGAATTAACAATTCTATCTATAATGTCACTTGGGTCTCCAATAGGTTTATGGTCTAATTTTGTAATATTATTTAACCGTCTGTAATCACAGCATAGTCGAATCTTTCCATTCTTCTTTTTTTACTATGACAGTTGGTGAGGCATAGTTAGCTTCAACTGCTTTTCTTATTTTGTTTTCTTTAAGTAGGTAATCTATTTCTTGCTTTACTGTGTCTCTATATGCCATTGGAATAGGGTATACTTTAGTCTTGAAAGGTTCATGTTCCAATACTTGTATCTTGTGAGTCCAGTTTTTGTGTTTCCTGTTTCTTTTGTTATGACATCTTGTATTTTTGAAAAATTTTCGTCACTCTTTGTTTCATATTATCTGGTATGTCAGATGATATTTTTAAATCCCTTATATTAACTTCACCGCCGTCTCTCTCTGTCTCTCTCTCTCTCTCTCTCTCTCTCTCTCTCTCTCTCTCTCTCTCTCTCTCTCTCTCTCTCTCTCTCTCTCTCTCTCTCTCTCTCTCTCTCTCTCTGTCTGTCGTCATCTCATGGGCGGGCGGGCGGAAAAACAAAAGTCGAAAATGACCCACTTCCAGTGATCCGATCGAGCTGAAATTGGGCACACGGAACCCGTCTCACCTAACAATGCATCGTATTAAAATTTCAGATCGATCGAACGTACCGTAATTAAATTAATACATTTTTAGTTTATCCTTATATGAGGTATGTAATTCAAATTCACTGTTTGTTATTGTTTTTTTTCCACGTGAAAGTTTAAGTAGACGCGTTGAGCGACCCATCGAAGCAACGGGGTGCTTTTGTTTACATTTTACGTGTCGCGCTGAGCTCGGTCAAGCAAATCGGTGACCAGACTTTTTCCCTCTCCCCCTCCCCCCCCCCAGGGTTATGAAGCAAAGTTGAGTTAAGACAGATTCAGTCTGTATGTTTGTCGTGTTTGAAAATAATCAATACTGTTAGTTATGTCTCATATATAAGGGATTTATAGTCAAAAACTTAGTTTTTACGGGCTTGTTTTATTCACTGTTAGGGCTGTTCTTTTTCATCATATTGTCATTTTCATCATTTACTTTGCTGATGATATTAACAGTTTGCTTTTCTTCTTTATTGTCATCATATGCTCTTAGTTTGTCAATATGTAATTTTTTTACATGTCCTTTGATATTGACACTATATGTGACATCACTAAGTTTCTCTTCAATATTGTATGGACCTTCCCATGTGATTTCATTCTTTGCGTTTGGTAACCATACTAAGACTTGTTGTTCAGGCTCAAATGTTCTTAAATGTCTGTGTTTATTTTTGATTTCTCTATGTCTTGTACTTTGCTTGATTAGTCTTTGTTTTGCTGTTTCAATACTGTAAAGTATTTTATCTCTAGTGTCTGACATCAGCTGATATCTGTCCTGTATGGCATCTTGTTTGCTTATAAGCCTTTCTTTGAAATTCTTCAAGGGACTTGCAGGGTTTTGACCAAACATTAACTCAAAAGGACTAAAACCTGTGCTTTCATGCTTGCTGCTGTTGTATGCAAATAGTACTAAAGGTAAATATTCATGTCATCTGTCTTCATGGTCTACTGTCACCTTTAATAGCATATTCTTGATGGTTTTGTTTAGTCTTTCAATCACTCCATTTGATTGTGGATGGTAAATTGTGCTGTGCACTTGTGTAATGTTCAACATTTTCATAATGTCTTGTGTCATCTGTCCTTTGAATTGGCTGCCATTGTCAGACAGAAGTGGTTCAGGAAAACCATATCTGCTAAAAACATTGAGTAATGTATTGCATATACTTTCTGCATCTATTCTCTTCAGTGGGATAGCTTCACCCCATCTGGTGGCTATGTCCACTATGGTTAGAGCATACATATGTTTCTTCTTTGACATCTTTTTGAATGGTCCTATCAGGTCTATGTCAATTTTCTCGAATAAGAAGTTTGCCTTATCAGATGATTGTATAGGCGCTGTGTGCCAGTCCATCTTTGGGATTATGTCGTAGACACACTGTACACCCCTTGATGTATTCTTTTATCTGCCTTGCCATTTTAGGCCAGTAAAAGTTTTCTGCTATTGTAGCAATTGTTTTCTTGGCGCCCACATGTCCACCTAAAGGACTGTCATGTGTCATTTTAATAATGGTTTCCTGTAACTTTTTGGGAAGAACCACTCTTTTGCACGTACCTTCCTGTGCAATGTTTATTAATATGCCTTTATCTAGCATGTAATTTTTGTTGCTGGCCTGTTTCATTGTCTTTGATAAGTTTCATTTTTATTTCCCTGATTGTGTTATCTTCTTCTTGTAGTTGTTTGAACTCTTGTTTGGACATCAGTTGGCTTCCTATTTCAAGTTTCTCATCAACTTCAATGTCTATGTTCTCTTTTCTTTTTGTGGTGGCTCTTGTTTGTACAGTAGCACATAATTGATGGCTGTTGTCATGCCAAGCCTTGAATACTTCATCAGTATTGTCCACTACACCCTTTAATGTTCCCTATGATGAGATCATAAATGGCATCTTTTAAAACTCTGGCTCTAACTTCACCTTAAAGCCAGGGTGAGTTGCTGGTAAAAATTGCAGTTGGACACTCTCTCTTTGTGCCATCAGCCATTATCAGTGTGTATTTTTGCCCATCATACTCTTCTTCTTTCACCATCCTACTATGGACCACAATTGTTGTGCATCCAGTGTCACGAAGACAAATACACTTTCTATCATTGATGTACACTGGGTAACATTTCAGTGTTCCATGATCCTTTATAGTGGCCACAGTATTACTAGATTGTGATTCTTCTTGTTTCATTCTTCCTTTATTATCTCCATCTTGGTAGTCATTCCTTCTCCAGGGCTGATCATGATTTCTGTATCTGGAGTCATGATTATATCTGCCTCTCCATGATCTTCTACCTTTGCTTTCAAAATGACCTTGTCTTGATCTTTCTTCTGCTTTTCTTTCTTATAGGGACTGCCATTAGGTGACACCCTATTTGGTTGTCCTTTATTATGGTAACACTGCTTCGCCATATGTCCTGGCTTGTTACAGTACCAGCAAATAGTTTGTCTGTTGCCTTGATTTGGCAGGCTCTGATTTCTCATACCTTGTCTTTTTTCTTGACTTTTAATTTCTTTTGCTGCAAATATATCTTGTCTCATATCCATTTCCACATTCGGATGAGAGTCTTTGAATGTTCGTAATGAATTTGTTAGCTCTGCTTGAGTACGAACTTTTTTATCAGTTAAATATGTGAATAGAGTTGGTGTTGCATATTCTAAAAACTTGTCAATTAACACCATGTCTAGTATAGCCTTTGGATTGCTTGTATCTATTGCTGTAAGTTCCAGCCATTTTGTTAATTTAACTTGTGCTTCATGCACTATGATCTGTGGATCTTTGTCCATCTTGATTCTATAATCATTTTCTGACTTTCCGAAATGACATAGAAGTGCCTTTTTGACATTCTTATATATGCTTTTGTCTTCTTTGGCTATACTGTTATAAGCTTCAAATGCTTCTCCAGTTAATTGAGTCATCAATTGTGCTGGCCAATCTTCTTCATTATAACCGTTCATAGCCATTATGGATTCAAAATAATCCAGATAAACATCCATTTTTTCTTTCTGGCTATCAAATTTTCTAACTTTGATAGTGTCCTTTGGTGCTGATTTTCTATTTGTGTCATTACCAGGATTGTGGCCTCTACTCTCTAGCTCAATTTGTAGTTTGAAGTTGTCATAGTTCTCTTATTGCAGCTCTTTCTTCTCTTTCAATGATTTGTCTTTGCCTCTCTTTTTCATCAGCAATTCTTTGGTTTTCTTTTTCTTCAGCATTTCTTAGCTTCTCTTTTTCTTCAGCAATTCTTTGATTTTCTTTTTCTTCGGCTTTTCTTAGATTTTCTTCTTCTTTAGCAATTCTTTGCTTTTCTTTTTCTTCAGCATTTCTTAGGTTTTCTTCTTCTTTAGCAATTCTTTGCTTCTCTTTTTCTTCAGCTATTCTTAGCTTCTCTTTTTCTTCAGCTATTTTTACTTTTTCTTCAATGAAATCTCTCATTTCTTTTCCACTTAATCTGATCTTTTCAGCTATGGCAGTGAATTCTTTGTAGTAATCCATGTTTAGTTATATGGAATTATATGAGTCAAGCAATTCAGTAAGGAATGTAAGTATTTATTTATTAAGGTATTAATCCTCCAAATGAAAAAATCTTGAATTCAAAATATGTTAAGTCCAAACAAGTGACACATCTAAACCATTAAATTTAGTTTTGACAAGATGAGACAACAAAAGAATCCTCACACGGGATCTTTAGTATACTTAATATTTACGCTCCCTCAGATTGACAAAAACACATCCAATGGTCCAATCGTTTTGAATAAAAGTCACTTAGTTCAATTTTCAATTTTCGAAAAGTTTTTAAACATTTTAGTTCACTCCATTAATCCAAAATTGCAATTATCAAACTCTTCACACAATGAATGAATACGACTTAAGTTCCTTGATTTATAATTCACACTGACACTGTTGTTAATAGTCCATAGCTTTTCTAGTTCAAGGTTATGTTTAAAAATATTTCCTGGAATCAACTTGCATCGGTGAGCTGCTGACGTAGTCTACTGCTTGTTACCATACAGCAGGCTTGTCAACTGTATGACCCAGATTCCGGCACTGTGTATATTTAGAACCAACGTGCGTGCTGACGTAAGAACCTACTAGCTCTCAGCAGTGTGTATACAGTATACTGTAGTACACTTGTACTGTGCAGCCCCTGTCACTGCGTGTAACAGTCAGTAGGCTTGTACTTGTAGTCGACTGTAAGATTAGAACCAACTAGGTGACCTAGTTTTATACACCCCACGCCGTGATCATGTGCATTTATGCCACCATCTTGAAATATTCTTGTATTTTCATTGAACCACAAAAATTTATTCACAGCTTCTTACGAACTTGAATATTCACAAAATACGATAGCTGCTAATATTTCTTCTTTTAATGAATACTTTCCTTTTTGAAATATCCAATACTTGTGACTTCCACGAACCTCACTTTCTCAAATTTTGTTTTTTTCTTCTTGACACCAATGTAACTATAACTGGTTATACTTATTTATATGTAACTCGTAGGCGTTCTCTCAATACATAATCTTGTACACAATAATCCACTGAAGAACTTGAAACTATCATATGTACATTTATGTTTCAATACTAAATAACGTGCTATGATCTTTTATATCTATGATTGTACATAAAGGTATATATTTTGATTGGTTATACAAATGGATGAAGATACACTTGTGGCGCACCAGTACAATTACCGTCCTTTCATACGAAAGTTATCTGATCTGAAATTTCTAGAGATATCGAACCAACAACCTTTCTCAGCCCAATTAAAGTAAGAATGTGCTCTCATACTTTCCCGCTGTTTTATTACTCACTATGATCCTATAATACTCCTTGTTTCATACCTGTACTCTGACCACAATCGCATACACATGAGTACAATGAGGTTGCCATAATCAATCGATGATTCAAGTCGAAGTTGTGACAACTAGCATATTCTCTTGATTTCTATTAGAAACACAGGAACGATTTTGAAGTCTTATAGTATCACATCTTTAGCCAAAATATTCACCTCGACAATTAATTGATGGTAGTGGAACATTTATTACTCATTAATTCCTGTGAGTTCCGTTAAAGTATAATTGTTTAAAATATTAACAAAGCAACAGTCCGCTAATGACGTATCCAATGACTTAATATTGAATGATTCTACTTCACACAACTAAGAGTGTAAACATTTGTTAAGTCGGTCTTGCAAGATTATAATTAAGTTAAGGACAAATAAGCATGTGACCGCGCGCTTAATAGTAATATGTATAACACATGTCGCCCGATAGCTTAAAGGGGTCTCTGGGCCAGACCTCCAGTCCAGGCAAGGGCAGTTAAGAAAGCTGTGGTATGGGTCGTCGCTTGCTTGCGGTGGAACACGAATTCATACATCGTGTTTAGTGCACAAACTCTCAAGTAAATGGACGCCGTGCGGGGTACGCCCTGTATGTGGGTTGATCAGCTCACTATGAGAACATCTTAGTCAGGGGTGATCACCACCAATTGCTGGTGTTAAGCACTTCACTAAATACGAGAGCCTAAATTTTACTAGAAATTTACGCGGCGTATTGTACGAGGTTTTATGCCAGTATCAGTAATTTTATATGAATAATACAAAATGTATCGCACATTAAGCTTTTGCGTTACATATCTATGAGATCTGAAATTTTTCAAGACAATACATGAAACTTCGCTTGACATGACGCGTAGTGAAGTTACAGTAAATGACTTGCTTACGTATTTAAAAAAATTATTAATACGCACGTACTGTATCTATGACTGAGTAAATAATAAACAGTCTTTTTTAACTAACGGCGATACAACATTAAACAAATTAGGGAATAAATAAAAGAAAAAGAAATTAGAATTCGCGAGCAGATATGAGGATGCTTTAATAATATACAAGCTGTGGTGAATCGTTATTAATGATGCGTATGCATGTTCCTCTTGTGTGTGTCTTGCCTGTGTTTAGAAAAGGATAATTGTCGGAGATCCCTTTGCGCAAAACGCATACAAGACACGACAGCATTAATAGATATGAAGTATTATCGAATCCGCATCCCTCACGACGCTTCTCCGTCAACCAGCGGATATGTTTGGGTAGATTTGTGCGTGGGGGGTGGACGAGGGAATACGATTAATTATCACCACGATCCCCCCACCTAAATCGACCCTATAACGTTGCAAAATATATTAAAAATAGCACTCAAAAGAAGTCATGGGTTTCTTTTAAAGGTGTTGTTTATTGTCCTAATAGAAGTTTTTGGATTGATAATTAGTCCAACATAAGTAGTAAAGTATAGAAATTGATGCGTACATAGTCAAGCTTATTTTTATTGCTAAGTTATTTTCGCTTCTAAAAATAAAACACCCCCCCCCCCCCACCCCCCCCCCCCCCCCCCACCACACCCACCCCCCCACCCAAACCCCCCACCACTCCCTCATATCCCCAAAAATATAATTAAAACCCCTACTCACAAAACCCTTACACCCACCATCCACATCCGACTAACCCGCCACGCCGATAATTTTTCGTGGCTATGAAGTCTGTGTCGCTGAATCTAGCCGTATAGTATTGGCGAGTTATGCATATGTTTGTCAATATATCAATAAGGTAGATTTGTTAGTCTCTCTCATTGTTATCGTCTGTAGTATCATGGACTCAATAAGTGTCCCATGTGCCCCGCGTATCGTTGACTATGTTGTCCGGTTTTAGATAAGGTAAGATAACTTATATAAATTTATATAATAATATTTTTTAATATTTGAGGGGAGGCGAACGCCATTTCCCCT